>OU744450.1:12780488-13251826 GCA_916610825.1 Haliclystus octoradiatus
TTAAAATTTCGCAAACTATGATATAAAAGATTACCTTGGGGTAAGCACTCTGTGCGTAATTTATTCGCTCGTTGTTGTTTGTATCATAAACATCACTCGCTGACAGAGCCTCGCTTGTTCGATTTAGGATAATAATTCACACTCGCGAATAAAATCTGTACGACGCGCTTCCTATGAAATAATCTTTATACATTGTATTTGTAACATTTTCAACCTTTGGGAAACAGTAACGGTTTACAAGTCATTTCCTAGAGGAGCATAATTCATATCTACTCTTGTTGCTATAAATTTCTTTGACGTAATTCTAAACGACCTTGAATAAGATGATAAACTAGAAAAAAACATTACCAAAGTAGCTGGAAAAATTATTTAAACTATTTTTGCTTTCAATGCTATTGTGTTTTGTGGTTTTTAATCCATTTTTCTAATAGAACACGTCCTAACTGAATCTCGCCGTTGTCAAAAATGACAAGAAACGACAGAAATGTGTGCATCGTAAAATCACGTGACACATGTGAAAGTGCACTTTCAACGTCAAACTAGTACAAATAGAGCTGCTCTCTGATGTTCGCCACGTTTCCTAACAAAGGTTTGTCTCTATAAACTATGATTTTATTAAGATCACAATGGAGTTAGAAATCTTGATTAATACATTATTTTGCCGTTTTTGTGATCACTTTGGGATTAGTATTGCCGTGTCAACAATAATGAGTGTCAACTAAATTCAAGGCTCAAAAGTAAGCGATATATGAATACTAATAATAAATCGATAGCCAAATTTCTTAACGCAAATATAAATAATGCTTTCGGTAAACATCCCTATTAATAAATGAGTTACAAGATTAAATACACAAACAAACAAATAATAAATTCTAAAATAAAATAAAAACGATCTATATCAGTTTCCAAATGTTATGAAGCAAAAATGATTGAGAGCATATATAAATTAACATCACTCTCGTCGAAATTCAGAAGGGCCTTTATATATTCATTTAAATGCAGCCTTAAATTATATTAATTTATGTATTATTTTTGAAATCTATTATATATGATGTGTGATAATTGATAATTGAGCGGCTTGAGCCAGTTTCTTGCTCGGGTACAAAGATATACAAACAGTATTGCGAACAGTAAAAATTAATAATAACAACCTTCTTATCGTGTATCTCACCTTGAGGTTGAATATTCAATATATGACCACTGACTGGCAATAATATTACCAATATTATGTTAATCATGAAACATTTCAATAACAGAAGTAAACGCATCTTGCATAATATTCGAGTTGAGAATATACTTTACTTCGAAAAGTTTCATGGCTGAATAAGCTGTATCGAATAACAACATTAGTGTTAATATGAATAACTCCTAGTATCATTGATTGTCTAGGTATTGTTATCGTTTCATAGTTATCTTTTGTGTATATTCTATATGTAGCTAAAGAAGAATCACATATTGCATCAGTGAACACCGTCTACGGAATACGATGCACGCATTTTATATGCATAAAAGACATTAAAATAGCAAGAATATAAAGTGAAATTTAAATGTAGATTAAATTAAAATAAGCCAGTAAAGGTTTTCACTGCGCATCTTCAACTGCGCGAGTCTCCCTAGGTCCTTGGTCCGAATCGAGATAAAAAATCTCCAAATGTCCCTGAAAGTTTATGTGTTGCATTTGATTTTGAATTTATCTGCAGTTTAACAGATAACGTGTAGTGCTACGGCCTCGTATTCGTGATGGCCTCGTAATCTTGATATAGATAAGTAGCATTGTACATGTAATAGAGGAAAGTTTATGTATGACTAGCAAACTGGTGTTGTCTCTGAGTTTTCTGAGTTATTATTATTACTGTTTAATTCATCATTATTATTATAGTGTCATTGGATAACCGGGCACTACACTGGCGCAGTTGATAGGATGAATAGAATTTCAGTAGTATATAACTATTGATTCTGCAGTGACATAATTATATATAGAAAGGGAACGCGTGTTATTTCAACGGCATTTTATTATAACTCAAAATGAATGAGGATAACGTTGCAGTTTAACAGATAACGTAGTTATATAGTTGCATTTTTATCACAATTTATCATGGAAGACTTTAGTAAGCTCACTCTAGATGATTTTAAACGTTGGAAAGTTCCTCAAAATTCGTCATTTTTTACGAAAACGTGGTTTGAAAGTTGGTGGTACAAAAGAAGAACTTGCCGTTTGGAGCTGTTCAGTTTGAAGTGAAAATTGTGCCAAAGAGCTCGGTGCCTTTTCTTTTGCTTAAGCGGTTCTATGTGGTAGATTTAACGCGTTCGTGGCATCTCTGGTGTGTTTTTGTTTAGTATTTAGCAGCTAGCTAGGCTATAATGCAGGGCAACATGCTAATTGAAATGTGCATTGCTTATATTCATAAGAAATCTAATGCCTACTGTCTACTGCCCTGCATAATCCATAAAATAATATAATATTTAAGATTTGGCACTGACTTTCAATTCACTAACTTAATTTAAGGTCTGATGTATCTGGAAATTGTATATACAGTCCAATATCTCTAGAAATGGTTGGAAGTAATTGCCTAGTAGAAATGCTGAGACTTTGACCTTTATACATACAATTGTATCAGCTGACCAATAAAAACGTAGTGGCTTTAGCAAAACAAATACTCTTTGCATATGAGATGTCAAAAACAACCCAAAATACGGAGTAGTCATATATTTATAAGTAATATAGGTTCGGTACCTGTAAGACAGATAAATAAAATCTGAAATCAATAATATTCACAAATTTACTGTAAGGCAATTATTGGCTGGCGTTTCGCAGACTTTATAACAAAGGAAATAAATCTTTGAAAATGATTACGCTAAAGTGGCCGATTAATCAACTCATAATGTTCACCATGATAAATTTTCTTGAATGATGAAATTGTTGAAGTTAAATTGCTTTTAATTTCGCAATGGAGCTGTTCAATTTCCTCCACATTATCTAGCTTTTAAAGCGATAATAATACGCTGTGGAAGCTTCGTTGAAAATATTTTGAAATAATCTGAGCTGATTCCCGACCAAATCGAGCAAAACAAATTATAATTTCTACGTCATTCTCACGTCAAAACAGAAATACTGTTTATGAGGTTCCAGTACGAAAAAATAAATAACAAAAGACCGATCTCAGAACAATTGACCATCACCTCTGATTGGGTGAAACTCATCTTTGATCTAGAATATACGAACACTGATTGGTCAAACATGACAACAACTGACCGGTCTGCGGGACGATAGTTGCACGATTTGATGTTTTTTCATCAAATTAAGGGGTGATTAGCTCAGTTGGCAGAGCAACCGAACTTCAGATCGTGTCATATCTGATCGACTGTGGTTCAAATCCCCCTGAGGTCAACTCAGCCTTGACTTTATCTGAAACATCAAATGAGTACCATCTAAGGATGGCGGATGGAATGGTTCAGAAGGAATTGCATTGTGAGTAGCTGCGGCGCATCGTTGCGCATTGACAATCAAGGCCTATCTGCCATGAAATCTGTTGAAATTGATCTGCAGTGTCGCGGCTGAGATCTAAGGAGCGTTTAACATCATTGCTCTTAGCGAAAAGAGCCACTCCTCTAGAAATAGAGGAATGGTACGGGTGCCTTCGGTAGGGCGACACCGTCCACATTACTTTATTTACATCAAAACCTCAACATGGAACATATTTGGGAATGATTTTGTTGAGTTCCTAAACGGTGGCGTGGATTATTTTTCCGTAATCCATCAAGAGCATCTCAGCAATCAAGAACATCTCTCACCTCACTGTCACGTATACGTGCCTCGAAGATATATCTGGAGTTTTACCAGTGTTGGGATGTCATGTTCGACATAAAAATGGTTACAATCTTTTCATGGCAGCCAACTCGGTAAACAAAATAATTGCATGGTTGCGATGTTTCTAGGCTAAGCCTTAAGCTTCAAAAGCTTGCCTAGCTACATTTTATGATCTTATTGCTGTTCGGTTTTTAGACTTTACGAATGTTGTTAGACTTGTTATTGTTCTGCAGACATTATAGGCATACCCTTTGTTAAGTTGTAATTTATACAGTAGAATTTGAACCCTATATAAAAAAGCTTATAGAGCTTCATAACCTGTAATGTTCTTATGTTATTAAATACGAGGTAAGTAGAAAACAGAACCACGAGACACGTGTTGTTTGTCAGCCATCTTGGTGTGTCTAGTGATTTAGGTGTAAGAGGTCTGATAATAGACTAATGGTAACAAGAAAATTTCTGTCCAATGATATAAGAATACTACATAACCTAGACTACAATTACTTTCAAATGAATATATGACAACTTGAATAGCCTAAATATCTCAAGATTACCCTATCAACATTTCTGTACCCTACCAATGTTTTTGTAGACCTTCTTTAAAGTTGAAATCATAGCAATATGTTTTGTTTTCAATCAGAAATTAATTTTATTCATTGTATTATAAATAATTTTCCAAAGAAATCAGCTAGCTATCCTACCTATCTAGGCACCAGCAGCACAGTCGGTACTGGGAGGGGAATGACTCAACTAAATATGCTATACATGATTTGCTTTCTACTGTATATAATATGATAAGCTGTATATGAGCTTTGAAATTGTTTTGCATTGCGAATTCCTTTCTGCTCGTGATTCCAAAATCTTTTACAGGATATGTTTGTATGTTAGTTTGTATTTAGATAGTTCAGATTACGGGAGGGGGTGTTCTTTGATCTCTGTAAACTGTTTAAAATTACGCATAACCTTTTGGATTTATCATTAGATGACCTAAGTTTTAAACATGACATTAATAAGTACTCAATAATCAATTGTCATTCTTATTCTAAGTTCAATCAGATGAATGTAAATGTGACTGCTGTCCAGTCCTTCGTTTCCATGCTAGCAAACTTATAAAAGCTCATGTGGATGTATTTACGATAAAATTACGAAGTAAAAGCATAGGTAAAAGAAATTACACACACACATATGAATAAAGGGTTACCACACGGAAGGGTAACCCTTTTATAAATCGATTCTACATAATAAATATTATAAATTGTTAGTATTCTCTTTCAAAATATCGGACCACACTGCAGCACTATCGAAACTGACAAGTTTAATTTCTCTTGAAAAGCGTCAGAAGAACTCAGAAGAATTCGACCAACCAATCATAGCAACAGGAATAACAAAGGGTTGGCAATGAGCCAATAGGAATCACCGTTTTTCCTGTGACGACCGCGTGTCAATCTTTTTGCAAAAACGAAATTTCAGATGATCAGATCAGATTTCAGAGTAATCAACATTTATAATTTTATTAACCAACATCAAGTCTTTCTAGAAACCGTTTATATGTACAAATGATCTTATTTTGAAGATTGTATATTTATATTTACATTTGAGATTGAACAATTGTTAAAGATGGAGCCGAATCCTGAAGCAGAACTAAAATTAATTGCTCCTGCTGCTGCTGATCCATTTTCGCTCGCCGTGTTAACGGTAACCGAGTTTGTGCTTTGGTTTGTGTTTCCTTTTTCTTCTGCAACAAGTGGACTAGAGAAAACTGAACTACATTGCCTCAATTGTGGGGTAGATGGTCTGTTGTTGTAATGCTGCAACGAGCTTTCGTTTCTGTGCCCCGATATAGCGAGTATTTACACCGAGTGGACGGTTTTGGAACCAGTATTTATCGGAAGGCTTCCAGTTCAGTTTCGGATACTGGTATAATGCCGCACAATCAGGATCTAGCATTCTCAAATATACTGCAAGAGCAATGTACCCATCATTTGGATCTGCAGTTTGGTACATTCTTCCTAAACTTTCAAAAGAAGGCACATCGTTTAAACCTCCTGGATGATTTAGGTGGCTTCTGAATGCGTCATCGTTACATATTTTTTGCCGTCACCTTCCTCGCCAAATTCGAAACTGTCTTTCGTGAGAGATATTTGGCCCTCTCTGCCTCGTAGACACCAGTGTAAAGACGTATGAAACCAAACATTGTTCAACAGACTCTCGGGATTATTGGTAGAAAGACTGTTGCTATTCTTTAATAGCTCCAGGTCTGTATTGTCCAAAGAAACTTTGTGTCTTATTTTATCTTTACCCTGCCTCTTCAAGGATTTTAATTTTACATTGAGGACAGCATTGGATCTTACAAACTGCGGATTTCCTGTTATTGTCACTCCTTTATTAAATGGCGTTGAGTTTAAGTAACGCTCAACAACGAACTTTATTCCAGTTAGTGTTGATTTGGAATATTCCTCTCCTGATTTCTTCCTCACTTCTGCATAAAAATATTGAAGGTTTTTTTCCAATTCTTCTACGTTCATTTCCTCCAACGCTTGTTTTAAGCCCTTCTGCTTAGACCATTCTGTAGAAAAGGACATTGCGAGCGGTTATTATGTTATTTTGTAAATATTAAAAATGAAGACACATGTAGTGTTTTGTTGAATTATCTCAATGTTTAAAAATTAACATAATTACATACCATTGAATATATTGATTGCATACTTTGTTTTGTATTGCGTGCTTTTGGTCTGAGCTTCATTTAATAAGATATCTAAGTCATTACTTGTACAATTCGTAAACCTTTGTGTACTATTCGTAACGATTGAATTTGTTTCTATAATATTATTATCAATGTTGGTACTAGAATACTAGAATTGGAATATAAATCAAAACAAAAATTCTCTTTGTTTTGAGCCATTTTTAAATTATTACGCAAAAAGACAAAATTGTTTTATTTTGTTTGAGTTTTGGTTTTCATTTGTCCCTGGACCCTGGTTTCAATATCCCGCCATTGTCTGCACTGTGAGTTCCGAACATGACCATTAGCCAATCAGTTTGCTAGAACAACATTCGACGATTTAGAACTGATATTCTAAAATATCACGAAGGTTTTCTGCGATCTGATTGGTCGAAAGAGCGTGCATGAAATCCTAGGGTAAAACATGGCTCCGAAAACCGGGAAAACCGCAAGCTTCAAAAAGTTTGATCTGTGATAAAATACAGAACTTATAACTTTTTGATAACAATGCAATAAATATCTCAACAATGGCTACGATTTACAAAACGACATTTAGCTCAAGATGTTTTTATTTATTGAAAAGCGTGGTAAATGAGTTATTGGTCATGTAACATGCAAAATAAAACACAGAATGAAAGACAATTATAGGCTACGCTGTTTCAAGGTAAACCTAAAATTTAAATAACAATTACTGCATTAATTTGCTAAAGAACTATTGTACAACTTATATTACAGACGTTCTTGTATATGTCTTTCTTTATTTGACAAAATCTATCTTATTGTGGGATTGTCTCAATGCTTGGTTTATGAATTGAGATTGAATTTTAAAGTGTGAATTCATGAATTGAAAATTTGCAATCGAATGAGATTCTGACATTTGTCTTATTTTATAAAAGGGTTACCGCATGCTTGCAAATGTTTGTATTCATACTTACTGAGCTCGAAAATGTTGAGAGTCATAATTTGTCATCAAATACTCAAATGCAGACGTAGTCTAGATCAAACATCCGGTCATAGCATCTCTAGTTTACTTATCGTGGTCACACGTTAATCTACTTTGTGTGATTTACATTAGTACATCGATACATTTATAATATATATATATGTAAATTAATTGGAAAGACACAAACAATCCAACATTCATTTTTGCTACTTCAAGTTTCTCGCCTAAGCAATCATCAGGCAATCTACTCTATCTCTATATATATATATATATATATATATAGTATTCTACATGAATAGTTTCTTAATCTAAATGTGGCATATGCACATGTATATATTTTTGTTATTTTCGATCTTAAGGCTCCGTGTAATTGGAGTAACAACGTCCTGTATTAGTGTATTTGCCTATCAACATTGATCAGCTATGTAAAAATAAATGGCACTTGAAGAGATTCTATTTCTTTTCAATATGGTTATATTAGCACCTTTGTAAATTACGTTGCATCTGATTCAGATTACACAATGTAGTATGTATTAGGTTAAGTAAAAGTAATACAACGCAAAATAACGCACTTGATCGAGAGTCACGAAATAACTTAAATTCAAGTAAAATCAAACTTTATTAATCATAGTTAAACATCTCTTCTCGAGATCACATGAGAACACTGAGAAATCCCTAGATACAATGCTTCAATATGTAGCTCTAGCAGTGGGATACAAATACTTCCCTATAAATAAGATTTCCCAACACTATAACTACTGATAGGAACCTTGGTCAACAAAAATTTGCAAGGCACTCATATGCCAACATCATTAAAGCACGCTCTGCTAGACGAGACCCACGACTGAAAAAAGCATTTGAAGCCAGCCAATGATTACAACCGATTTCGAATCTCAAGGTATTAAATATTATTGTAGAACGCCTGCCATCCAAATCTTAAAGAACCTAGTATAGAAGACATCCTGGAAGATATCCAACAATCAGCGTATAATGAAAACCACATTACTGAAACAGTTTTCTTCAAGTTACGTTATGACATACTGCAAGCTTTAGATAACAATAAATCTGTCATCTTGTTGCTACTAGATCTATCAGCTGCTTTCGACACTGTGGACCACCACATCCTACTGTCAAGAATGAAATCAATATGTTACACAGGAGGCACTGCTTACGACTAGATTTCATCATCCTTATCAGAACGAAGTACGAAGTATGCATCCAAGAAGAAAAACCAACAATCAGAACTTTAAATCATGGTGTTCCCCAGGAAACGTCCTGGGAACATTGCTCTTCTCGATGTCATTCTCACAACTAAGCGACATAATTACGTCGCATGGCTTGGAATAACATCTATATGCTGACGCTACCCAAATTTTTGTCACGCTCAACACCAGGGAAGAAGATTGCTTTACGTCAGAAAAATGAAATCTAGAGATTTGTATGTGTGAAGTTGAAAAATGGAAGTCACTGAACCATCTGAAGCTGAACTCATAAAAAATCGGAAGTAATTATCCTCCACCCAAAGCTTCGACCATATCCCTCTTCGATGGAATTGGTTACTAACCCTAACCCTAACTCATGAACAATCTTGGCGCAACCATGGATTCAAATATGTCACCCATCCAGCATAAATCAAATTCATCCCGCTTTGCGTTTTACCATTCACAAAAAATCAATAGAATCAGACAATTTTCAAATCGTCAATCAGCTGAGATGCTGGCTCATGCATTAATCTTCTCTAGATTGCATTATGGTAACTGTCTTCTTTATGGCATGCCTCGTTTCCAACTTTCAAGCACAAAACACGACAATAAGAGTTGTGACTGGTACTAGCAGATGTTCAAGCATATATCCAGTTCTTAAAGATCTTCACTGGCTTCCAGTAGGACAAAGGATATATTACAAGATTATCCTCTTGACCTATAAAACAATAAATGGTCTAGGTCCCACTTATCTGTTACAAGCAATACCATCATACAACCCTAAACGCCAATTATTTGTCCATTATTTAGTGACGTATATTGTTATAGGGATAGAGAGGCTAGTGATAGAGAGGCTAATTGAAGAGGGCTATGTTTGATTTTGCATGTGCTTGGCATCAACAACTAGCGAAGCGAGCCGCGCTAAGTTAGATATGGAATTGATAGTTGACATTGTCGTTTTATTAGAACATGTGATTAAATTAGTAAGATTTGTGATAACAAATAAAAAAAAAAATCTTATAATCATAATAACAAATCGTACTAAATTAATCGCATGTTCTAATCAAACGACAATGTCAGCTATCAATTCCATACCTAATTTAGTACGGTGTAATCTATTGATGTTGTTTATGTTTGTTTAATAGACTGTTTGCTATACCACGAAAAAAACCTGAATCTTTTTGTTTGTTGTGTTTAGTGAATAGTGTGGGAGAAACGAAGTGAGCCGATTAACGAACAATTAAGTCTAATTTAATACGTCGATTGGACAACGATAGCGATGCAATAAAGACAGTGATTAAAAGAAATTGATGACGTGACAAAGATAGCCATGCCTAAATAGAATCGATGTCGAAGAAGCGACACTGTCAAAAACTTTCACAAAGTTTAATTTGGCATGCAACGAACTTTACACAATTATCGAAGCTGGATACGATGTTGAATTCACCACCGAGGCATTTAACAAGATTTAAGAACGTTATGACGATCTTGTAAACACACAGGAGCAGATTATTGATGTTTACCTCGATGCTGATGAAGACAAAGACCTAAAAGACCACGAAGAATCCCTGTCAAATGACTTGCAGCTGCCATGGAAGGTTTGTCTCACGAAATATAACGAACACCAAAGAAAAATGCAAGCCAATATGAAAACAGAGACAGGACCATCTCCAGAAGCCATTAATGAAAGGTTTATGACTAAACTGGATGGTCAAGCGTATGCAGTTTTCAAACTCAGGAGGCCACAACCAAAGCTCTCGATGAGATAACTTCACGAATTACAGCCAAATTGACCACTCAGCCGAAAGGAATGAAGCTGGCTGGATTAAGAACCCAAGAATGGGACAGTGATCACAGAGAGTTTTTTGAATGGAAAATACTTTTCTCCAATGCCATAAGGGAAGCACACGTAGAGCACACAGCGAATGTCAACTCCTACGGAAGCCCCAAGCAAAGATGAAAAATGTGGACGGGGTTGTGCAGAATCCCATAACATATTGGAATGCAGCGTTTTTAGGGACCAATCTGCATCATTCAAATTCGACTACCTGTGAATAACAGGCAGATGCCGGCTATGCTTGAAAAGAGGTCACCATAGCGCTGATTGCTCAGAGGAAACAAAATATCGCGGGTGCAGCAAACGGTCTATAGAATGAGTAAGACTACCTGAACTCGTTTTCTGGCTGTCTTCTGGCATGGAGAGAGAAAAAAAGCTGCGTACGCTGGAGACATGTTGGAAATGTCCAATATGATCAAACTGAATGAAGAAGACCAATCATGCCATCGGTTTCTTTGGTGTGATGGGAACGAACCAGCGAATCATAATAGCTGTCAATGGCTACGAATACAATCCGACAGATTGATGATGTTTTAGCAGAGGGAAGCTTCACCATCAAGGCGTGGCACTACAACAATCCCCTCGTAGATAAAGTACCAGGAGGAAAAATAATTGATCTTCTGAGACACAGATTGAACAAGGAGCATGATGTGTTCCGCCTAAAACTGCAACAAGTGGATGACATCTATCACTTCACGAAGCAATCAATCATCAGTGCCGTCGCCAAGATATGGGACCCACTGGAAATCCTGACACCAGTGACCATAAAGTATCGCATTGACCTTAAAGAATTGTGGGTTCAAGGCGTGGGCTGGGGCGACAGCATACCACAAAAGAGGAGGAAACGTGGACTAAAAATCAAGAGAACATGAAAACCATCATCACAATCACCTGAAATTGACCGACTCAATCCAAGAAATCGATTCCTTTCGCTCCAGAAAAAGGTACAGCTCTTCTTGGAAAACTGGATGAAGTACATACCCTCGAACATTCTGGAAAGGAACAAATGGTTCAATACTCATGACAAACTACAGACGGCAGACATGGTTATCATCATGCGCAGTGGAATGAAAGGAACTGCTGAAACACGAGCCACCTGGGAAAAGGGACGTGTCATCAAGACATAACCAAGAGCAGATGGTTTTGTGCGTAAATCTAAAGTCAATGGTTTGTTTTTCTTAATGTCTTCTGATCAAATACCGGGTTTTGGATACAAGTTATTTCGCTTTTCAAAGAACAGTCAGTAATACTTGATGCAAGTTTTCTTGTAAAACAATTATAATGATAATAATAAAATATAATTATAAGATCAAACTAATAATAATAAAATAATATGAATATAGATGATAACGTAACAATCGACTTTCAATAATGTATACAACATCTTGACGATCGATGATGTAATTTAACTTCTGTTTGATTTACTTGGTTACTCCGTTTATTCTAAATGTTTTCCGATAAATTATAAAGCCTCAGTTGTAATCATAATTTTGTTGTGGCTTAGTTCTAATATCTCCTAGATGTTATATCTGTAAGCCTATTCATTCAGGCATTAAATGAAATGTGTCAAACAAAATGTAGGTAGTTGATTATTTTCTCAAGAAATCTTTTGAATGAAAAAAGTGTTTGATTTCGCACCAATCAATTAATAGAGGAAAAAACACTTCTGGCTATAGCAAAGAATAAAGTCGAGAGAGTCCCCTTATCAAAATATGTTAATTTCTAGAAGATGCATGAAGGAAGACTTTTCAATCATCTTAATGATGATTTAGCTAATCATTGTTTGAGAATAGCAATAATATCTTTAAATTATTTGCTGGTGAATGTGCTAATAAATTATAGGTTAAGATTTAAATTGGAACTACCAAAATTGCTTAATCTTCTACATAAAATAATGTTCATGTTTTGATTTGCATCGCACTTGACTTCGACATGCCTTGTATCACGACACAGATCACAATAATTAAAAATAATGAAGATAAAAACATCCTAAAGGTAATAAAACTTTGAATGACAACAGAAATTTTGAGCTCCTTCTTTAAAATATGCATACACATAAATAGAAATATTGATTATTATTATTATCAATCTTTCATTTCATTATTGTTACGTCGTCCATAACGTTGTTGCAATCAAATGCAAATAGATAGTCAGCATAGTCAGCCGTATTGTGAAAAAAAAGTAATTAACACGTAGGCTACCTAAATATCCATCTATTTTGAATACTGTTATGATATAAAAAGTTTTATATCTAATAACTATTTTTATAAACTATTGTTTTCATTTGATTTAAGAGCAATGAAGATCCTAATTAACAAAAAAGAAGATCACCATAATGTATTGTATTGAGACAGCTGGAACTGTTATCATAGACACGACCCTGCGTATGGCTCCACTATTGTACCTTTGACAAGCCACACTTTTCTAAAGGTTATGGTAGTTGCAAACGTAGCACTTTCGTAATCAATACAGATTACCCTTATTCTCATTGCATGGCAAGATCATAATTCCTACAATTCACTCAGAGATAGAGACTTTCTTAAAGCATTGCAAATGGGATGACTAGACTAATAGATCATAGGAAGAGTTTAAAATATCAAATGGAATAAAAACTCTTATTAATTTGCATAACTTCACAACTAACAATACTAAGTAAATATACTTTTCTGGTATCTTTTAAATAAGCCAGTAAACTGATTTTTCATTTATTTAGCAATTAATCTCCAATTACAATCCACAAATAAATTATTCAAATTCATTTATTCCGATTGTAGTTTTTAATTTGCTTCGATTTATGTTAAATAGTGTTTGAATCTAGGAAGATTTACCAAATACCAATTATTGCTCATCTCAAGTAAAGGTATTTTTATTTCAAGTAAAGCTAACAATGGGCTAAATTACCTATTTCAAGTAAAACATTACTCATTTTGAGCTATACATGCCAAAGGCGATATCCCAGATCAAGCAAAACAGTGCTCATTTTAAGTACAGTTTTACCTATTTTAAGCAAACATATAGGTAAAATCGTTTAAGATGAGTCGAAGATATCTCGTTTTAAATAAAAGCCTGCCTATTTTAAGCAAAAATCCATGTCAAAGAAACACAGAATAAGCAAAAATTTGCTAGTTTTTTGTAAAAACACGGTAAGAGAATATGAATTCAGGCAAAAAATTGCTCATTTTTAGTAAACTCTTACTTATTTTAAGCCAAATCAAACCGAAAACAGTAATAAATGAAGTAAACATTTGCTAATTATAAATAAATTAATGGGCTTATTTCAAGCAAAAATTTACCAAGCTAGTAAAATAATGCTTACTTCATGGACAAGTAACATTTTACTTGAAAGTAATAAAAGTTTGCTCAAAATAAAAATTGATTTTTTGCAGTGAACAAACGAGCAGGTCTAAATTTTGATAGCAAGGGGACAAACCGTGATTGGTTTAAATAAGAAACTTTCAACTTGTAGGTACAGCTACGAAGCATCAGGAATTTGTGCTATCGACCTATGGAATGCAATAAAACAGTCAACATCTCGTCTTTTAGCGCCCTTTTGACAGATTTTCATCAAAATAAAAGCTTCCTCAAAAGCTGATCGCCTATAAATGATTTTTCGACATACTTTGAAAATTTTTTCACTTTTGACTTACTGTATACACGTACTTGAACTGTTTATAACGTTAGCATGATCGGATGATAAAATGTTGAGATATTTCAAGTTTTTTCAAAAATTACATTCACGATGCTTCGAAGAGACTTTCATCACAAATATTACAGGAAAACAATTGCGATCATAGACATAAAAAACCCGGAAATATGTGTTATTATAATTGTAAGCTTTCTGGTATCATATCTTGTATAAATATATCGTATTTCCATTGATAGAATTAATAAGTGTGACATATGAGGAAATTCATGTTCTGTTGTGTTGTTATAGTCTTGATATTAGACAGTTTTCCAGCATGGGCGGATGCAGAAAGAATCCCATGGGGTGAAGTAATTTATTCTTTAGGGGGCGCAGGCCCCTGAGGCGGGGTGCGAAGCCTCGCCCATCTAGGAAAATTTGAAAAATTTAAAGCTCTTAAAACGCCTGTAAACGCAGTTTCTTGGTCTCAAAATCAATTTTCAAATGACAATAGATTCAGATTTGATGCCAATAAGCAATTGAATTGACTCCAAATTAATAATACTAATAATAATGTAATGTTATATAATGACTATATAGGCATTTCTCTAAGCGCTTCACAATAATTAAAGTGTAATATTTACAGCAGTGAAATAATTAAATAATAGTAATAACAGATCATATTAACATAGCTGTGAAACCTTGAAAAAGTATTAAGGATTGAGTTGCTAATTACCATAAACTATTTAACAATTAGACAACGATCCCGAGTTGTCTACCGTCGAATAGTCACCGAGGTCCTCCGAAGTGACTATTTAGGACGGTAGCCAACAAGAGCGAGGTGTCTAATTGTTTTAGTAGAAGCCAACTAGTGGTACAAGCCAAACACATCAAAAGAAATAAATTCCAACTATTTATTCGCTTCTTGCATAATTAATTTTTAATACAACCGTCAATCAAAGGCATCCATGACAACTGCAGAATCATGATTTGGAGGATGAATTATAATTTGACTCGATTCAGATTTAATTTTCAAAACAAAAAAATTTGGATATCAATACTGCCTACAAATTTACAGCCCCACAAAATAGCAAACTTGAGCAAGGTAACTATTGGTATCTAAAAATACATAAATGTTTGCGGTTTGTAATATAAACGTTTGTTGTTTATAAACTTTTGCTGACTAGTGAACTAATTTATATCTGCAATAAAGTAGCGACGAAAAAATTGCGAGAAGATTGTTAAATAAGATTAAACTTGTATATGCATAGCCTATCATTAAACAACTTCATCTCATATTTTGTTGCTTGCTTTGTTTTCTTGGGCACGGATTTTATAAGACTCTCGTATAAAATTGATTCAAAAGCATTTGCGAATCGCTTGTTTCCTTTAAAATTTTTCAAGGGAACTTGCCAGCGTTCACTATGAGAAAATAGTGAACGATTGAGCAACCAATCAGAATGCAGATCATCGAATAGTACCTTAGTTTGTTTTGTTTATATTAATAACTATAAATGCTACTGTTTACTGCGTCGGTTTCGACTAAACAAAAATAGTTATGTTATAGTTTGATCTCAAATTCATTCAATGCGCAGGTCTCTCAATATTCCAGTTCAGTTGAACCATAAGATGGGGGCAGGAACAGGAAAATATTTACCTCCACAGACCACAGGACTTAAGGTTGCTTGGCACTTCTACCACGGCAAAATCACTAAGAATTGGCCTCAAAGCTATTTTAAAATCGTCTCGTTTTGATGCGAAAAATTTCCTGGGGTCAGATTATCAAACAAACAAACTGGGTTTCTTGTTTAAAGTAAAATATGTATTCGCGCAGTTCAGATGAAATCATGAAACCCGGTTCTGTTTGATTTTTTGCTACTCGCTATATTTAAAAACATATTGAATATCACCAATGTTTAAAGGGGCCAAATTGACCAACGACCGCTGCGAGCTCAAGCTGAATTTATGCTTAGCGTAATTCAACCGTCTCGCTTTGAAACTATTGTTATACGCGAGCCTAATTATATAAATTAATGTCAACATGAACGTTGTGTTATAAACAATAAACATGCACGTGATCCTAAGTGCGTAGCACCTGCCGGCCATTTTTGCTCCTTTAAGGGACTATGCAGATCGGCAGCCCTATGGATTTTTTTTGGTGCAAATTGTATTGTACGTCACTACATCGACTTCGCATTTTGGTTGGCTGGATTGAAAGCTGCGAGGAATCCGAGGATAGCACAACAAACAGAAATGGCCTAAAAATTTATTCCTATTTCATAATAAATTTCGATTTTGCTAGAAAACTCTGAAGGACACGGAATCAATAAATAATACACAAATTGCATTAAATAAGGGCCTACCGCATTATATGGTTGTGCAGGCTATCCTATAACTTTGAAGTCAGAATAAATACGACAATAAAACGAGTCAGCACAAAAACGTAAACATGCTTTTATTATTCAACAATTTCTAATAGGACAAAGTCAACAGCAAGTTCAACAAGTTCAGTAAATTGTACTATATGCTATAACGATTGACTATTTGGCACTATTTACAAATGTTGATCAATATACATATACGTTATGAAGTTAACATCTTTTGGAAATATGATTACAATTCCAAATAGAAATAATAGCCGATTAATCTACGAAGCATGGACAGCAACATCACAGCATAAAATTACCTTGATTACATTATCCAAGTAATAAACAATTTTTTGAAAAGACCAGAGCAAATTGAGAGTCCGAAAGACTCGCAGAAATTAAAATTTGTAGTTTACTTTTGTAAATTTCAAACACACGCATACTGTCATTGCATTTGCACGGACAGATTTCCGTAGCTTTGAGCTAAGATCGTGTTTTCGCTTCAGATATTTCTGATCTTTTCTTCTATCACTTCTCTCCCGTCTTCCCATTTGATTGCGTCGATAAATAATGTTTACAATATGTGGACATACCATGAAATAATAAAATTAGATCGCAACTATATTATTTCAAGAAAACTAGTCAGCGCCGTGGAAAATTACACGAGGCAAGATGGCGTTATGCAGCTTTTCATTTTTCATAAACATTGAACACCAGAGAGAAGAAGACAGCTAACATGAAAACGAATATTGAAAAATGAACTCACTTTTCAATAAAGAAGACAGCCAGTCTGCATAGTCCCTTTAATAAATGTTTTACTTTTCACAAGAAACTTAAGTTTGTTTGTTTAAAAATCTGAACCCCGAAATTTTTCGCTTCAAAACGAGATGATCTTAAAATAGCCTGGGAAAATAGCTTTTGAGGCCAATTCTGAGTAATTTTGCAGTTGCAGAACAGATCAAAATGTTTGGAAATGATCGATGATGGGTCAACAAAGATAGATTTTTGAGGATGTTATTGATGTCGGACGAAGATGTTGTTTTTAAATTTGAATTATTCAATACCTGAGGATGTTAAATGCATCTTATTTGGTTGATTTTTCGAAAAGTAAGATAATATTGTGGCCTGTTTAAAGCTCTTTAAAACACAAATCTGTGTTAGACTATCTTGTTTCTATTATAATATCTTGGTATAGTGTATATAATGTTTATTATTTTTATAAATTTTAATTTTGTAAAGCGCTTTTGAGCATACATAGACTTTTTAACTTTGTAAATAGCGCTATATAAATGCAGCTTTATCATTACCAATATTATTATATAATACTTTCTATAAAAATCCCTATTAATAAATAAGTTTGATAAGAACACAAGTGAAGAATAGATGTATTTTTGCGATGTTTTCTCATTATACTAATATAAAAATTTCAAGCGAATTAGGATAGAAATTTAAAATACATCTAAATATTCATGTATTTTAAGCTTCTATACTATGAAGAAAAGTGGCACAATGACGTCTATTCTAACGCATGTCTTCTTATCAAACTTGTTAAGAAAAACTCTTTTTATTAAATGAATGAGTTTAAAAATTTAATACACAAACAACAAACGAAAATGTGAAGTCAGAATTACATCAGTTTGTATCTCTTTTCACGCTATGCCTTCACCTTGCTTGAAATCAATGTAATTTATTAAGAAATACACGAAATATAATTTTCAAATTAATTTTCAAATAATTTTCAAATACATGAAACAACCAATCAAGTTGCAGGATTATGCTCGATTATGACGTCGCATTTTAGAACACCTTTTTATGTGCTATATAGTCCATTCCTTGTTGAATTACTATCACATCGTATTGTAATCAGCTTAGGAGAAAATCTACATTCATATTCAAGTATTTTAATTTCCCATCCTTTTTTTTTCATAATCGCTTGAAAATGTCATAATATTAGCATCAAGATGAAACATAGCAACATGCCGTGTCTCTTTTTGCTGTCGTTCAATCTAACTTATTAAGAAAAAAATGTTTGATTTAATAATTGTAAACTGTAAATGCATGCTGTGTTATAAGGGTTTATATTGAATGAATATTTTATGTTTTTATCTCTTTGAAATATATCTACACTTTAAAAAAGATGAAAATTACTGTATTTCTGAATGATCTGCGTGGTCATTCGCTATGTCCCCTGACGGTTTATTATAAAATGTTAAGTCAGTGCTAAGATCTCCTGACTCACTTGCGACAGAAATATAAGAGTCTGTGCGACGGCAAAAACCATCCACATTTTCCTGTTCCTGTGACCAACGTCCTTGACGGTTAGGCGACTTTCATTATTTGACCGTCAGGGAACGTCCCTGGGATTGGATTTTGTTTGCTGGGTATGAAAATGAATACATTTAAATCTGTTAATGTTGCATATGTTACTTGTTATTTATTCAATAAGTAGACAGGCAATTGCTTAGGGAAATTACTTTTAATAACGGCATCTGTAGCATGCAGTTCATCGCTGCACTATCACACTCTCTACCGCCGGCAAGGCCACAGACATCGTCGCAGGAACATTATCTATATGGAAACCAGGTTTTAAATATACTAATGACAATATTGACAAACAAGTAACCTAGCAGGCAAAATCGCGTTGAGATGACGTTGAATCACGTTGAACGCAAGGAAACAAGCTGAGATGACGTTGAATTACAGAGCATATAATCTAGGACAGTACAGTTGCACTGTCAAACGATAGTTTCATCGATAAACTTCATCATTATCATATTATTCATAGTCATATATAGCCTTCAATTACGACAATTAACCTCAACATTATAACCTTTTATTTTAACTCCTGCAGGTTGTTACCGGTGCAAATAAAATACAAACAGGAGAAGCATTATACAGTAAATGGAATGATCGTGTGAAGTTATGAACCTGTAAGTAATGTAGACTACCCATATAGACACACAAGCATGAACACTTTGAGGTGCTCGTCTTTCTCTCTGGAAGGAATGGCAAACATGTGTGCCTCAATGTGCATCCATATATTTATAAATGCAGTCAATACTTGTATTTTACAATGATTATATACTGCTTGCTTGTGTTTCCTTGACAGATTTGTATCTATTGATAATCCAACGGTTTTGATGACGATATTCGACCACGACCATCATATTCTAGCAAGCCCAGGTACAGTAATTCTACTATATCTTATTCTGAGCTGATTCTATGCAAAATAAATCAGAAATTTTGACCCTGTCTGAGATCGATGAATCATGTCGTATGATGTATACAATGCTATAATGTATGCTTAAATTTTAGGAAACAGTACATACATTGATCAATAATGCGTCGAAGCAGCAGAGTTATAACCGAAGAGTCAGTATTATATCTTACACATTTGGTTCAATTATTACGACAGGAAAGGCAAGAAACATCCAAACAAGTATACAAGTAGTGAGGCAATCAAATCAATGTCAATCATAATTGTCTTATTGGTGTATTGTATAGATTATCATATCACGGACGTTAAAGTACATTTTGAATGCATCCATGTCTTTCTAAAAGTAGTAGAACTATTTTACTATAAATAGAAGCATAAAATACTGTTTACTGTACTGTTTAAACTTTAATGTTCAATATATGAATGGAACTCAAATAGATAATGTGTGTTATTTTGTGTGTTTGCTCCATCATCAGACAATCTACTACATACATCATAAGAATCCGTCAACTGCGGAAAATAACGCAGATTGAAGCCGAATAAATACAGTCTGAAACACAAAATTAAGACGTTGAAAAGGTGTTGCCGAATGGTTGAAGGATCACGTTGAAATTAAGAAAAATTTCAACGTTGTTTCAACTTTCAAAACTAAATGTGTTTTCACCCCCTTTTCAACGTTGAAGCTCAACCTCATTTCAACCTATTTCAACGTGTTTCAACCATTTTTCAACGCCGATTTGCCTGCTGGGTAAGTGCTTACGCTGTTGTGTTGTTAAGATGTTCTTCGGCTTCATCAATGATATTCTTTTGTTGTAGGTGTTAAAAGCTGTTCGCATTATTGACAAGCTGGACGAGGCGATAAAAAACTTCAAATGAAATTGATTGAAATTTTTTGAAAACACCATTTTTTTCGAAATTTGCAATGGTGATGTCAAGTTCGAAGTGCAAGATCGACCGCAGTTTCGAACCTGGTTTTGTTCTTCGTTGATATGTTGCTTTGGCGCCACTCTAAACCAATCAGTTCCGCTATAACACAATAATAGTTAATTGTTTTAAGGCACATTAACTTTTCTCGTAGTGCTTTATACGATTTTTACTTTACTCCTATACTTTACTTAAATGAAAATAATTTAGTACTTTTATAAATTGATAATTTTTTGTTTGTACTGTAATTCAACCTGGAGATTTCATTATAATTACATCTTTCAATATTTTACTTCGAAATTTACGCTATTTCCTTTGTATGTCTGTTGTATGTAAGGCGGTGATTCACGATGTCGTTTTAGATGCAATATTAATATAATTGACACACATATCAATGGATTCGTCTTTAACCAGAGGAGTACATGGCTGGCTTCATTTTGTAAATGAATGCATGTATTTTGAGAAAAACCAATGAAAACTGTTACCTTTTTCAGCAACAATCCTGTCTTTGTCAGAAGCGCTAATTGAGCAGTTTCATAGTAATCGTAGTAATAACCCATATATTTATATGGAGGTGATAAAAATAAGATCTGTTATCATCTGATCTTTATTTGGAAATTACATTACCAGAAATTAATACCGAAAAAGGATTTGTGATGGCACTGCAATGAAAAAATATAGAAACAATTGCAATATCAACTTCTGCTACATCGGTGACAACAAATAAATTAAAATTTATAAGAAAGTAGATTTCTGTAATTAGCAAAATAAGATCTAATGAAAAGAAATATTGAATATTTTCTCATTCTATACTTTGTCAGAAGTCAATTGAATCAAATGTTGAATAGCCACGTTAAGAATAATAAATAATCATTTAAATTTTTTCTGGCTGTGGGATGATGTTAGGTGAAATTGAATTTAAATTTAGACAAACACCCAAAAATGTTTTACCTTGCAAGTTCTTGACACTCGGGTTAGTAATGTATCTTGGATACTTTTTTGGGACGTGGCTACAACTTCCGCGTGCTTTGAGACAAACTTATTAGTACCTAATTTTGTAAATCCTGTCTTTTCCACTTTTCCCTTCTAAATTTTCTGCTTCTTTCAACAGCAAAATGAAACAGAAAATTTTCTCAATTAATTTGAGGCTTCGATCAGCTTTTTGAATATATTTTGAACCAGTTAATTCAGATGATTCATAACTCCTTATAAGCATGCATTTGCATGCAATTCGAATCCTAGGTTCAATAAAATTGCACAGATAACGGCGGAGTGAATAAATCATGCAGGTAGTGTATGTGTTGCTGTTGTGAACAGATTATTTGTACTCATAATTATTTCAAAAAGGATATATAGTTGTTCTATAAATTCGTTCTCAGTTCTATTTATAGAAAAGAGGGACCACAAATTTCCGAAAAAGGAAGTTTTGCACATCCTTTTCTGTTCCAATTCATACAAATCTTCATATTGGCTGATTTGGTGCACTTCTTCAACCTCTATTTCCCTTACGAGATAATTTCCACATGAAAACATGAAAAAGGCGGTCGTGATGGTCATACAAATCACGTGTACAAGTTAATTGTTTATTCCACGAGATTATACGAGATCAAAGGATAACAGGTTGATACTTAAAGATCATCCTTTCAGAACAAACAAGCCAAATTAATTCAACCTAGTTGATCTTGTGGTGTAAAATGGATGAAAACAATTTAACAAATATTGACTTCAATAGCCAGCTGTATGATTAATATGATTTGCATCTTCGTTTATTTGTATGGTAACAGCTGCTTAAAGTTGTTTTGTAAAAGTTTAAATTTTAATCCCTTCTTTGCCAGCATAGAGTATACCATAGCAAACCATAACCTTGGCATGGAAAGAAACATAACTGGTTGTGAGGATTCACACATTTCAGAAGCTGCGACTAGAGCCATTTCTGTATTAGTGTTTATTTTTGCTTTTATTTCATTAATTGGAAATCTCATTTTTTGCTATGGTGTATTTACTAAATCGCGTTTAAGAAAAAGAGTTAATTATCTTGTTTTATGTATGTCATTGTCAGATTTGAGTAGTTCGATTCTACAGCAACCTATTGACATCATATATTTCTGGAACTTTCCCAAGTATATTTTCCCACCTCAAATTACAATTTTTTGGAATGCTGAATTCTTTGCATTTATGACAGCGTCTGTTTATTTTCTAGTGGCTATCATGGGAGACAGAATTATAGCAATTCGTTATGCTTTACGTTACAATGCGATTGTTACAGATCGCTTAATCTGTCTTGTAATAGCAATTGGATGGATGTATACTTTTGGAACGTTCATTATTATATTATTAATTCAAGAAAAACCTGCAGTTGGTGCTTATGATTTTTTAGTTCATGATAATGTTTACATGTCAGTATTAATCATTAATGTAATATTACCTTTAATTGGAATTACAGCTATGACGGTGTATCTAACACGAAAAGCTCGCTTGCATAGATCAGCTATTTTGAAATTGAAAATAATATCATGTTCAATTAAAGATCAACACGCATCTGTCCATTCATGTCAAGCAATAAGGAGCTCATGGACATGTCCTGAAAATAACAAAACTTACCCTAAGGAATCTGAATCACAGCTTTCAGAAAACGATAATTCTTTCTCCTCTGAAAAATCATCTAGCTTTAAACGACAACGGAGGCCGCGTCTATTAAGTAGCTTACGGATTATGAAACGCGATGCAAAGTCTTTACGATTGGCTATTATGCTCAGTATTTCTTTAGTTACATCATGGCTACCGTATTTGTCAGTTGCCTTTGCACAGATATTTAATATTATTGAATCTAACTGCTTTGTACATTTCATAGATTTAATAACATGCTGGATGACCTATTGGACGTCATGGTCAAATATATTCGTATACGCAATTACAAATAGAGATATCAGAAAATTATTTATTGAAGTATTAACATGCCAGTCATTTGTTAATAAGCAGCATAAACGTTGCCACTTTAATAGATCAAAACAATTATGAACTAAGCTGTCAACAGGTTAACTTTGATTAAAGTAGGATTTGTGTTCAGGAAGAATGCTCATAGACAAAGTTAAAGTCTATCTGAAATGTATCGCAACAGATCACGAATTATATAATGTTATTTTGTCTGTTAATTCTCTTGATAGCTATACCCTGTCTCTAAATAAGACAGCGTGTATCGAGTGAGTAGAAAATCCCCACTGCTACGGTCATTGATTTAATTTTGTAATTACAGGGCTATCAAATACTGGAACAGATATATTCTGATATCTTCACTGCTGTTTCCATTCACAGTTTTAAAATAAAACCAAACTATAGCCATACCTTGATAGTACCTATATGTCAACTTAACCAACCACGTAGCATTAAAGGACTAGCCACACAAGCATGCTTATATCTATTGAGATGAATGGGTTAAGTATCTATCATACCGATTGATGATATGATAACAAAATTTGCTCACTGAACTCTTGAGTGTAGTATGTTTACATGCGAAATAGCAACTTTTCGAATACGACTTTTTCGAATGGGTTAAGATGCTCATAAGGCAGGTACATAACAAAGACTGCATAAATAAACTTATTTATATCAAACTCAATTGCTGCGTTATATATTGCAAGTATATTAAAGGGTTGCCATTATGATCACCATAAAGGCATAATTGCTCATTTTATGTTGCTCATTTTATAGCCCCATCTTACTTTCAAATTCTTTGAATGAAACCATCGTTGTACATGTTGTTTTATGTTTCAATTGATATCAGAATATTGCTTTTTTGTTCTGACGGACGGTCGTATATTTTCAGTTCTTACAATTCATATAAAAAAGATAGTATATATCAGATCATTTTAAAGAGTTAGTTTTAAATGGTAAGTTTTGCAATTGATAGCTAAATTAAAAGAATTCTAGTAATGGAGGATATTCTGGAGACGGAAAGAATCGAAATTATCACAGGAAAATTTTACTTCAGAAAACCAAGAAAAACCGAAAAATTCTTGCCTTCCAAACATCAAATGTTGAAGCTTGAAGGTAAATAGTGCTTTCTTACTACTGTAACAACAAAGGGTTATCATTCGCACAACTATTAAAATCAAAGAACATATCTCTATAGTGCAAATGTATGAAGACCAACATCAACGCCGAAATACCTTTGTTTTGAGATTAATAGGCCAACTTGAAGATAGTAGTGACTTGGACAAATTAAGGATTAGAACTGTTTAAATCAATTGAATTTGAAGAAAGCCAGACGATGTAGAAGAAGACCTAAGCCGTATACAAATCAACGAACACATACCGCTGTGTCTGTAAGCTGCGTACGTTCTTACCTGCGTACCTGCGTACTTTTTACATAAATTTCATAAATTGTCACATTTTACCGTGATTTTCACATCCTCTAGCGTAATTTAATAAACTAGAGCATCTTAATATGAATAATTAAATATAACGGTACCAGTTTATTGATAGAATCATTATTGTTCTACTTTGATTACACTTATCATATAAATCATAGCCTGCGTGCAGACTAGTAAGTCAGCGATAAGCAATCAAAAAGACAGCTATTTCAAACAGTTTCGATATCACGATTATCGTTTACAAGCATGTGGAAATCGTCAATGCACACAGATCTAGAAAATCTCCTATTTGCATTATAATATATTAAAAATATATTATGATGTAGTTAGATAATTTATCAAAACCGTTACAAATAACTGTGTTTTAAATATTTATCGCTGACCTCTGGTTCATTATAAGTATTACTGTATGGAAAAACTCACCAAGGTCATTTTCTGTCATTCGCAGGTATTGGGATACGACCGGCCAAACACCAGAGTGATCAGTTATTCGTTGGAGTGTTATACGTCGACTTCAGAAGATAGTCTCCCCGTTTTACTGTCTGATCATCAATGGCTTTTAAATTGGTACTCTCCCACATCCCTTCCGAAGTTCCGGAGAAACACCTTCGTTTGTTACAATTATTCCGCCAGAAATACACAATGTGTAACCATCGCTATCGCTCTTATTCACCAGGAACGCCCCACTCTCTGATGGTTTGACAGGGGGTCGACAACATCTCCTTCATAAAAATTAACTACTGGCTCAAAAAAGCGTTCTTCACTTGTGGGAAACATTATTATAAATTAATATTCTACTATATTACGTCCGCTATTGGGATCCAGTTTAATACTGGATAAATTTCTGAAAGTGCCAGTTAGCAATAAATCGTTACAGCATTAGAGATCGAAGTTAAAGTAATTATTTTTGACGTAAATCAGCACGCTGCATAGTTCTTACAAAATAAATTGAGAAAGTCAGTTTGCAACAGACTTTGATTACGTATGCATTCAATGTCTAGGACAGTGTCACATTATCCCAACTTGACCCCTTGACCTTGGAATTTCATAACCAAGGATAATAAATCAAAATTTACAAATATGTTTTGGTTTGATGATTCTTTCTACTAGTCTGGGAAATTTTCAAATGCTTGTTTATTTTCAAGACCAATTCATAATAATACGGGGCCATTTTGTGCCATGGTGCCGTGTAAAATATTTTCCACAAAGCACTGTCATTGTTTTACCCGTTTATAAATACGTGGAATGCTTGATGAGCAACACAGTTTGAAATATTTGCAATCAAAATCTTCTTACTTAAGAATTTCTAACTATTGCAACCATGCGAGGTTATGGTACAGAAATAAACGAATCTAATTTCATTATCATTCTTGAAGGTCATACGATCTATAGCCAGGGTTTTTATGCAACGAATGTAATTCGGTAGGGTGAATTAGGGATCACGTGATCGTGCTGGAACTCCAAATTAATGGTGATGCATGATTGTTGAAAAGGCAATTTGAAATCAAATTCGACAATTTTACGTCGCAGTGGAGGGTCACGTCTTGCAAAAAGCGATGGTCATTCAAGGTTTAATATACTTCGTTTGGTCTTTTATAAGGATAAAGTTAATATAAACATCATCATACTTATTTACACAAATCAATGTCGCTCGAAATACAAGCAAATCAAATGTCTGTCTGCCCATGCAGTCTAGAGTCTAGACTCATCAGGTAGCGCTACGCGTGACGTTAGATAGCATGAACATTGCTCGGCTATCTGGAATCACGGTAAAATGTAAAAATTCATTAAAAAAATTGTGAAAAAGTACGCAGGTACGCACGTACGCAGTTTACAGGCACCGCACGAAGCGCCATTTTGAATTTCAGAAACATGTGCTCAAATTGTGAAAAATAGGTTGTGGAAGAATATCGGATTTGTTGCTATGGATTCTGTATTCCAATCCATTTGAGCTGCTTTTTAAATAACACTGGGAAACCAATAGGCTCAGACGAAGTGAACATTATTCTATAATTTGCAGACATACAGATTAAATGTAAAAAGTGCCTAAATGTATCCAAAATAGAATTTGAAATAGAGAAAAACGCTTGTTTCATTTCAGCACATCACAGCTAGAGTAACCAAAATAAATATTAACAAAACAAAGATCCCCGTCAACCACAGTGCCCAACATCTTCTCATGATGGGCAGTCCGCATTCGCTGAATCTTAGACTTGGTCAGCAACAGAAATTACATGAAAAGGCAGTCCGTCACCTCATTGAAAATATCAACGAAAGCTTAATGTCATAGTCCATGGTCTTATGCCTACAGGTGGCCAAGATCATGTTACAGCCTTTGAAGAACTCTGCAATGAAATAATTAAAGAAAATGAAAATGACATAGAAATTGAAAGGATCGAATGAATCGACAAAGAAAAAACAAGTTCCTCGTGTAAAGTGAAAACCATCCAACAAAAGAAGAAAATCCTCAAAAGCTCAAAACACCTCAAATATCATTCATTTTGTCATGATATATTCATAAATGTCAACCTGACACGCGACGAACGAATTCTAATGGATGAACTACGTTCTGAATATCGAAAACTAAATAAAACTTTTCATGATAGTGATGATCGTTTTGTGATAAGACTGTCACAGCTCAAGGCACATGCCAATACACAATTACTGGTCAACTCTACTGTCAAGCAAAAGGAAATATCAGATACCACAAACACCAATGAAAAATACTAACAATCAGAGAATATCGACAATTTGTATATAACAAGAAAAAACTCAAATAACTCATTAAAAAAATTGTTTCCATCGATGCCCAATCTTTAAATGCTGAAAAACTGACAGTATTAGAACTTTGTAGGAGAAAACATATTGTGTACATTTTTGCTGTGCAAGAAACCTGGTTTCATGACTTCAGTGACTTTAATCAAGAAGGACTTCAAAATTTTGAAATCCTTGTTGATCTCAAACATCGATTTATAAAGACTCTGGCTTGCATGAATCAAGATATGTTTGATACACTTGTCTCCATTTGCACAATAGAGCACTATAACATCGAAGACATTCCTCATCAATAGATGAGCCCAAGAACCAGGCATATCAGTCCAGCAACATCATTGATAATTTTACCATTCTTTGGCATTGTCGATGATCATTCAGTATTCGGTTATATATCACAGTTACTTCCTGGTTGATTAATGTTGATTCAACCTCATTGGTGACACTGGTCAGGAGGTTTAACTGGGCAACTTTGTGGTGCTGTATACCACAGATTATAACGACCAGATACGGCACTGAAAGTCAAATTCATTGTATTTTCGAATTCAATTGTTCTCGGACGCCATTATGTTGTCCCTCGATGACCTGGCTGCAGTTACGCGCTAAAATTGCAATGGAAAAACTCGATAAATTTGCACCTATTATAAAGGCAAATTACGTGCTTCTTTTGCGCCCAATTTTCAGGCTAAAGGAGAATAACAGGAAAGTATATCTTCTATTTTGAGATGATCGTTTGATAATGGTATATTGTGTACTGGAAGTCAATGTTTTATTGACTTATGAAAGTTGAACAAAATCCTTGATTTTACTGAAGAGAAAAATTGAATATAAATTATGAATACAAGCAGTTTTTGGTAAATAAAATTCACAGTTAAATTGCAAATAATATTTCATAATATGATTTCATTAATTTATCCAATGTATGTGGCTCTTTACACAAATTTTCCGAATTTGAAATGCCGCGGTTTTGGAGTGCGTGTGATCGTATTCGATCGAAAATAATGGCAAAAACGTAAGCAGTACTTTCCATAATAATCCACTCCAAATAGCGTATTCTTTGATTGTAATTGCGTTATTTCATATCACCAAGCATCAGTGCATATTATTTTACAGTTTGCAATGAAAGTTAAGTTATAAATTGTAAGTATAGTCGTATTTTCTTTATTTCAACCGTAGACTTTTTAGGTTTTTGAATTTATGGCATTTAAAATAAATTTGCTAATATCAAAATTATAATTTTGAATTTTACATATAGCATATCAACCATCCACTTGCATTGAGTAGCTTGAGAAAGGCTGAATTAAGCTTCAAAAGCGAATTATTTCAAGTATCACTTTGTCGATAGGTCCCTAAAATCGTAATGGATAAACATGAAATGCGTCAAAAATAGGCAACAAACATAATGGCTATTATTTGATCAATCACAATTTTCGAACGTTCAGTGGCGTATCTGGTCGTTATAATCTGTGTGCTGTATACCGTTCTGCAGTTGGTTGCAGTTGGCGTCAGTTATCTTGTGTTGCGCCTCCAGCAGAATGATCGATATATCCTATTTGAGCTTTTTGCTGAGCTCAGCAGGCAGGCCTTTTGGTTTGGCTAGCCTTGAGGATATCTGCAGGCTACTGCGTCTTTTTGACAGCCGGTCCAGTTGCGGTAAGTAGTTTACCGTGATTAAGGTAAGTATTTGTAGACAGGTGCATCTTTACTTGTTGGATTTTTCTTTGATGCGTTCTGTCTTGAGCTCCTTGTATTTGGGCACCGGGCCTTCTCGGTAAGTGTCGATTAGGCGGAGTCCGGTGCTCAGGATACGGTGTTCTGTCGTGGTTGGCTCCGTCAAGGTGGTCGTGTGTAGTAGGCCAGTGACATGCACCTTCTCCCATAACTGATGCTGCTCGTGCGATCTATGATGGTGATGGTTGGTGTCAAAGGGAGTTTCTGGTATGACTTGGTTGGCAAGTCCAGAGGTCTTGTTATCCGCAATCTGATCTAGAATCAATTCAAACTCTCCCTCTAGCAAATTGTCCATCATGATGTCCCTTGGTGTCAAGATGTTTGGCATCTGACAGGAGGAAAGCACAAAACAATTGTATATTGCAATCATGTCTTAACGGTTAATATAGTCAAGTTGTACTAACTGGTAGTACTTTTCTGCAAAGTGATAAATAATAGTCATGATATTTTCATAAATAAAATCATGAAATTATGTGAAAATAAAGTGTTGGTCCTTTGTTGACTATCATTTCTTCTGACTGTAAACCGTTTTGTGCTACGTGGTAATGATACTCTCAATTGGTATAAAGAGATCAATGGATTTTTGATTGCCAAAAACCTGTAAGAATAACAGTGACTGTTATTCGTTATCATTTGGAAAGTCTATACCTTTCATTTTATATGTTTCGCTTTTTGGGGAAGCTTAACAGGAATCGCTGGGCATAGTAAATAAATGATATGGTATATCAGAATGGTAAGGTTGGTCTTATCATTGATAATAGAATATAGGAATTCTTAAGTATGGATATGGATCCATTTGACTCGGCACCTGTGTAGCAAAATTTTAATTGCACAAACATATATATATATAGTATCAATGTTGGTATTGATAGCGACCGAGTAACAACTCATTGGGACATTGTCAGATAGCTATACATAATTCAAATATGCAACAGGATGCTTGCAAGGCTCCAGATATAAGTATATCATCTCTGATGGTTCTGCCTTGCGGCCTAATAACATCCATGATCATTGGAATCAAGTATTGAGTGTGTTTCATTTATATAGCACTAGAAAAAAAGGCTGCTTTTTTCTAGCACCTGCGGAGGGCCTTTGTGGGCCTTCGGCCCAATGTTGTTACTGTTGATAAGCTGTATTTCATTGTAGTATACAGTACTGAAATACAGGGGGATTGTGACATTTTAGTTTCAAGCCTATTACATATATGCTGCATACATTTATGTCTTCAATGCATCTTTGACTTTCTTTAATAAACATTACTCATTTTGGTAACTGCATTGATGTGAAACATGATAGCTGAATTTTTAAAGTTATATTCAATGCTGTTACTACTTATGTATTGAAATGGTCAAATAGTGTATCCAAAATCCGTACCATGTTATGTTTAGTTTAAAATTTTCCAAAATGCTTCAGTAATCATCGTAACATTGTAGTCATTTTAACTTTAGCAAATTATTTTTCAACATGATATTAACTAACTGAAATTGAATAACGTTTAAATTGTAAGAGTCAATCTTTATTATATACCGTTCATGTTGCCAATAGATTTTTGATTCTGAAATCCATACTATGTATAGAGTAAACTCCCCTCCTTAGTGAAGAAAATAGCATTTTACAGTTTAAAAGAAATCCGCCCATACCAGTAGTAGTAGTTCATGATTTGAAAATAAAAGTATGAATTAAAGTAAGATTTTATCAAATATTCAAGACTTTCAGTTGCAGTTTGATATTAATAATCTACTACAGATTTCTAGCTCAATATGAACCATATAGAAAATACGTCATACATAAAATGCCATAAGAAAATTGAAACGTAATTATTAAAAGCGTGTGTTAATCAAAATGTCATAATCCTTCCATACCAGTCCTACATATACTAATAATAATTCATGATTTAGAAGTATTATTAATGCAAACTTCTGCCAAGTATCATCAAGACTTTCAGTTGCAGTTTGATATTAGGCCTTATGTTGAAATTATCCTTGGGACCAGGAGCCTGTAGAGATTTGAGAATTATTTATGTTTACATTTCATTATGATTTTCCTTGTCGCTGTTACAAAATACTTTTGATAGAATTTGATACGGCGGATGTTTTGGGATGTTTTTAAAATTCAAATGGTTGAAACCAAGTATTGTTTAAAATTATAGGTTTTTTTGATTTCGTAAACACAGCACTGACAGCACTCTCTATAATGAAATTTATAAATGATTTTAAAGCTGAGAGCTACGTCTGGAAAAGTAGCATTTAGCTGACAGTTAATTAAACATAAATAATCACAAAAGTAGAAAGTAGTTTTCGTCATCATGCCGATTTATGTTTTTGGTTTGTTTGAGATTTCAAAACACTTAGGCCCTGTTTACAAGGAGGGCGAGTTACTCGGGTTGGCGAGTTACCCGGGTCTATTGTTTATGCGCGTTCTGTTTACAAGCAAAATGAGAAAGTTGTCTCGCCCACCCGAGTAACTCACCTACCCGAGTTACTCGCCTTGGCAGACCGGGTAACTCGCCTACCCGAGACAACTTTTTGTCACTTTTTGACTTGTAAACGGAAATAGGCGAGTAACTCGGGTAGGCGGGTTAAAATTAAAAATGGTAGCTTTAATTTTCTATTGTTTCGAACGTTTCCGCTGTAGACATCTTTTGTTCTCTAATCGATTCATTTCAGCGCGCATGCTTAGATTGGCTTCAAATTATTTAACTCGGGTAGGCGGGTTACTCAGGTGACCCTTGTAAGCACACAACACATTTTAACTCGGTAAGGCGAGTAACTCGCCTACCCGGGTAACTCGCCCTCCTTGTAAACAGGGCCTTAATCATATTCACGGTTTATTGCCTGCACGGCTCTGCTGCGAATGGCGGCGGCTTTGAACTTTTACAGAAAATTTGATTTTTCAATTTTGCGCCGAATTTAGTTGATTTTTCAATACTAAATATAGCCTATGTTCAGACCACAAAAGAGAGCTTTTGAATGATATATGATGTTCAGGATTTCTTCGCGTAGTTTTTGAGATTAGCGCGTACAAAGTTTTGAAGGTCATTTTTATATAGAAGTAGAGATGATTATGGATATTGATCCACACGACTCGGCAGGCGTACTTCATAAAAATAGTGATTGTAAGTAGTTCGCCTGTCATTAATGTTGGTATTGATAGTGATCGAGTGACAATTCATTGGGAATTGTCAAGTAGCTAGACATAATTGAAAAATATAGCGAGACTCTTGCAATGCTCTATTGTCAGTTTCTGACGGCCTTGCCTTGCATCGTAATAATATGCGGGATCATTAGGATCACTTTTTAAGGCGCTTCGTCAGTATAAGCCTGGTTGTGAGTAAATCATCTTACCTCAGAAGCAACATTGATATCGCTACATCTTGGTCTGCCTTTGTTTCGTTGAATCAAAGCTAGATCGATTGATAAATATTTAAACAGGTTTAGATCGTTGGCGATCGTTCTGATAATTTTGCACAATATGACATATAATATATCAATACGGGGATGCGTCTTCACTCTCTGACTGTTTCTGATCGAATGGGAGTAAATTAACGCAGTTCAACTTTTTGGTTAGTTGAATGCTCTAATGCTAAGGTCGTACAGGGGATCCGCACACGAAAGCCAATGGTTTAAGAAAGCTGTATGAATATATAGATTTTATGGTCCGATGTCCACAGTCCCATGACCCCATCGGATATAATTTCTCGATCAGTCTGAGAGAACAAAACCTGAAACATTTTTTAGTTTTAATAATATATGTAAAAAGTTATTATATATCTGCTAGAAAATACCCTGATTTATTTCGTATAGTTTTTGTAATTTTTGAACAAAGATACTGCATATCTACTAGAAAACATCCCGGCGCACCTTGTTGTTCCCACAGTTTGTGTATAAAATCAGTGTGCGTTTGATAGAAAATATCTCGGCCCATTTCGTTGTTTTTATGATTTGTATAAAAAATTCATTGCACGTCTGATAGGAAATACACGGTATTATTTAGCAATTTTATATTTTTAAAAAGCATCTTCGAACTCCCTGCAGAAAACGCTGTGGCTCATTTGTGGGTCCCAGAATTTGTATAGATAATTATTCCGTGTCCGACAGAAAATCCTGGCGCATTTTGTAGTTTTTATATTTTGTATAAACATCATTGCACGTCTGGTAAGGTAACATGCAGATAGTAACATGATGGCATGTATTTAGTTAAGTGGCCCTGTGATCCTGAAGGCAAAATCGCGCTGAATTGACGTTGAAAATGAAAAAATGTAGATATTGATGAATTACATTTTTATTTCTCTAAAAAAACTGCTGCTGCTCTCAACTTTGTCCATAAAGTTTTGACTACAGATTCAATTGTCTCGCTGAAAAGCTTATTTTCCCTTCAACAGAATAAATATACCACTCTCTCAGACCTACGTCTCACCGCTGCAAAATGCAGACTAGAATCGACCCGGAGATCTGTTCGTTCAATCGAAGCTAGAATGTGGAGTTTTATCCCGAAATGGCTGAAGTACCTGAACAGCATCCAAATCGTTCATAATTTTCAATTTTGCTGTTAATGCCTTTTTTCATTTTTATTATCCTAATAACTAGAGTAGAAGTTAGTTAAATTCACATGTAGGCTATAATAGTATAACAAGTAGATAACTGTATTATTGGTGAATTATTTACACTCACCCATCGCACTCACCCATCGTAACAATGTAAACGAGAAGTATTTTGTTACTGCCTTGAAAAACGAATGTTATATAAAATTGCACACACACACACACAAAAGCGATAGGGAGTTTCAGATTTTCACGAAGACGATGGAAATGCTCACGTGACTAAACTTTTATCCTCTCTGTTTGTCGTCTCTGCTCTTAGCATTTCCGATTAGTTTTAAGATCATTCCAGACGATGACAAGTGTCAACAGTGCGAGAAAGTGTCAATGAAAATATAAAAAAATAATCAAGGAAACAAAATTTACAAACAAAACTTTGATGAAAACATTTCACGCTTGTATTTATATCTCAAATACTTCTCTCAATTACATTCATAAGTATGAAGAATAGGGCTCTTTCACGCCTACGTCACAAATTTTCACGAAAAGCATTGTGAGATACCCCAACGTACATTGCATTTTATTGCGTCGTTGTTGAACTTGTTGAGCCGCGGCTTAATTTTATTTCACAACATCATTTATGCTTGCTGTTTACTTGCTGCCATCAAATTCACTATGGATCTTGACCATCCTATGATTGTTCTTGATGGAGTAAAGGTGCCTGGCGCTGTTTTACCTCATATTCCATCAATTTGTAGATTTTTTTTTAACATAAATTAAATGGAAAAAGAATTTCCGTTAAATGTGAATATTGTTTTAAGTAAGGCAAGTGGATCGGTGTTGAAACGTTCATCCTCTTATATTGCAAGCACCATACGCAGATGGTGTTTAGAACTACGTAGTAACGTAGGTTACCTATTATATTTATCATCAGTGTTTATCCATTCTTGACATCCCCATTAGCACATTCTGGGGTTATTTTGATGTGTATTATTCTCAGTTAGTATTATTTGGTGTTTTAAATTATCAATTTTCAGGATAGATCAACTATGTAGCCTAAAGATGTCACGATGGTGTATTTCATACCCGGGGGGGTAACTCCAGCTGTTCAGGGATGGGGAGGTGCCACTTTGGAAAAGGGTAAGGTATCCAATTTTCCAAAATTTTTGTTGATGCTACCCAAAAAATTCCAACAGGTTGATTAATTTTAGGTAAATGCACAAAAATGATGCAAATTTTTTCAAAAATTCTTGAAAAAGTCAAAAATAGGATACCCAAAAGCTCCAAAATTTGAAATCTCATACCCAAAAAGTTCTTTCTCAGCTGGAATATGTACCCAAAAAAGTGGCACGTCCCCGAATAGCCGTCCTAGTGGAGTTATCCCCCTTGGATTTCAGATTATTATGTGGTTACGGTGATTGCTATTTGCTTGGGTCTGTTTATAATTAATTTATAATAGTAATATCAAGGTACTTGTGTTGTCTTTGCTGTTTCAATAGTGCTCGATGCCATAAATGCAGAGCTGTTTAATAATTAATAAATGAAAAAATCAGACATTCATATTTGCTACTATTAGTTTCACGCCAAGGCGATCATAAGGCAATTAAATCTGTAATCAATTTAATTTATAATATGTAACTATTTATTAGGAAATTATCGACTGTATTTACTCGTTGTATATTTCATCATTATTAATTGAAATAATTTATGTTAAAAGTTGTCATTTGATAGCGACGAGAATATCGACTATCAGTCGACCGAATGATATGTTGGTAATATTCACTTGAAATACTATTTATAACATAATTGAAAAGAAATTCTACGTGTCTTCTTGGTAGTTTTGAATATGTGTGCTCATGTGTATTACTTGCTACAAATCCTTATTTTCTTTCTAATAAAACTGGTATACATTTAGATTTAGTTGTTGTTATTGTTTTGTTGTTTTCTACCTACTCGCACGTTTTCCCAAGATTTGGGAAGCGAATACAAAACGTTCCTACGGATTATTTCTCAGAACATCAATAATCTGATTTACAGGTATCCCAAAAGTAATGTTTCGTGGTACCTTTCGTTTTAGTTTATCATGTTCCGTGGATTTCATATCGAGTAAATTAGTTTTTAACTTAGGCAATAAACAGAAAGGAGGATTAGCTCAGATAGCAGAGCAACTGAACTTCAGATCGGATCATATCTGATCGACTTGATCATATCGTATCATATCTGATAGCAATGATTTTAAACGCTCTTTGTTAATCTCAGCCGCGACACTGCAGATCAATTTCTACAGATTTCATGGCAGATAGGTCTCCATTGTCAATGCGCAACGATGCGCCGCAGCTACTGACAATGCAATTCTCTCTGATCTGATTGCCCCCTAAGGTCAACTCAGCCTTGACTTTATCTGAAACATCAATACGAGTGCGATCTGACGATGGCGGATAGAATGGTCCAGAGGGAATTGCATTGTCAGTAGCTGCGGTGCATCGTTTCGCATTGACAATGGAGACCTGTCTGCCATGAAATCTGTAGAAATTGATCTGCAGTGTCGCGGCTGAGATTAACAAAGAGCGTTTAAAATCATTGCTCTCAGCGAAAAAAGCCACTCATCTAGAAACAGATGAGTGGTACGGGTGTCTTCGGTAGGGCGACACCGTCTAGCTTACTTACTTTTATAAACATCAACAAACGCGGTAAAACGCAGCTAATTCAGAATTGACATCGAAGCATTGTACGTTGTGCTATTCCATAAGGCTTTTCACAAATCTATTTATAAGTCCGTGAAAGAGCCCTATTGAGTAACATATGTCTTGAAAACGGTAGGACATTTAACGCCGTCAATCGCAAACTTATAAAATCACGGCTTTTGGCTGTATACCAACAATAAAATATCTTGAAGACTTGAGGCATAGTGAATCCAAACCTAAACTTCTTTTGAAACATTGCGTAATCAATCATTTCAAATGGGACTTGTGTAATTGAAGCTATGTAAGATAGGCTAAACGTCACCTACAACAAAGAATAGAAGAGCACAGCAGAAAGAGCTCAGCAATTGGGGAAAATATCCAACGACGCAATAAAAAAATAGACGATACAATCAATGATTTTAAAGTTTAAAACATTGCAACTCCAAATGGGACTGGATCATATATGAAATGCTATTCATCAGGAACTTACAACCAAACCTGAATGGTCAATAAGATTCAATACGATCTAAATTAATAAAATATCATCATATTTTTAATTTACCGTGGAAACAAATGAAGAAAGCATACCTAAACCTTGTAAAAAAAATTGTGTTTTAGATCATTTTTCAATGAATGCCATTTGTAAAATATCACGAAAGTTGCCATTTGTAAAATATCATGAAAGATTGTCATTGTAGCAAAACATGCGCAACTTTCTCTGCTTTAAAATTGAAACTTTACCCGTTACCAAATGACATATAACGTAGTAAATAAAAATCATCTATATATCTGATACATTAATTATTAAATGTTAGAATCACTAAAATGAGCTAGCGAATAGTTTTTACCAGATGGGTGTCCACAACGAAGTTTTCGGGAAATTTGGTTGTCTCTCACTTTCAAAGACGGTCTGTTAAAATGGTGATTTCCGCCAAGTCTGCGCATCGCGCATGATGATTTTCGACGTCGTCGTGAGATTTGACGAGCATCTGAAATTCCCTAATACTGGATAGCGCAACCTAGCCTCATTCCATCACGGCCCCAATTTCTGCGTGGCGCTTCAGTGAGGGCCTAATAAAGCTGAAGGTCAAAAACTGTGCCATAAACTAAAATATGGTTTGCCCAATCACAGCCTCACCTTGGTATCACATGAAGTTTTATCGAGCGCTGGTTGGTGAATAAAACACTAAAAAAGTAAATAAACACTTGCTTGAATCATTCTCAAAGTTTATATTTCGATCGTTTACTCTGTGGTATTGTCAATTTTTAATTATATATTGACGTAGAAATGGAATTTTGAATAAGATCAACTTATATGTTGGAGAGCTAATTTTTAGTATTTCCTTGATTTTGATTATTTAAATCAAGAATGGAACCGACAGAAGTGCTTACAACTTTCCAACGATGGCGATCGCCTTGTCAAAACATGATGTTTTCTCCTTCTACCCCCACAAAATGCCCTCATATTGTTCACACAGTCCTTCGAAATAATGCAGTCTATTATTTCTAATTTTGTTACTCCAATTTGATCCAAATTTATCACGTAAATTTGATGTTTTTAGTTTAATTCTATAGTTTGTTTACAAAATGATGAAATTTAAAATAGTTGAATTCAGCTGTCTCGAAAGCCAGCCTGTTACTTTTTCTCTTTCTTCCAATTGTTTGTTGTGATTTGTCGCAACGCCAGACCTATATCGCTAGGCTAGCTATATGTATTGAATGATGTTTGTGGTATTGCTGATCTATTATCGTAAATTTCACGTGAAGAGTTGGTGCAACTCGGGCTGCACAGCTGTTGAAATATTATTGCAACCCAAACTTGACAAAGACATCTGATAACGATCATGACGATATTAGGCCATGTTATTAGCTATAGTCCTAATGGAGTCAGATTGAAGCTAAACGGTTGGATATCGTATCGAAGTTTGAAGTATGAAAAACATATATACCAAATAGTATACTATACTAAGTTCTTCTAGTTTAAGATTTACCAACAAGTGGTGCCTCGATACTTTCAAGGCATCGTGGTCATCATTGTAGTACATTGAAATATCCATAAGCTAGCTGGGCAATTACTTTCAATTCCTTAGTGTTGGTAACAAACTGGACAATGTCCAAAGGAAACATCACGCATTCAAAAGTCAATGGAAATACAAGATTTAATCCTTCTTTACGGCATGAAATAACTCAAGCAGCTATTGTTCTGGCTGAAACTGATGCGACCAAGAGGACTGTATTATAAACTTTAATGGCGGTCAAAACTGGTCACGTTAGTACAAAGGATAACTTGAATGCAATCAAGTAAACTTTAATGTCGCTTTAATATTATAATCGAGCATTAATATTAATGGGTTGGACTCATATATCTGTTGCCAATCATCTTGCATCAGAAGTGCCCTGATTAAATAATCTAATTTTACAACAAACTGTATTCTAACATATTTGATGTCACAAAAACCGGACATTCATTGGAGCATTGTTAAAACAATATAAGTACAGTATATACAAAAAACTGTTTACGTGGGAACAGTTATGGTTAATTAATGATAATAAGTAGGTTGAGCAAGGAAAAGGAATGTACAGACATTCACAACGTTGAACCGGGGTAGAACCATGCAATAGCTTTGCTGTCAAGATATGTAACGAAATTATTGGCTTTGATTGAGGATTGAAGATTTGTTGTCTAAATCTGATGTAGTATATAATGCAATGTTAGATGTATTATACATAGATACAGCAACTAAAGCTCGGATCTGTTCACATTGGAATGCTGTGATTTACAGTAGAAATGGATAATTTACCAGCAACAGTTTTATTGGTGAAGTTATATTTGCTGTCTTAAAGATTATGGTAAATGCAATACAACAGTCATGATGAATGAATGAATGAATGAATGAATGAATGAATGAATGAATGAATGAATGAATGAATGAATGAATGAATGAATGAATGAATGAATGAATGAATGAATGAATGAATGAATGAATGAATGAATGAATGAATGAATGAATGAATGAATGAATGAATGAATGAATGAATGAATGAATGAATGTATGAATGAATGAATGAATGAATGAATGAATATGTAAATGTCATTAAAATAATGTTAATCAACATTCCTTCATCGTTATTCGACATGTTAATCAGTGTGTGAAAATCAATTATGTCGAAATAGGGATACAGTAGCAACGTAAAAAAAAACAAATAGCAAGCTTACTGCGCATGCGTAGTTAGTTTTTGTCTTTATCCTCCGAATTTATAAAAATAAGATCGAAATAATACTTTTCGCTTAATACACGAATTAATTGTCATCATTTCACTTACTATTATTCCAATTTCTGCTATTTTTGGATGAAAATATTGCACCACATTACGAGATTCTGTAACACGCGGACGCAACAGAAAGCGAAAATTAAATTGGCATTTTGACTGGCTTCCGGTTGGCGCATCAATGGGGTCTTCGTTTTGCAAATTATCTCAAGAGCTTCCATTTGGTATATGTTTCGTTGTGGTATCATTTTATGCACAAATGATCCCCCACTAGTTGGAGAGAAACAGACAAACTCAGAGAAGGCTTACTAAAATAAATGATCACCTCCGACGGGACTCGAACCCGCAATCCCCGGCTTAGGAGGCCGATGCCTTATCCATTAGGCCACGGAGGCTGGTAATTGATCTCTAGTAAAAGCAACTTTTTAATTAGACTGATTTATCAAAGCTTCAAGAAGCGTTGGACGCTTTCGGTCTCCATGTGGGAAAATTCTCGGAGATCTTCAAGACACATATTTTCCTGTTCTAAACCTGATTAATCCCATTCAATGCATTGTAATAGATTCTTAACTTAGTGCAATGGATAGGCACGAGACATTAGAGCAAACAATTTTTCATGAAGAGAATATCTGCTAAATTTGATTATCATTACAGTGACCTTTCCCATTGCACTTGAAGCATGACCACGTTTCTGTTTGACGGTTTCCTTTGTGAACACACACATTTGCTTGTTCAGCATTTTAGACTTCCAGACTGCCCGCCTTTCTCTTTTGTTCTTCATGAAATAACCTCGCAATAACAAACTCCATTGTGAGGGAGTCAGGTCTGGATTCCAATGCAACAATCAAGTAATCAAAAGATTCAGGAAAGCTACACAATAACGTCGCGACTTGATCATCTTCTTTCACAGCAGCGTCAATCGATTCCAATTGCTCGACAAGCCCTCTCATGATATTAATGTGGTCTACTATTTTTGTATCTTCAGACATAACAGTCGAGAAATACTTCCTCAAGAACAATTTATTCGCAAGTGACTTCCCCTGATAGTGAGACTCCAGGCTTTTCTAGGCTTCACTCGCACATACCGTTGCTTGACTTCACCAATGCCAACACCTTGTCTCCAAGAGACAGACATATCGTTGCGAACTCTTTTTTCGGTCGCCTTCTGCATTTGTCTTTTGCTTCCTCTCCAGTGGTTTATTTTTCCTCTCCACTCACAATGTCCCATAAACCCTTGTCTTCAAGAACCATCTGCAGCTTGAACTTCCACAAGTGGAAATTTTCTCACTCGAACTTTTCGATCTTCGACAAAGTGCTGTAATATTATTATTATTATTATTATTATTATTATTATTATTATTATTATTATTATTATTATTATTATTATTATTATTATTATTATTATTATTATTATTATTATTATTATTATTATTATTATTATTATTATTATTATTATTATTATTATTATTATTATTATTATTATTATTATTATTATTATTATTATTATTATTATTATTATTATTATTATTATTATTATTATTATTATTATTATTATTATTATTATTATTATTATTATTATTATTATTATTATTATTATTATTATTATTATTATTATTATTATTATTATTATTATTATTATTATTATTATTATTATTATTATTATTATTATTATTATTATTATTATTATTATTATTATTATTATTATTATTATTATTATTATTATTATTATTATTATTATTATTATTATTATTATTATTATTATTATTATTATTATTATTATTATTATTATTATTATTATTATTATTATTATTATTATTATTATTATTATTATTATTATTATTATTATTATTATTATTATTATTATTATTATTATTATTATTATTATTATTATTATTATTATTATTATTATTATTATTATTATTATTATTATTATTATTATTATTATTATTATTATTATTATTATTATTATTATTATTATTATTATTATTATTATTATTATTATTATTATTATTATTATTATTATTATTATTATTATTATTATTATTATTATTATTATTATTATTATTATTATTATTATTATTATTATTATTATTATTATTATTATTATTATTATTATTATTATTATTATTATTATTATTATTATTATTATTATTATTATTTATCAGAATCTTCTTGGTAATAATTTTGGTACAAAATAACAACACAACTAAATTTGCACAACGTTTCGACTGATTGACTTCAGCCATTCTCAAGTGAATGTTTTTTATTATTAATTAAGATATATTTATACATAAAAATGTTCGCCCCTTGAGGGTAAAGTTACATCATGAAAAATATTTACAATTATATGAGATCTATATCAGTGACAACAGTAACTATGGTAACTAGCCTATAGATATGAAATGCATGCAGTTATTTGAAAACTTTGGCCCGGATGCGATTTGACAAACAGATAGAAGTTGTGACCACCTGCGCGCGCATGTGCCGTAACATATCCAAAGCGGTCAATTTGCTCTAATTGTGCGGCCAAAGCCTAACACGTAAGTTATCTTTACAAAATGGCGATCAGAAGCAGACGTAAAACGAAGGAAACCTATGACTTATATTTAGATTACACTTTATATTTCTTAATGAAAATTGAATACTTGATTACACTTCACAATAAAAAATTTACGGTTAAATGGATTCAGAAAAACTTTTATTATCAAGTCAAATAGTCGACGGCATAAATCTTAATTCCTGAATGTCATGGCCTATTATTTGATTATTCTATGGTTCTAGACACACTGTAGTCGAGAATCTATATCGCTAAATAGGTAAGCACATAATAAACTATGACTTATCTAAGTTTGAAACTGTTGACGGTATTTGATAATGCTTCAACAAACAGCAGCTCGATATTTATTCTGCAAAAACACGACAGTCGAGTTCAACAAAGTCTAGAAACCTTCTATACGTTTGCAATAAAAACTGTCTGGTTCTTTTAAAAGCGCGCACTAATTTATCTAAAACTGGTTGCACATTTAAAATAAATAATAAACTACCATGATTCTAAGTTTGACTATAATTGCTTGACTCTTTGATACCAAAGTTATTTAGTTTGCAAAATACGAATTATACTATCTCATTCCGCTTTCTTGACAAAGTCTCAAAGCCATCTTTTTCTTTTTGAATTATAAGGTCTCTCAAATCAAAGCAAGATATGCCGATGACTACATATCACTCAACATGTATCACATGCATAGACATGTATCGACGTAAATTGATAAAATTTCATGAAAAAGTATCAAGTTTATTATGTTGAGATATATAACCATCCAGGTTGACAAAGGTTTTTTGGGGGGAGGGGGGTCAAAATGCTGGTCTTTCACTTAAACTTGTAGGTCTATCCAAATAAATTGAGACATACGGATGACTAGTTATCACTAGATACTACTCTTAGACATGTATCGAAGTAAATTCAAAATATTTCTCAAAAAAGGATCCAGTTTATATTTAGATATAGCCGCTTAAGTTGACAAAGGGGACATTTGGGGTTTTTCAAAAAGCTGGGCTTACACCTTCTCCAACTTCTAGGTCCCTCAAAGTGAAACAAGGGGTGCTGATGATTAAGTATCATTAGAGATTACTCTTTGACAAATATTGAAGTAGGTTCAAAACATTTCTTGACAAAATATCAAGTTTATATTCAGATTGAGCCATTTAAGTTATCAAAGGGGGCATTTGTGTCTTTTCAAAAAGCCGGATTTACACTGTTTCCAATTTCTAGATCCCTCATATTAAAATAAGGGATGCCGATGACTAGATATCAATAGAGATTTCTCTTAAGCAAGTATTCAAAACATTTCTTGAAAAAATATCTAGTTCATATCTAATAATAAATAAACACAAAAATCAGACATTCATATCATATCTATAGATTAAATTGCATGATGATCGCTGAAGGCGAAACTATTAGTAGCAAATATGAATGTTTCATTTTTTGCATTTATTTATTATTAAACAGCTCTGCTTTTAGGGCATCAAACAATATTAAAACAGCAATGACTACACAATCACTTTTATGTTATTATTAGTGTATATTTAGATACATCAATTTGAGGCTATATATTTTATATCTTAAATTAATATTTTTTCATGAAGTTTGTGCTTTTTATTTAGTTAATTAATTAATGGAATTCCTAATTTATCGGCCTCTTTTTATATTATTACATGATTGTTTAATTACAAATGTTGAACTTGGATAACGTAGCTACATGAATAGGTATTCTGAATTATGCCTAAGTTTGATTATGGTGTCGTTATTTGAATGTAATAGATGATAGCATGTCATCTCTTTAACTTATAACGTAATGTTACTTCGGGATTGTTTTGAGAGCACTATATTCAATCATAACGTAACACTATTTTTAGAATTCTGAGCAATTAGAGAATTTAGATATTTTGCTTATATAGGTAACCTAGTTTAAAGAGCACATGACACAACAAATTTTTAACACAGATTCAAGTAGCTGAAGCTAAATGATGAAGAATGGTGACAATGATTTCTTAGTTTGAAACTGTATAAGCGGAGATATTTAATGTTGAATCTGCCCTATTTTCAATCATTTTTTATGCTTGAAATAAATATAATTTATTAAGAAATACATGAAATACAAGGGAATTTAGTTGTTGGATTTACTTTATCTCTCAAAAATGTGGCAGTCATCCTCAGCAGCATGCAGTTGGACTGTGCACATGCTGTTTTACGTACACATCACCTCAATTTGTGACAGTTGTTTGTCAGGTGTTTGGGTGTTCTACGACGACGGAATTATTAATTTGAAATAGTTCATTTTAATAGCAAAGATATTCATGTGTTTAGTGTTATGTTGTTTCAATGTTCTAACAATTTCATTTGTTCCTCAATGTTCTAATAGTTGAACAAATATACAAACTGTAACACAAATTATACTCCACAGACGCTGGGTGTCGTTTACAAGTAATATCTGGTGGGACCTAGAAGTTGGAGAAAGTGAAAATGCGGCTTTTGAAAAACCCCAAATGCCCCCCTTGTCAACTTAAATGGCTCTATCAAAATATAAACTAGATGTTTTTTGAAGAAATGTTCTGAATTTACTTTGATACATGTCTAAGAGTCCCATCTAGTGATATCTAGTCATCTGCCTGTCTCAATTTACTTTCAGAGACCTAGAAGTTGGAAAAAATGTAAAATCCAGCTTTTTGAAAAACCCAAAATGCACCCCTTGTCAACTTAAGTGGCTCTATCTGAATATAAACTAGATATTTTGTCAAGAAATGTTTTGAATTTACTTCGATACATGTCAAGGAGTAATCTCTGATGATATCTAGTGATTGGCACCCCTTGTTTTAATTTGACGGACCTAGAAGCTGGAGAAAGTGTGAACCCAGCTTTTTGAAAAACGCAATATGCACCCCTTGTCAACATAAATGGCTCTATCAAAATATAACTAGATGTTTTTTGAAGAAATGTTCTGAATTTACTTCGATACGTGTCAAGGAGTAATCTCTAATGATATCTAATCATTGGCACCCCTTGTTTTAATTTGACGGACCTAAAAGCTGTAGAAAGTGTGAACCCAGCTATTTGAAAAACCCAAATGCCCCCTTTGTCAACTTAAGTGGCTATATTTAAATATAAACTCGATTAATTTTCGAGAATTATTTTGAATTTACTTCAATACATGTCTAGGAGTAATCTCTAATGATATCTTATCATCGGCATCCCTTGTTTTATGTTGAGAAACCTACCTAGAAGTGGGAGAAAGTGTAAACCTAGCTTTTTGAATAAACCCAAATGCCCCCTTTGTCAACTTAAGTGGCTGTATCTAAATATAAACTAGGTCGATTTTCAAGAAATATTTTGAATTGATTTTGATACATGTCTAAGAGTACTACCTAGTGATATCTAGTCATCTGCATGTCTCAATTTATTTGGAGAGACCTACAAGTTGAAGTAAGTGAAAGACCTACATTTTGACACCTCCCAAAAAACCTTTGGCAACTTGGATGATTATATATTAATAATAATAATACGCAAACCGTGTCGGTGATCAAATCATCATTGTTTCATTATTGTTAAACTCCTTTTCCGCAGAGCACTTTCCAAACTTCTTATACGCTTCTGGGTTATCTATAGGCCTCTGGCTATCCGACGTTTTGTTTTTACAGTTTAAAATGCTATAAATTGCTCATAAATTGCGATTAAAATTTCCAAAATCGTGATATTTCGACGGAAGTTATGTGAAAATAAACTGCTTTCCTTGGTGTATCCCGTCATGCCTAGCAACATCACGAATTTTAGGGCACGCTTTATTTTAATGGCTGCCAATATTTCGTAAAAGTGTTTCATCATACTTTGCAAAAGTATTCCAATATGCCTAGAAGGAGAAGTTGTCCAACAATACTCCATTTTACATCACAAACAGAAGACACAATTCTCGGTAAGTCTTTTACAACTTAAATGTTTGAATGCTTCATGTAAAGTCTGTCGAAGTCACTTTTACCGTGGTTTTTACCCTGTTGCATGAGGGCTTACAGGACTCTGATGGCAATTGTTACTTTTAAGTATCATAATCCCAAATAGCCTACTTTATTATCAAGTTATCGTTGGCAGAAGAGATTACTGTGTCACTGTATCGCCAATATTAGCTTGATTTGTTATGAACTGTTCTTCTTTGGAAGAAAGGATTTATTGTGTCATCGTTTTATGTCAGCAGTTCTGTTCTGTTATCCACACTGCACACACAGAGATTTGACCCATAACAAATAAACAAATTCAGAGAATTAGTGTGGTACTTTTCAGTTATCAAGCAGTTGTAAGTTGTACAAATACAAAATTGGAGTTGTAATTTAGAGTTTTAGCTGCCTTCTATCCTTTTGTCGAAATGTACAATGTACATTTATAATGTGCCATACATTGAAAACGTCCACTGTGTCCACACATTGTTTACTTTAATCATTATTATATGAGGTAGGTGAATGGTGAACATTATAGACATGTGTCCTCTCTGTGAGAAGTTGGCTAAAGTTAATAAAATATTAGAGTTTGAGTATCTCATTTATGTAATTTACTGTATCAAATTTCAGAATCACCTGTTGTTATTACCAATATCACTCAATGACTCATGCTGAGATTCACTCAACCGACACAGCAATAATATTTACATACCAATACCTTTCATTGTGAAAACAAGTTCATTAACTGCAATACCTAAGATACAATCCATATTTACTTCATTTGAACTATGTAGTCAACATAAAATGTACTTATGGATAACCCATATTTATAAATATATTTGATTTGAAATATGTACTACAACAGAGTATCAATTATCTCCTTTTCACTATGCTTTACATGTATGTAACTATTAATTATCAAAACTGAAATGAATTATCATTGTTGTTCTGCATTTTTAATTCCTTCTCATGACTATTTTGTTTCATTGACATTCTCTTTGACAAGACATACTGCAGGCTACTAACGGGAGCGAAGCGACCTCTTTGAGGAAGCCGAAGGCTGACTGGCCCCGGGCGCAGGCCGCAAGCCGAAGGCTTGTCTCAACATAATAAACTTGATACTTTTTTATGAAATTTTATCAATTTACGTCGATACATGTCTATGCATGTGATACATGTTGAGTGATATGTAGTCATCGGCATATCTTGCTTTGATTTGAGAGACCTTATAATTCAAAAAGAAAAAGATGGCTTTGAGACTTTGTCAAGAAAGCGGAATGAGATAGTATAATTCGTATTTTGCAAACTAAATAACTTTGGTATCAAAGAGTCAAGCAATTATAGTCAAACTTAGAATCATGGTAGTTTATTATTTATTTTAAATGTGCAACCAGTTTTAGATAAATTAGTGCGCGCTTTTAAAAGAACCAGACAGTTTTTATTGCAAACGTATAGAAGGTTTCTAGACTTTGTTGAACTCGACTGTCGTAAGAAATATAAAGTGTAATCTAAATATAAGTCATAGGTTTCCTTCGTTTTACGTCTGCTTCTGATCGCCATTTTGTAAAGATAACTTACGTGTTAGGCTTTGGCCGCACAATTAGAGCAAATTGACCGCTTTGGATATGTTACGGCACATGCGCGCGCAGGTGGTGACAACTTCTATCTGTTTGTCAAATCGCGGCCCGGATGGAATCGCCCTGAACGTTTAATGTTGGTTTCAGTTCTTGAATTGCCAGCATTTCATTCACGAGACAATCGAATTTATTTTTGCACTTTTTTATTATTCTAAAATGTTTTTCAAATTGATCAGTAGATATTCCGTGCTCTTGACGGACGTGTGTACCAAGGTTACTTTTGTTATGTTCATCTATGCGTTCATATAAGTGCCGGCATGTATAGCCAACATAGTCTGAGTATCACATTAGCTTATTTCTTGACTATCAACTAAACAGTCTTCGTCAAACGTTGAATCACTTAAGCCTGTTTTTCACTGCAGAAAAAATGTCACGCGGAGCGACATCCTGAGACTGCGCATGCGGAGTAGTAGTCTTATGACGTCCAAATGTCGCCACGCGATGTCGCCACATATCGCCGAGAGAAAAAATGTAGTTCGAAAAATTTTAAACTTTTTTGATGTCGCCAGAGCGCAAAATGTCGCAAGCCAATCAAATAGCTAGTTATTTTGAGATGATTCGAAATGAGACTAGAATGTCCAGACTTGTGTAACCAAAATTAAAATTGAACATTTCGCCCTTTCCAAAATATTCAAACTTTCACATTCATTTCATTTGATTTAGTACTTTGTATTTATTGTGATCAATGTGAGTCGGAGCATTGGGAAGAACATTTAATAATTTGCAGAACTGCAGACATACTCAAACAGATTCTGAACAGCTGAGAATTATTCATAACAAGTTAAAACCGTGAGCAAATAAGTGAAACTTCCCCTTTCACACTGTTCTCGCACAGTCCAATGAACATAAGCAATCTTCTTATAACAAAATATGTATAGTCCAATTCCTGGTAATAGTCAATTTGTAAACAAAACATTTTCTCACGACCTTCCATTATTTTTATTTTTTAATTGCCAACAAACGTTTTTATGGCGCTATTAAAGTCGAAGGAATTCTCATTTGTGTGGAAATCACTAACGTTTTTCACTAACTAATTTATGTAAGAAATTAATATGTATTTATCAATGAAAGAGGCAACAACAACAAATTTATGAAAAAAACTCAATTGTAAAAGAATGTAATTGAAGTTGATGAAATAAAAGTATTATAAACTGTAGAAATTTTCCACGGTGAGAGTCACCGTGTGATACTTTTATTCAAGTTTTATAGTTTTAAAGAAATTATTTATAAAAAAAGAATTGAAGTTGAATTCTTTACATTTTGACTGAAAGAACAAGATATTAGCGTCGTGGATCAGTCATCAGTCTGACCGACCGCGTACGACGTACTGACGCCTGATTCACGACGTCGTGATTTGTCCCGATGACGTCGACGTGTGATCACCGGGATGTGTATATGTAATCTTTATTTCAAGAGGAAATATTCGATAAAGCCAAAAGGCCTTATAACCCTCTAAATAATAATATATATATATCAATTAAAAGAACGCGCGATGGTGTCTTTTTCTTGTTTAAGTAAGCATATATGTTCATTTTTTGGAGGAGAAGAGCAAACAAATGTAATTCTATAATCTATTCTATCCTAATTGTAAAGGCATGCAATGTAAGGTTTTTGAAAAGTGGACCAGAGCGAGATTCAAAACTATGCAAAGCTGATACGTAAAACTATGCAAGCTGCTCGATTCTTCATGAGTTTGAGGAGCCTGATGATATTTGGCTTTTAACTCGTATTAATGAGCAATAGTGAAACTTTGAATATCTCATTTCTAGACTACTCCTGGTGTTTTGAAAAACATTAATGATCGAGTCGATTGATTATTATCAGAATAATAATAATTGTTGAAACCCCTCTATTGATTATTTTTTTCAATCTCGTAAAAGTGCATTTTAGCCATAATATGATGTATTAAGACTGCTTAATATAGCTGAGCAATGTTTATAGGCTAATAGTAACAGTCATTTAATCGGCCGTAATGTATCTTTTTAGATGCCTTTATAGAACATATATAGCACACGACATGCATTTATGTAATCGTTACACTAGTGAAGCTACAAGTTTGTCAAAAAGTCAAACAGTATAACTTAAAAAGATGCAAATAAATTGATTTTATTCGATTTACTATGTGTTGTTGAGCTTTTACGGTTTCAACATTTATTCATACATCTTTTTGTCTTGACTATATTGTGACCTCTTCAAACCGTTTAAATTTATTAATAGGCCATTATATTCAACAAGTTTCTCTATCCAATCAAAATCTCTAGCCATACTATACATGCTCGATCGTATATGATTCAAGATGTAAACAAAATCTTGAAAACATAAATACTCTTGGAATTGAGAGAGAGTTATATAGCTCATTTCACCATCGTTGGAACACGATCATCACTTTACGAAAAGCAATCCATAAACATCTTTTGAAAATCACAACCTCTGTTTTTAATTATATATAACTTATAATACGTCAATGCCTGTTTGTAAGCCATGTTTGGCAGGACGTTTTATACTTTTATGTCTTTCGGCAAATAGTATAGCCTTTTTATTTGATACAATTATTCAATTATACAGTTACAAGTCGAGTAATGTTCTTAAGTATCTTAATCATATTAGATTTTTGTTGTATTCATCTTGTATGACATGGAGTATAAGAACAAAATCAGTCATAAGCTTTATATTGTATCAAAGGAATAGTATGCACACTAAAAAGAATGTTAAAATGTTGACATGTAAAGATTTACTGCTTGACATGTACTGTTCAACAAGCTAATAATCACTCTTTGAGTCTTTTTACAACACTGTCAATTTCAGCATGCAGCCAAGGGTGACTGTGAGTAAAGAGACAAATGAATATGCGATGTGAAAGGAGATTATTTGGTGAGAAAACTAGTTCTATATAGATCTTGAATGTAGATACAGTATCAATGTCCTTATCAGTGAATTTAAGTGAAAACTTACAAGTTTATAACAGAAATACGTCTCGATCAAGATAGCCCAGTGTTGTCCTGTCCATGATTTTGCATATATCGTCCATTGTTAGAACAAGCTGTCTACCTTCAACTTATAGTGGATTATATAGAAACAAACATGAATTACTGTCAACAACATTTGTTTTTATATAGTGTGTGTGGTATTCTGATTTTGGTTACAAAGGCATATTCAAACTTCATTTCTACATGTGAGTTCTTGTTTATATCTCCATGATCTTAATTTATAAAGGCATGAAATCATTAGCAATATAATAAATGAACTCTTCTTGAGTACCAATTCCATTGACAGTGCTACATTCTTTGTAATTATGATTATTTTTGTCAATTCAAACATAATTATATTGAACTGGCGTAGTAACATCGAGGACCATCAAAATAGGTAATCTTTTATTACAACTGTGTGCTGTATTTATATAGGTATCTCACTTAATATGTCATGTTCTTATATAACCCCTACTGTTACTTATGAATTTGAAATTTTGAAAATCGATCATGAAAACATAGGACAGATCTTAAGAATGCATATAAATGCTCCAATAATTTTCAAAGTGAGAACACTCTGCATGTCTATACCGCTCAGCTTGATTAGCAGTTAAAAACTGGTTTTAAGTTAACAACCTATTAAGTCACACATCATGATTCTTTGCATGAATGTATTTATTCAAAATTATGCATGAGGTCAGCTTATTGCCGAGAACACATTTTAGATTAGTATCGTCGTGTGAAAGGAATCATTCAAGCTCGCACAAACAATAATAGCACAAATGATAACGAATTTATGTTAAGTAGAAGAAATTGCTGTTTTTATTGGGAAAAATTGATCAACTCACGTATGTGCTGTTCAATGTTCATGAGCTTTCTAGAATGGCATTAAGTCTTTACTGCTAATTTTCGTATCTCATTTATAACCAATACTCAAGAAAAAGCACTTTAAAATATTGCTGTCATTGAATCTAATCGGTAGATATCTCTAAATTAAACTGTAAATCTCTATATAATTAACCTGTTGTCATAGACTTTGTAAATGAATCTTTTTCAGAAAAGCATTCAAGTTTCAACAGCTTGAAATTTTCAGTTAAAGTTATATATTACTAACCTTATCTGCTTAACTTTACAATTTATCACTAAATTACATTTCACACAAGTGCCTTAAACTATTGTACTGTAAGTAGGTTCAGGGAGCAATGCGGGTTCACTATATCAACTCGTTAAAATTTATTGAGTGTAGCATCTTATTGATTTCAATTCTGTAATCTCGATCATAGTACAATTCTAAATTGGGTGAAATTTTATAGCTATTAACATAATAGATAAATTAAAACAGAGATTATCTTGAAATCAAAGTAATTGCACATAGGGGGATGACGCCTGATTCGATTTATAACCTAACCAACAATCCTAACCATTGGACCAATAACAAACAGAAAATCATCAAACGTCGCTGGCTATTTTCAATTCTTTATAAGCAGATCATAGATTTTTGGGACTAAAATAAAGTCATTGAGCAAAATCATCATGTATAGCTGAAGCTGTTGACCTTAAATGAACTTTATATTCGGAAGGACGTCAGCTGTGTGATTGTTTGAGGACACTCGAAAGCCTGTGAGCTGGCAATATTTCACGTATTAATTCCATTGTGAACCAAATCCTCATCCAACAGAAATTTTTAAGAATGTAAAACATTTTAAGATCAGCATGAAAGCAATTGTTAGTATTGATAAATCTTACAAACATGACATGGTACTAAAATGTCAACATCGAAAGAGAAAAGTTTTAGATTATAAAACATAAAGTCGCCAAGGATTTAATTCAGTTATTGTCGACATTCGAATAAAGCATGTCTTGGTTTGTGAATAAGAATAATATAGAAAACGACTTGTGTGTCTAACATGGATGCTATAATGAATGATAGATCGTGGTTAATACAATAAATACATACGAACTGTATTGTCCTATCAAATAATATACAGTTTTATTTAAAGTCAGTTGAAACTGCAAGAATTGAATTGAAGATATTTATCAGGGAGGAAGCAATAAGGCAAGACTAGCATGCTGTTACGAATGTTAATTATATTTTCTTTGGCAAGTGCATGTACATGTCGTTTCTCTTTTGGTAGGTATACATATCATGGAAAAGTACACCATGTTATTGTATAAATGTTTTCCTCCAGCGCAATCGCATTTGAAATGACAGTAGAATGCCTATCATCGTCTTACCTTTTGATTAAAAGCAAAAGTTTCTGTTCTGAATATTTTCTTGAAGTTTGGCCTATAAATTATTATTTTATTTTTTTATGATTTTCCTTTCAGCTTTTTAGTATCTAGGACTATATGATAATAACATTAGTCGGGCCCTGCACAATTAAAAGGGGATGTCCGGAAAGTATGCCTTCAAGTATCCTGATGTTGAACCTATTAACTAAAGATTTCAAATGCGAGGCTGTCAATTACAGATATTTCTGTAATGAATTAATGTTACTATTACTTTAAACGATCACTTATGATTACAATTATCATTATTGTGTTCCAAAAAGTAATTAATCCAAATGAATGTAAGATAAACGATGCAAATATATAGCATTATGCATAATTTTCCATATACTATATAAAATGTAAAGTCAGAAATCAGACAATCATGTTTGCTACTCAAAGTTTCACACCAAGTCAATAATCAGGCAACGTATTCAATTATTATATTAACATTATATATTACTTAAAGCTCTGCTGTATAGCATTGAGCCCTGTGTTCAATCAGTAAGACAATTTACACAATAATATATATCATTCTCTCTATATATAATGTGGTGAAATTTGTCTTACTGATTGAACAAGGACTCAATGCTATAGAGCAGAGCTTTAAATAATATATAAAATATAAAGTCAATGACTACACATTTTTTCTGTTACTTAGAGTTTCACATTTTATGTGATCTTCAGACAGAGTGAAAAATATACATGGATGTTTCCTATTTGAACTTACAATGTGCAATGCAGCTATTAGCATATAAAGGAAAAAACAGCATATTATGGAAATCAATTAACAATGACACTCTGTATACAATAAATACTAGCAATTTTTATAAATTGTAAACAATAGCGGCATTGTACATTGTAAGTTCAAATAGTAAACATCCATGTACATTTTTCACTCTCTGCAGATCACATAAAGCGTGAAACTCTAAGTAACAGTACCAAAATGTGTAGTCATTGACTCTATTTATTTGTTAAATAAACATGTTTGAAATAGCCTTCAATTTAGAATATTTTTATAGTAACAATTATTGTTATTAAATTTAATTTATTTATAATTACATATATCACTTCTTTATAGTCATGTATAAGCTTTTAAATGTTGCTCCTGTTGCTAGACACGTTAAACATTAAGATTAAATAATATTTTTGTTATAGAATACCATCCTGAAAATCATCTAAGATGAGTGAGGTTTCCTCTTTAAATATCAAATGTATATATATCTACAGCTCTGCCATTTACTGACATTGAGCACTATAACACTGCCATTGGATCAACAATCAAATAATTACTAAAATATAATGTCTATAACATAAAAAAATGAAATATGACGTTGTTCATTTATTGAACTGTTACGGAGGTAAATTTACCCCCCATCCAGGAGACTGAAAAAATGGTTTCAATTTATGAAAAATGGGCCCAAAATGGCAATAATCTCTTTTTCCTTTTATATAATGAATTTTACATTAATTTGCCTTCCTTCTCTGCTTCACTACATTGCAAGTGATACCCAGCCATATCCTAATCCAGTGTCAACTGTTAAATGATAACAATCGCTCTACGTATACAAGAAAGTGAATTCCTTTGAAACTTCAAAAACAAGATGTTTACGAAGATTAGATAAAATATTTTATGTTATCTAGAACTGAAATTACTATTGTGATTGTGAAAGCTCCAATCTCTGTTCCCAAAAATTTTCCATGAACAAATTGTTGGGCTATGCTAGATTTTCAAATAAAATGTACGGGTAAAATAGAATAGAACAGAACAGAACAGAACAGAACAGATAAAATAAAATAAAATAAAATGAGATACTAGATGTTTAAGATCAATACGTTTTTCCCTTCTCACGTAAAATGTTTTTTAAGTTGCTACATTTAAGCTTAACATATTCTTCCACCGAACAAAGACAAAAAGCTCTATGCTATTAGGTTCTTAAAATACCAATTTTAATCCTTTTGGCAAAGTTACTATTAAAATTTATTAAAAGGCTAGTATCGGTTTCATTTCGATAAAAATTTGAGTGACCTAATATATAGAATTACCATCTTTTTGTAACAGTGAACCAAGAAAAGGTAATTTTCTGTCCATCTGCGTTTCCATTGTAAAAGTAAATGACTGATGTATTTTTTAAAGTATCATAAGTAATTGACTAGTCTCGTTGTCGTCGGTTACTATGGCTATAGTGTCGTATTTCTAATTAAGTTAGCGAATTGTGACATGAAATGAACATATTAGTACATAAATAATATGGAACGTTGTTCCATATACAAAGGAATTTATAATTATGTAAGTGAATTATTTAAGCTTCTTTCATAACAAAACAGATCTATTACTTCTCGGTTCAAAGCTAATCAATCGAAAGAATCTTGAGCATAACAATGTGCTAAGCTTAAACGGCTACAGTATATTCAGAACACTGCTGCAAGAATTGTAACAGGATTCAGCAAATACGAACTCATCACACCGACTTGTTAAATAGCGAATTGAGTTTAAAATGTTGTTAGTTGTCTATAAATCTCTAAAAGGACTTTCCCCTAAGTATACTCCTAGCAAAGTGCATTATGAAATCCCTGGCGAAAGTCATACTAGGACATCATGCTCCACATCCAATGAATTGTTACATCAGCCAAGAGCCCGATCAAAATCTTATAGTCAAAGGGAATTGTGCAGTATGCTGTCCAAGATTATGCAGCACTTTATAGCTTCGTATAAAGCATTCTCTTGTAACATAAGACATCTTCCAGCTTTTCCCTAATCGTGAATGAATTCTGTTTTTTTAGCTTGTGAAGATGTCTTATCCCTTAATCAATGTCAATCATATTATAAGATTGGAGCATGTAGAGCTAGACCAAAAGATATGAAGGTCCTCTGCAGAAGAACATGCGGATTTTGCAGTAAGTACAATATAAAAAAATTTATATCAAGGCTTCAATATTTACGTTCGATGAATAAAATGCTAGTAAGATTGAATCGAATAATGCTTGTGAATCTATTTTGTTCCCGATTTTGTTACAACTTCTACTGATGCGTAAGATAATTCCAATATATTGGCGTTGATCAAACGTCATACTGCACATCGGAAATGTCTTCTTGATTTATTTGGAAAAGTGGTACTAGCTTGGCTATCCCATGTTGTTTGTTCTGGCTTGTCTGAATGAAAGACTGGAACAATGCTGATTGCTGCAATATGCCGTAAATATTTATTTTGAAATATCAGATCATATAAGGATGTTAGACAAAGAAATAATTCTACAATTATTTCTATATAATTCTAACATTAAATATTAATAAAAATAACTGCATGGTAATAGGCTCCAGGCCAAAACTAAATAAACAAGAACCAGTTGAGTTGATAATAAAACTGGATGACAAAGCTGTCAAAAGAGTAGATCTTCTGAAATACCTAGGCATTCAAATAGACAATACCCTATCTTCCGAAAGCATGTTTTAGCAATAAATAAGAAAATAGACAGAAGCTTGGGCGTTTTGAAATATGTGAGATGCTTCATAACGCAAAAATCAGCTAAAAATATTTATAACACCATTGTCTTGTCACGCTTTGACTACTGCGCTGTCGCTGGGGAACTGTAAATCCGATCTAGATAGCCCCCAGAAATTGCAAAACAGAGGAATAAGGGCAGCGCTCCGTTGTAACTATCGCATTTGTGTCTCTGATATGCAAAGTCAAGTAGGTTGGCTTTCTGTTACAGACTTAATAACATCGCATCAACTAATGTTCACTCATAAACTTAAATTCAAACTAGCTCCTCCTTTGCTTTCCAACTTTTTCCAACTACCGTATTCCCCAGAACAATATATCACGCCCACGAAGACATTTACATCAAGTCGATCCATCGCCATTCATTTCAAGATGCTGCTGCGCATAGGTGGAACGATTTACCGTCTGCAATGAAGGAAGTCCAAAGCAGGTCTACTTTCAAATGTCTTCTTGAGGAGCACTTACGTCCCTAAGATACTTATATTTATCACTCTTTTCTGTTATTTAGTCCCTTTATTAATTAATGCCTGTTTTCCTGTTAACTTAGCTATGTATGCAACATGTATCAGTCCTTTGAAAAAAAGTTTTGCATAACTCAAAGGTTTTTGAATAAATGATGAAATGATGATGATGATGATGATGATGATGATGATGATGATGATGATGATGATACAGCGAGTGTGGCTGCTTCGAGAACTGAACACAAGTCGCTATAGAATATTTTCTTCTACGTTTGAAAAAAGACATAATATGCCAAGATGCATAATCATATGCATTATTTTGTGTGCAATAATATGCATAATGAACGAAACTAACTGTTTTTAATGAATATCCATTATCACAGATCTCAAAAAATTCTTATCTTATGCTGTCCATGATAATAGGTAGAGACAAATGGTCGCCCTAACAATCGCTGATGTCACATCTCCAAAACGAGGTCACTGTTAAGTCTTTCTACCTGGATTCAAATCTGAAATATTATTTGAAAGATGTTGTCAAACTGTTTGGCGATAAAACAGTTTTTCTAACAGCTATCATCAACTTTGACTTTATTTACAATCAAATGTCTATTATATATTTGGCAGTTTTTGTAGTGCTACTTGATTAAACCTTGCATCAATATTGTGGATATTAAGTTTTATAGGATGTTCAACTAATTCGTCAGTTATTTAATTACAACAATTTTTCACATACTCATACTGGAAGCCAAACTTCATCCTCCTTCCTGTCTAGGCCGTTTTCATAGCAGCTAAGACATAATGTGTATCAAAGCTATGCATTATATATGGCGTTATACGTTTGATAAGTATTCAAGCAACTGTACAAAACTGATACAGTGTTTACATTTCACTTTTGCTTTGAAAATAAATTTATTCGTGAACCGTGATCCCCAGAAAAAAGATGGCGTGTCAAAGTTTGACATGCATCAAATCAAGCATCAAATTATGAGTCAGACATTTTCGAGTAAACAAATTAGTTTAATTTGTCTCGCTATCGATTGTTATTGGAGGGAAGTAACACTGTGTTGTCATACGTAATTGCATGTTATTTGGTCACCTATGACAAATCCAAAATAGATTTCTTCCGCTTTCTTTTCAAAAGGTTATGGTAAAATAATGGCGCCAAGGCGCGCTTTCTTGAACTGAATGGTCACTCATTATTATAGTTCCTTGCAATCATGGGTATGATCCTATAATTAGCTGGGCAGTATAGTAATAAAGCCGAAAATATTATTTGTAGAAGTTAGAGACAATATCTTGCTATAATAGACTTGAAAATAGTCCAATTTGTAGACATTAATTGTCGCTTTCTAAATTTTGTCTTCATAATCAGTCTTACAAATAAATTAAATAATAAATACGTAGCATCATTACAGCAAAATATCCGATTTTACAAATTTAAATCCATCGACATAAAAAACAAGTAATCTTTTTAATAATAACTCCAAATCAATTGACGGTATGGTGACAAATAAAATGAACGGAATTTGTTAAACTTGTGGACCGACATGTCAGTCAAATAGTTTTGATTGAATTGTGAATGAATTCGGATTTGATGAGATTCAAGGGAAATACTGATAATCTCATTTTGGAGATGTGACGTCAGAGACTGTATGGGGTGACCATTCGTCTCTACCATGATAATAGTAAAGTTTTATGTGTAAAAGAGCCTCCCTGTTTGTGTGCCATCTATTTACAAGACTTAGGACACTCACGCCATTTTTTTTATCTTTTGGAAATGAGGCTACGAAAAAGTGATCGGGACCAAGCACATTTTTGATACTGTGCCTGTGCAAGCCTTTTCTGCAAGTTTGGCGCCACGTGCAATGGAATTCGATCGTCCATGCTATTTATAACCATTTAATAATTTCTTTTTACTATGTTTATATGCTGAATCCTCTCAGAATTATGACAAAGCACACTAGTACTGACAGTACTGTACGTATAGTGCTTTACGTACAGTGTTTCTCAAGTTTGATGGATTTCATCAGCTTGCTTCTCGGAAGTAAATGAAGATGCAATTGGAATTGCTATATGGAAAAAAGCAAGTAACTAACGCAAGATCTACATGATCAAGATGATCATTAATTTATTTATGGTGATTCTGAAATCATATTTACAAATAGTGGTGAGTTAAATAGTTGTTCAATTGTATACTATATTTCATTGATTTCATGATCAAGTCTTGACGAAAATACCAAATGTTAGTTGCCATTAGATTTACAGGGTTCCATGTTCACCACACAGTCAACACTGCTGAGTTCCAAACATGACTGTGGAATGTAAGCTATTTGTAGTCATATATATACTACTAGTAACCTCACACAATTTTTACTGCTCATGTCAGAAAACTGATTCTGCTTTCCAGGAAATCAACAATATAAAAGTAATAAAGCAAGTTTAAATTAATAATCAGTTGACTATGTCTGTGCATATATTGTAAAGTAGAATATTTATAATGACTTTTAGTTATTATATCAAATATTCAAATATTCAGAGTCAGATACTTGTAAGGTTACATTTTAAAAACGGATATTATAATATTAAGATTGTAAAATACCGAAGACGTCAGTACCGCCCTTCTTTTTCATTTTTGCAAATGTTCTTTACTGATCTCCGCCTCAACACTGCATAAGTTTGAATATTATTTAAACCATTATGTAAACAAAACAAAACAAAACAAAACATTGAACAATTCAAAATTTCAAAATTAGTGTTGGGAAAAGTGACTTTTTCAAATCTGAAAAATGCTCCTTGCGTATGGGTCATTCCACACAGAATATGCACTTTTTCCTCTACCCTTTTTTAGATTTTGATAAAAAATATATGTGCAAATACAGATAGATGAGCTGATTCCAGAATTGTAATTGTTAGCCAATGTTTTGCAACATGGAAATTATAATTCTGGAATCAGCTGATCAATCTGTATTTGCACATACTTTTATATCGAAATCTAGAAAAAGGGTAGTGGAAAAAGTGCATATTCTGTGTGGAATGACCCATACGCAAGAAATTCACTCTGCCGGTAAAATAGCATAATGTGATTCAACCATGGTATTATTAATAATTATGTTGTTTGTTACCTCATTTCCAACGACCTTGACGCTTTTCTGGCTGCCAAATTGTCTGTATGACTTTTTTTGAACATGTTCTTGACTAACTGATTAATTCTCACACTGTAAAATGTTTTGAGTAATAGTTTTTTACAATCATGGAAATCTGGTATTGATGAACTAGTGATTATTGGCTGAAAATTGATTAATCTTTCTACAATATTTACAAAATGTGCAATGTTTTGCAAATTTTTTGAAAATAACAAATCTGCTGTAATTAGCAATTCAACCACATGTTTTGTCGGTGTAACTAAACTGCCAGGCTTGTACTCTCAATACTAATAACGTTGGTGATGACGTTGACGTCATCAGGTCAAACCATTGTCCTACCAAATCTGCAAATAATGCACCTGTCAATGCTTCCTGGGGCAGCATTTCTTTTTTAACTAAAAATCGTATTGCTGCACCCGTATTTCAGCATAACAAATTCGCAGCCCTGTTCACTATCATTTTTTCGAAATGATCCGGGTTGAGACATTTCTCATTACGATTGGGTAGATTTATATCATTTTTTGCATCGTGTTGGACGAGTTTCATAAATGGTGTCAAAGAAACTTCGCTTGTTGGTAGTTTATGTTTTTCAACAAAATGTGAGGGGACATATATTAATTGTCTTCTTCTTAGATGATTCCTCAAATTTTTCATTAAGTGCAGCAGGACGTCTGGGATAAAAAATAGTTCTTCTCCTTTATCGACCGGGTGCTGGCATGAATTAGTTAGTAGTTTTTAATTCCAATTATTTCTTTTTTTGACTTCCCTTTGACTAAAATTAAAAAATATATAAAAAATGAGCATTTATTGAAAGTTATCTACTTAATTTTTTGTCTCGCCATTCTTTTTCTTTTTCAGAAGCTTGCACTCTATTCCAAACTCCTTGAGGATTCCCTGATTTCCTCCTCCCATATCCTTGGTAAACGAAGACACTTTTAATCCTACACTGTGAATCTGTTTAACAATTTCTACGATTTATTTATGTAGATCTGTGTTCGAGAAGGAGTGTCCAGTGAATTCATACGCAATAATTTGTTTCCATCTAGAGGTCAAGCCTGCTAGCATAAACACCAAGCCATGTGTTGCTGGCTGACTGTTGTTAGGACTCGGGCTAGAATTCTTCCTGATTCCCCTCACAGTACATTTACCAATGATTGAATCTGACCTTGATCATATTCGTACGATGGCTTAATAGACATCTTATCTAATAGCTGAACACAATCCCAATCTTGCTCTGTCATTATTACTGCCTGCAATAGCAATGAAAATAATGAGTCTGATTAAACCTGTCAGAGCTCTTGACCAATCAAAAAGTTTATTAATTATTATTTACTAATTTTCACACAGGTTTGCGTGGACAATGAGTGTATATTTTGTATGGTGCAAGATTGATTCTTTAGGAAGAGAATATTTGTAATAATATTGCTACATAATCTCCCATTACACGAAATATACGCTCAGATACTAACCGTCTTGAAAGTGCGAAATATACTTCGTTGAGAAATCCTGGTGAAAATGCGATGTGTTCAAGACGGCGGTTTAGTGTTCTTATAGATGGCAAAGGATAATTTTTGTCTATCAACATTTAGTATCCTATTGGTCCACATGCATGCCGCAATTGAAGACTTTCTTCAATAGTTTCATTTGTGCATCTCGCTGAATAGAATAATTTTGGTCAGAGCCGTTAACATAAATATAAATCTTAATATAATGAATCAAAGGGTAAGATTATTTGTGCTTCATACTGTGACCAAATTCCTTTTGCTTAGAAAGTTTTTCTAATTGGTCTTGGCTGAAATTGAAGTCACTGATTGTATTGTGTTATTTTGTTTCAAATCCATATAGCTCTTATTTTCGCCAAGGATTTTCGCTCCAACGAATTAACTTTATCTCCGGATATGAAACCTGACGCTGTTTCAATCTGAACATATGGTGAAATACCTTCTTCTCTGATGGATGTAATTAAGGCAGACTCTATGTTATAAACAAAAAGAAATTATGCTAAAATACCAATATATTCTGGTGATGTATTTTATTTTATTACCTACGTACTATTTACCTTCATATGCTGACACAATGGTATTGAAATCATAATCATGGTCCTTTTCAATGGAAGCAACTGAGACTGAGGAGTGTTCTGCAAAGTCAAACATTTAAGAACATTATGCACATGTGTACATGAGTGTAATTAATTTGCCAATGTTTTTGTTTTTGAACTAATTGGTGATTGTTTTATTTACCATCATATTTGTTGCTGTAATTGTGTTCTTTGACAATGTCGTAAGTAACTAAATTTGATTTTAAATTTTCAGAAAGTAATCAATATTGGATGTGTAATTGAGTATCTATGTTGTTTTAGTATCTAAAGTTGTTGTTGCTGTTGAATTGGTTTTACTATTTAAGAAGAAGATAAATGAAGATAATTCAACATAATTATTTTTCTAAAATATCGTTTTCTGTGATATGATTGGCTGAAAGAGTGTGCATAAAATCCTAGGGTAAAACATGGCTCCGAAAACAGGGAAGATCTGCTAGCTTCAAAAAGTTTGATCTGTGATAATGATAATGCAGAAATTATAACTTTCGATAGCAATCCAATAAATATCTCAATTATGCATGGCAACAATTTAAAAGACGATATTTAGCTCATATTTAGCTCAAGATGTTTATATTTATTGAAAAGCGTGGTAAATGAGGTATTGGTCGTGCAGCATACAAAATAGAAACACAGAATGAAAGACAATTATATGCAGAATATGTTATTTCAAGGAGGACTATTGTACAATTTGTATTACAGACGTTTTTGTATATGTCTTTCTTTATTCAACAATTATACATCTGGTTGTTGTTGTGGAAATCCCTTTGCTGGGGCTTTGTTTGGTTTAGAAATTGGAATTGAATTTTAAATTGTGAATTGTGAATTGAAAATTCATCATGAAATGAGACTCCGACGTTTGTTTAGTTTGTTTAATTTAATTTAATTTAACAATAACTTGGCCGCAGCGTGACATGCATCTGCTGCACTGAGATCATGAAAACAACAAAGTAATTTGAAAAAAATGAAATTTAACGATATGAAGATGTTTATCAAAATTATTTAGTTCATTAAGAGTCCTCTTAGACAATAATTTAACGCAATAGCTAACATCAAACAGATTTATTAATAAAGAACAACATTTCGGGTTCTCAACTGAGCCCATTTTCAAGTTAAATACAAGGTTAAATAATAGTCTAATTTATAGATTTTTACATAATATTGTATTGTCATCGTTGAATGGGTATAATTATAAATTAGCCAAATGGCTTGATGAGAAACTAAAACCACTCTCGATAAATCATAAATGAGCATACAACAGAGGATACTTTTGTTTTTAATGATTTGATAGCAGAGCAACGCGTTCCTGATAATACATTATTAATGTCATATGGCGCAAAGTCACAATTTACAAACGGCTATTGTATTCATGTGTCTAAGTGAAAAGATGTTGTTGAACGAAAACTCTTTACCACTATTCTATAGATGGTATGTAGATGACACTGTAGGTTCTCTTAATAGTCATACAGAGGCAAAAAGGTTTTTATCTATTTCAAATAACATTCATCCATCTTTATCCTTTAAAAATGAAGTGGAGAATAATGTATTTTTAACCAACTCAAATATCCACCTTCTCTTTTAAATTCTATTTTTGTAAACTTAGTATTATTCCAAATTTTAATGATGATAAAAGTGTTTTAAACACTGTAAATAATGTAGATGAAAAAACTGTAAATATTACTTTACCTTTTAAAGAACAGAGATCTGCCGATCATATACGAACAGAACTTAGCCGATTAAGCAACAAAATCAGCTTGAATTTTAGACCTGTTTTTAAAAGTGCAAAAGTTATCGATGATCTCAGATGCCGTGAGGAAAACCAAATATTTTGAATCAACAAAACGTTGTGTACCGATTTAAATGTGGTTTGTGTGAGGCAAACTATGTCGGATTTGCTTGCTGGCATCTACACGAACGCGTTAAAGAGCATGTAAGACAATGTTCTGCTGTTTGTCAACATTTAAAAATTGCACACGGTTTCGCCCCTCTAAGGATATCGGTAATCAATTTTCCATTCTACGCTGCTGCAAGGACAAATTTGATTGTTTGCTTTATGAAAAGATATTCCTTAGAGAATTGAAACCTTGTCTTAATGGACAATCTGATTATATAAGATCAAAAATATTTTCGTAAATTTCATCCCCAAAGATGCATTTTTATTATTATAACTGTTTATTATGTAAAAATTATAAATTAGATTATTTTTAACCTTGTAATTGATTTAGTATGTTAAAGAATAAAAAGATCGGCATTAGAAATAAAAACTACGGCAATGATACAACTTGTAGTATTGTTTGTACTAAGACTGTACTGTTTCTTTAAATTAATATATTTTGGCTGAATCATATCAATATCGGTTGTCCTCGTCAAACCGTTTGGTTTGCTTCTAATTCTTCCCGTGCACCATAATAGCCGATTCTAATGGATGATAATTATGCTTAGTCATTATTGAAACGATAATCTGAAGGGGAAGGTAATATCCCTAATCATTAGAAAAGATAATATATAAAATAGTTTCAATCAGCAAATCAAGACTATAAGCACAAATATGATTGTAAGGATGAAAAACTGCTAGAATTTGCAAATATATGCCTACCATATTCATTCCAAATTATGTGTCTACCTTTGCCACTTGACGAGCAATTCTTGTGTCAACATTCAAGATGACATGAATTTTCAGATACCATATTCATAGATAAACATTATGGACAACGTCTTAATTATAATTTATTCCACCAGATCTACAAGCTAGCCTACAAAACATGAAATTAGAAGTTTGAAAACGGATACTGTTAATGAGGTGAAACTAAAACGAGGAATATATATTATTTATGGACTTGTGTAATTTGAATTTTGAAATGAGAAATGTATGGATCATATCTTACCAAAGTTTTCAAATCTTGCGATATGTACCGTGCATCTGCTTGTAAATCTCAATTAAAGAGCTACATATATTTCAGCTAATATAAGTTATACAAAGCAGTAAATGTGTAAGCAGGAGTCCTGGACTAGTTTCTTGGTAGAAAATTCCATGCCACATTTCAAAGTTGTAGTTAGAAAGTTAAATCAGTTCTACTATGATAATTGTCATCATTCCAGTTCAAGAAATAAACTTAATAATTTAATTTCTTCAATACCGAGGTTATTGTGCATTGTTTGATCATTATACCAGTTTAAATAACTTTTAATTCTAAATTAGGTGCATTGAAAATTACATTTTTTCCATCTGAAAGTAATAACCGTCGAAGCAAAAATGTCAAAATTTGAAAAACGCGTCACAGATAGAGGCTACATTCTGATTGGTGTTATAGGTGATATCTCGTTTGTATGTATCGTGACGACAAAAATTCCTATTTCGTCCTCATGTTATGTCAATCAAACAGCGCCAAAGATTGGATTTACGTTGTTGTCCGACTCAGATGGGACATATGTGGTTAAATTTGTTATTTTGTCGTGAACTAACTTAAAACCAACATATAAAATTCTCAATCAGCGCCTATCCAACTGGGCAACGTTGGATCAACGTTGATCCAACGTCGGTGTGTCCAATGGGTAAATTTAGCTGACCGTCGAGAGGGATTGTTGAATGGGTATCGTATGACCGTAGTAACAGAGCCTATTATATAAGTTGAACTCAGCTTCATAAAAAGGGTCAACATAAGCAAGAGTAACTCCTTAAGTACTTCGCACATGTTGAGGGGACGTGCTACTTTCGGGCTCACCCTACTTTCAAATATCGACTTATCCTTAAAATTCAACCGTATGAAAAGGAGACCGCCCTAATCTACAATCTATATCTCTATTTTCAATTTGATCGTCATTTTTGGGCTATTGCTTGAGTTTTCTTCCATCTTTTTAACAACGTATGGCTAAATGCATTTTTGATATAAAAACATTAACAAGAAAATTTCAACTCTATGAATACCTAGAAAGCTCAAGAAATATGAAAATTTGAAAACGAAAGGGATTGTGCAAATTGGTCAGTTGTAATTTAAATCATATTTCTGTAGTTGATCAACCGGATATTGTGGATCTTAATCCAGCAAATGAAAAGGAGAACATTGTGAACAATATCAAAAATAAGTTAACAAGAATTGGATGGAAGTCGTCCCCATCAAAGCGAATTGGTTTCAATAGTATCGTTCTTAGAATTATTTAGATATGTTAGAAGTGTAACTTCCTAACGGATGTGCTCATCTAGCAAAGTTTGTGTTGATAGTTGCGTTAAGGACAGTATGTCGTCGTTCAAGATTCAAATGGTTTTGATTAGATTTATATGAAATGAACGACTCTGACGTTTTTTCTGGATTTAGGAGCGTAGCTCACAACACCGGAAGCATGCTGTTGAGTCCTCTTCCCAAAATGTGACGTTCCTCAACTGGTCTACTACTGGTGTGGAATTCTTCTAGAATCAATCAATTTTTTAATTAAGTAAATCTCATGCCAAAGATTTTGAAGCAATGATCACTGGAACTAATGCGATGCCCTCTTGTTAAGATTTGGTATATGATCTTGAAACACAAGCGAATAAATTCAAACCAAAGCTCAATTTCTAAGGAACTTGGGATCCCTTTGAGTTTAGATTGAAAAAAAAGAAAAAGAAAAAGAAGATTAAAATAGAAATTAATTTTAGAAAAAGATTAAAATAGATTAATCATTATTTGTAAGTTATTGTCTGTTTTCTCCTCTCTTTGTGTAATCTAAACTGTGTTTTCTTTTCTAGGCAGCTGTCGTGATCTTTTCTCTGAAAAGAAATGTCAGCAGTTAAAAACTAACTATGCTTGTCAACGAAATCACCGTCGAATGAAAATCTTTTGTCCGCAGACTTGTGGTTTTTGCCGTAAGTCCATATCCAGTCCAGTATGCAAATATTAGGGATTGTCTAAAAAACATGTAGAATTTATTAATTTTAATATAACTAATAAGAAACGGTTATTCATGCTACTTATTAACGGTTATTCTGATACAATCACTCTTATTGATACGAGACATACAATCAAGATCTACTCATGCCACCAAGTGCTTTGTGATTGCAGGCATTCCGATGTTTCACAATCTCTATGTTTTAACAGCTAACATTATCAGCAACAGTATCTATCGTCACATTTCCATTCTATATTTATCAAAGATAGCAAATGTCACATTTCATTGCTACACTTTATTCTCGACATGGAAGGGGTTGATATTGCCGATAGAGAACTTCAAGTTTTCAGGTCTACATTTTTAGAGATCCTCCTGAAATTTCTCAAATTCATAGATTTAAAACATTGAAAAATTCTTATTGTCCGTTGCTTTTAGTTAATGTGATTTCTGGAACCAGAATACTTCACATATCCATAACTGGAGAGTGCAAAAAGATGCATTAAATTTTCCCTCAAATGTTCTAGCATTTATAAATTACTGACTCTTACCCACAACAAATTTTTGCATTCTACAATAAATTTTCAAAAGTAATTTTTACTAGGTTTTAAAAAGTTGAAGAAAGGAAGTCAAGGATGGGACTGTAACTATTATTTCGTAACCTTGGATTAGGTTTAACCCCTCTGTCAACTAACTTGTTGCGACATATTATCAAAGATAAAAATCTTATTCAATAGACCAAATCGGCTAACGCGTCACGTGACTTGAATGCGGTATTTGGGTTTTTCAGCAACAGAACCCCATGATCCGGCGCAACTATTTTTCTCGCATATTCCTCTTCGTAATTTGCTCTTAAATTTAGTATTTAAATGATTTATTGGAAATTGATGATGAATTCAAGTAGTGTAAGACCCAATAAAAACGCCTGTGACCTTCAAATTTTATGTCGGTTCTCTATCATCGTCAATTATTCCATCAAAAAGTAGCATTTCTTCAAATAATTATTGTGTTTCGCTACAATTTCGATTCAGGAACAATACTATATGATGGTATCCAGCATATTTAATGTAATGAACAAAAAGTTCATTATTTTACGATCAATATGGCATGTACTGTAGAATTATAGAGTTGATCGTTAAAATAGTTAATGACGTAGAACACAGAATTTCATGAGTTTTTAAACATTGGTATGTGCCACGCTGTAAAGAAAAAAACTAAAACAACATCACTTTATAAATGTAACATAATAACATAATAGTGAAACGAATAAGTTCCATGCTTTCCGAATTAAGAATATCAACATACAACCGTCATATTTATAGGGAAGATAATATAAATGAGCAACACAAGTCATTTTAATGACTCAATCAAATCAGAGTTTCGTGAAATTTTTCATCGAAGTTCTCGATGTTACTTCTTCGTAAATAATAAATTTTCCGCTAACAAATGTACATGTAAGACTTCTACATACCATAAATATACGACATAAGTGCTTGATATTTTATTTAAATAAGCTAAGATTAGTTTGGTTATGCTTCAAAACACCGCAAATCAGGACATTTTTTCATACCAATTTACATAGTCCATACATAATTTTTCACTAGAGAAAAACAATAAGATCTTTCCATTTCATACTGCATATCCATCTCCAGTTTACCTTCTTTCGTTTTCACTTTAGTTTATCAAATGTTTTCAATACATGTTTTCATAAAACATTTTAGTTCCAATTGTACGTTTATCCACACATTCCACAGCGATCAAAGCTGGTGCAGCTTTAAAATAACATCATCACTCCAAAATCGACAGGCAATCTTTTCCACACATAGGTATCACCTAAATAGGTATTTTAAAATATGTTTCATGAGATCCAAAAAGTATGACCTTCTTGTAAAACTACAAGGCCCGAAAAGACGTTTGCTTGTGAAAGCGCAAAGAGTCCCTCATCTGGGTAACGTGATCAGAAATTGAAGAGCTAGTCGATTTGGTCTATTGGATGCTCTGAAAAGTAAGATGTTTGAAGCAGTCCAATGGAAAATCGCACTTGTTTTCATTTTAGTTGAAAATAAGTGGAATGTTCTGGAATCAATCATTGCTGCTATGAGTATTTTGTTATTCTAGAAAGAGTGTATGAATTTGGAGTACTATGAATTTTCAATTCTTTCGATTTTCCTTATATTATTTTAAAAATATCCTCCTGGTGAGTATTTCAAAACAACGGTCATTGGAAACAGTAAATGATTTCTATTAATATTCAGATCAACTAATAGCCGTTTCGACTTAATATAGCCGTTACAAGCAATCTTACAGCAAACTATGATTGGTTTATATAGAAAATTTTGGATCAAACTTTTGCTATCGACACTCCCGACCTGAACAAGCAATTTGACTCAGGTAAACAGACCTTAATAAGGAGGACGTAAGATTTCAGTAAGGCCGCAGGCAGATTAGTATGCTTCCATATTTATGGAATTCTTAAGGGAAGCTGCGTGTTTTGAACATTATTGATGGTTTTGCTTTTACCGTTAACTATAATGGCTATCGCGGAAGACGGAAATAGATTAAAATACATGTTAAATTTCTTAAGGGATAATTACTTTTGAAAATATATCCGCTTATTGGGCCGCTTATATTTCTCCATTTTTAGTTACCCTATGCATTGATACTTCAAGTAACTGTCAAAAGCTAATGTTAGTTGGAGCATGCTTAACACAACCAGAAGAAATGCGAAGAACGTGCAAGAATACATGCAAGATGTGTGGTAAGTGAGACATTTAAACACGCACATTTTCTAAATGATAAGAATCTTACTAAACAAGGGCTTCTCTTTACATATACACGATAGCAACATATTACCTATTTCGTAAGCACGCGACGACATGTGATTATGAGAAGCGACTCATTAACACTTTAATCTGGTATATAACATTTTCAAAATAATTTTTTACTAAATTTTACTGAACATTGATTATTGAAAATATGAAGACCATTAGACACATAGTTACGCGTTCTAAGTAAGTTTGATTTTGTATGGCTGCTAACAGCTGTACCATTGTTATATTATATATGAGACTAAAGGGTTGCCACACACTTGCCATGCCTGTATTCATATTTACTAAATGAGAAAATGTTGGGAGACAAGAGTGAAGCGCTAAAAAAGCACGAGCTCCGAGCGAGTTTAAGGTTTACCTTGAAACAGCGTAGCCTATAATTGTCTTTCATTGTGTGTTTATATTTTGAATGCTTCATGGCAAATAACTCATTTACAACGCTTTTCAATAAATATAAACATCTTCAGATGAATATCGTTTTGTAAATCGTTACCATAATTGAGATATTTATTGGATTTTTATCGGAAAGTTATAATTTCCGCTTTTTATCACAGATCAAACTTTTGAAGCTATCGATTTTTCCCGGTTTTTGGAGCCATGTTTTATCTTGAGATTTCATGCACGTTCTTTCGATCAATCAGATTTTTTATCATCTTCAGGTGATATTTTAGAAAGCTAAATTCCTTCATAAAGAGATTTGAATGAATGCCTAATTTTCGTTTCGATTGATAGTTTTGTTTTGAGATAGTTGCTTGTTGATTGTTTTCTATTTTCTCAATAGATGCATGGACTCCTTGTGATAAGTTTACGTGCCCTGTTGGTCATTTATGTCGATTATCAATTGCTATGAAACCCCACTGCGTTTGTGCTGCTCGGTGTAAACAATCATTGCTAACTGGTGAGGCATGTGGCACCAATGGTATAACGTACGGAAACCTCTGTCATTTGAAACGGGATGAATGCCGTACAAAACAACAGATCAATGTTCGCAACTACGGAAAATGTGAACGAAGTAGGTATTGCAACAGTTAAGCTCTTGTATTGAGATCTTTTGAATGCTTTGCTCCAGTATCCAGTATTCAAATGTCTTCGTTTTCCTCCTTGTGGTATGGCAATTTGGCTGGTGTATAATTTCTTTTTTTCTCCAATTCACTTTGCTGCCAGCAACAATCCTTAACATGGTCGTCGTCATGTCGCCGCTAAGGAATTTCAGATTTCACAATGAAAACGTAGCGAAGACGGCATGACGACTACTGCGCATATTTGGTGGGAATCTCCTGCAGATTGTATCGCCATTATTCTCAAAACACGACTGTTATTCTCAAAATCAGGGTTCCTCAAAACGATGAAGGAGCGTTAACAGCTTCGGTAAAAAAATACATTCAAGACGCGCTTACAACAAATAGTATTCTGTCTATTACAATTAATAAGTAGTTGGATGTACAAAATTGTGGTTCGAAAAAAAATTGATATAGAATTGGGTTACATTACCTTCCTGAAGTTAATTGATTTTTTGCCTGCGAATTGCATAAAGCCTGGTTCCTATGTAGCCAATTTACCTGTTTCCTTGTCTGCGTCTTTGCCTGCGACATTTTCTTGGGTCACCAACGTAGACATTTATAGATCTTCTTTCTATTGTTTAGGCCGGATGTCATGTCTTGCCTGCGTCTTTTCAAAGCTGGAGTGAGTTCAACTTTGAAATCAGCGAGGCAAGACGGACGATATCCGGTCTAAACAATAGAAAAAAGATCAGTAAATGTCTACGGCTGTGACCCAGGCAAGTGTCCCAGGCAAGGACACAGGCAAATTGACTAGATGGGAACCAGGGCTTGAGAATACACAGCACAACGCTAATTTGATTTAAGGCGGTTCGCTACACATAATGCCAAATTTCAATTCTATAATAAATCGTTGAAATTTGGTGGAAACATTATTAAAGTATAGAAGTCTGAAAATATGAAATAAAAATGAGGGGTCACCCTATTATTTGGGGCACAGGGGTCGCTCAAACGCTCACTGATTTTGGGGACCAAAATCTGCGCAGTAGTTTGATATTCTTCAAAATGTCAGATGGATGCATGAGCGACACAGATTTTTTGAAGAAAGACTATCAGACATATATCAATACATAGCATATTTAAAATTTGACTGTAACTAATCATGGTTGTCTCTAATGAAACCCCCTGGGGAGTGCTCATTTCACCTATTTTCAGTACTTTACATCAAGATGCTCATATAAAAGACTATCTTTTTTCTTCAAATTTACTACGAATGATGTCTATGGTGTACTACCTATATCACAAATAAAAGTAAGGGGTCATCATATTTGTTTATCGGCAAAAGTGGATCAAAGTGGAAATATTCAATTTAATGACGAAAATTCAGTTCTCTACAAGGGGCAAATGAGCTCCAGGATACTTCAAGCAAAAAATTTATGTAGCACAGTGGCGTACATATGTAGAAATTCTATTTGACAAATATAAGATGAATTCCTCAAATTAATTTCTCATCAGGGGAACGAGGATAATTATACCCCATTTCGCTCTTTAAAACCCATAAAATCAATTAAAATAGAACTGAGTTAATTTCAAGACAGCTCTCTCAGGAATCTTAAAGGAGCCCTCCAGTTTAATGAACAACATCTAAAAACAATTGTTTTTAAACACTGGGAAAGATTTTGAGACTTCTAAATAGTGAAATGATATGTTGGACTTTTAGATCATAAATAGCCAGGTTAATCTTTGCATGGAGAGATCACACATACAGACAATCACCAATCCCATTTGATGAGTTAATACAGTAATTATAAATCAAAAGCTATGTTGAAATGAGTTTGATTGCTTTCAAACCTACCTTTCGGAAGTCACTACATAATGTAAACATTGTAATTTCAAAACAAAAAACTCCCACTTCAAAAGCAGAAACAAATGTATGCTGCCACTATTTTAGCCATTATAAGCAAAAATAATGTTTCAAGCACTACTGAGGTACTTATAGACAATAAATATTATGATATATCTCATTTAATTGAATATCCAAAAGCTATTTTTAAAAACATTTGAGTTAACGTTGCGTTTTCACATTTCCCGCTTGTTCATGACCATAGACTTATTAGAACATCTAGACCGCTAACTTCTGACGTCACAGTGTCCGCTCTAAAACCATCGAATAAACGAAATCCGCCATGTTGGCCTCATCATATTTTTAAAACGCCATTTAAAGTATTAGGAAACTGACAAATGGAGTGAGGGTAATAAGCTATTGTGAGCGCAATTGAATACCGATCGTCATCAAATTTCAATAATTTGAAGATCATAGATTTTGCTAGACAATGGATGTGTTCAATCCGATTGGTAACCGAGAGATTACCGAAAAAGTAGAGCGAACTACTTTCAGAGATATCGATGTAAATAAATTTAAAATTCAATTAATGATGTAAACATATTTCAAAGTATCTGAATCAATAGATAATTATGATAGCGTGATTATTCATACAAATTGAAGTGTAATAATCTATTCAAATGTTACAAAAATTGCGTGTTCAGCTAATTAATACCCGTTAATTCATTTACGTAGCTGCTAATCATGTCCCCAATCGGATTGAACACATCCATTGTCTAGACAAATCTATGATCTTCAAATGATTGAAATTTGATGACGATCAGTCTTCCAATGCGCTCACAATACCTTATTTCCTTCACTCCATTTGCTTGTTTCCTAATATTTTAAATAGACTTTTGAAAACCTGGTGAGGCCAACATGGCGGATATTCTTTGCGTTTTTCGAAATTTCGAGAAATTTTGGCGGACATTCGATTTTAGGGCTTGTTAATGGATGACGTCAGAAGTTAGCAGTCTAGATGTTCTAATAAGTCTATGGTTCTGACGAAACAAGCTGCCATCTTTAAATTGCTTTTTTCTTACAAAAATGACTAATTATAAATTCAAAATGGGGCTACTGTCGCAAACCCCCTTAAAGATCAGATATGAATTTAGGAATTTATAAACATTTTTTTGTAATTAAAAATTATAATGTGAAAAATATTATCAATGACAATGATTGAAATGTTGATGTAAAAGATGTACTGAATAGGATTTATTTCCACAGTTTGACACAATGAAATGATGTCTACAACGTTACTCCACAATTTTGTTTACAACTTTAACCGTCCCTTTATTTTATATTTATAAAATGAAATGACATATCGTTGGTTTTAAATCGTAACATTTTATGAAATATTAAATAGTAAAATACGGAAAAATAAAACCTATCGGTCAGCAACATTCACGAATTACTCCTTGTCATTTATATATTCCATAAAGCTATATTTTATAATGTTATAGTCACACATTAAACAAGATTTCTTTCAGAGCTCGTCGTCATCACTCGTTGCTTGTGCGTGCTTGTTCCTGAGGAGGAAAACAGCACGCTTCTAAGAGGCGCCATCTACGTCTGTTGGAGCCTTTATATCTGCTGGTCGAAGTCAGTTAAGGCGATGTAGAACAACACTGTAGAAGTAGAGAGCTACACAACTTCTCTGAAGGGTGTTACATAATTCTGATACTTAATATTATATGCTTGGAATGAAAGCACAGTGGAGTTTCAAAGAAAAATTTACACCAAATAACACGCGCGAGGTCTTAAGAATATAAGATGCAGTCAATACAGGACGCAAGTTAATTAACTATCAATAACCATCCACCCCTTTTCGAGCAGACTAGACGAATTCGTCTAAAAATTGAATGTGGTAATATCACGTGATCTGAACTGTGTGTTTACAGTCGAGCAAATCGAAGAGTTGAATGGATCCACAAGTATTTTTCTACAGTTTCAAAAAGCCTATAATCTCGTGTTTTTGAAGGATTTTTGATTTATAGGTTGAGAAATTTAGTTCTGGGATAAACTGTTTGGTACAGTATAATCTTAGTACTGTGAAAGTAGTTAGTATTATAGTGAATAAATCACATTGACGTATATATATATATAGGGACCTTCAAACAAAGATACGCAGGGACGGAGACGGAGGGAACCTTCAAACAAGGATACACTCAACATATGATGTCATTCAAACACAGAAAATTTATTAACAGCACACAACTTTCGAAATACATTTGGAGACTAAAAGATAGGAAAGAAAACTACAAAATTGAATGGACCTGCCTAGCTAAAGCGAAAGCATACAGCAATTTATCAAAAAAATGCCATCTATGCCTAATTGAAAAGTACCATATTATTTGCACTAAAGATGATCTATTGAATAAAAAGTCTGAACTCATTTCCAAATGTAGACATGAGAATAAATTTTACCTAACTAATTATAAATCCGTGAAAACATAATGTATATTTTATAATTTATATATGCAGATGATAACTAACGAAGTGATAATAGGAAACAACAACAGTGCAATTTATTTCTAGCATCCTCTTATTATATCTCCTCTCTAACTGGCATCTCCTGACTCCTTTTATTATATTTAGCTCTGTCAAATGATATCGAGCACTATTTTTTGCTATTAGATAATATCTAATATATATATATATATATTTGAAAAACTACTCATATGATATCACATTTCAACTTCATTAGGCTGGTATAAGTAGAAATTGTGTAAGGCAATAATGTTAACTGTCGAAACTACAATGATCTTTATCCAGATTTAATATGCTTCAGCTATGCAAGCATATCATACTTATTTATTAAATTTGTAACAGATATCACCAGAAAATGATGAAGTTTATAATTTTGTTGCAACAGAGATATGTGCTGATTCTCCCAGAGAACTTAAAAGTGGTTTATGTGGTGCATGGAAAAAGTACGGTGCTTGTGCAAGCCATAAAGAAATGATGTCACGATATTGCAAAAAGACATGTGGAATTTGCCGTAAGAATGCTCATTAACTTCCAGCAGAGATTGTAAAGCTTTTTTAATTTCTAATTAGTTTCGTCCTTTTCCTGAAGGTCAGGACCAATTTCCAAAGAAGCAATGCTCATTTACGAAGTATGGATGTTGTTGGGATGATACCGTGAGACTAGATATGGAGGGCAGCAATTGCAGAGGTAATATTTATTCGTGTTGGAACCTGATTATTTGTTAGTTAAATCCATGTAGTTAACCCTAGCCAACATTGACAACCTTCATGTGGTCTTGAATAATTCCACAGATTGCAACAGTGAATTTTTAGACAGGAGTGAATACCAAAAGAATAGAAAGTTCGCAATTATAGTTGAATAATATAAATATATGAATCAAACTACATGATATGATCACAATTCATTAAGTACTGATAATAGACATGGAAGTAGCTATTTCGCTATCTCTAACTGCTATTAGACCGGGACGTGGCTGCTAAAATCTTCCAAATCGATCCGGGCAAATTAAAAACATGATGATATATATAATATTGTATCACTGAAAACAAAAAATAACGAGTGCCTTATCAATTTTACTTGTATCATCGTCTAATTTGATATTTTTTACTAGGTAGTTTGACGCCATCGTTTTTTGAAATAACACGTTCGCGCCATGTTACAAGCAGATTCGCAAAGCGCGTGGGATTGAAAATAAAAAGTTTTCGAAGTTCGTTTCGGGGGGTAATTTCACAAAATGTGAACGACTTTCATTATTATTAATAGAAGCGTTGAGACTTTATTTCTTGTAATAAATCATTATACTTCTAGTATTTTATATAATATTTTCTTCTATGTTTGAACTTTAATCCGTCTTGTAAATAAAACTACGATATTTGAATTACCGAAGAAAATATAAGGAATGATATGCTCACCCCTACTCGGTTCACAATGATGTCATCGAAAAATCAAAACATTGAGCACGTGTGTGTGTGTGTATAATTTTATTTCGATTCGTAACCAAAATGAGCAAATGCTCGTTTATACATTGATACGAATTTAAAAGTAAGTTATTAATTATAATATTGTAAATTAGTAGAAATAATGATAAGGATAATAGTATTAATAATATAATATAATTTTTATTATTATTTTATTATTTTATTATTTTTTTTATTATTTTTATTTTTATTTTTATTTTTTTCGTTTTTTGAACGAGACAAGTTCCATAATTATGCTAATTGTATTATATTTATGAGGAAAATGCTAGTGTTTTTGATAGATATAACATTATAATCTAACTATCGACAGCTGATTGACATAAACCAATAATTTATTTTCCATTCCAGGGATGTCAAATACGCAAGAGTTGACTCTTTGAATGTTCTTATTGCTTCCCCACGTATTACTTCCGGGATAAAGTTCCAAACTCTAGTACCTACTGCTACAATCGACCATTTCATCAGGGTTGTTCTGCAAATGGGTGGGATGAGTTTGTTTGGACGGCAAGATGACGTATATTTAGTGTTGGATATCTTGAAGAGGGAGTGTAAAAGTTTTGGAGTTTCTGTTATGAGTGTTTTGTGGATCAAATTGGTTAATTTTACTATTCTTCTGACGTGTAGAGATGGAAGACGATATTCTTTACCAGTATTGGGTCGTGTTAGGTGTTTTAGTGATTTTTCTTGAATTCTTTCTAATTTTAGTCTATCCGTTTGATTAATTCCAAGAAGAAGTAGGCTACAATGTTCTAGGTGAGGACGGATGTATGTCTTGTAAAGTGTATTGGCAAGGTGTGGGTTTAGGGATTTTTTAACCTGTTTGATTTGATATAGGGAGAGATTGGCTTTTCTGATGCAATTGCGAAGATGACATCTCATGTTTAATCTACTGTCAATGTGAGTACCGAGTATCTTTATTATATTGAGCCAAGGTAAGGTTACATCATCGATTGTAATGTCTTTGTTATGTATTTGATTAGTACTTAAAATATTTGCGCTCGTAACGTGAATGTCGGGTTCTGGAATGTGAGTGATTAGTAGGCATTGAGTTTTTGAGGGGTTCAGTTTTAGACAATTCAGCTGGAACCATTGGTGCACCTTTTCCAAGTCTTTGTTGAGGTGTTGGACAGCAGTGTTTTTGTGGTTGGAGGAATAGTATAGCGTTGTATCATCTGCGTATCGTATGATGGAAGAGGTTATTGGAAGAAATGAAAAGTCTGCTACGTAGATATTAAATAGTAGTGGTGATATTATCGATCCTTGTGGGACTCCCCGAGGGCAGGAGAAGGGCGAGGAAGTCTGACTTTCAACTCTGATAGATTGTGTTCTTCCACTTAGGTAATTGTTGATTAAGTTACAACTTGATGGATTTACACCGTAAGCTCTCAATTTTTCCATCAGAAGTTTATGGTGTACCATATCAAATGCCTTGGAGAGATCGAGGGAGACGATTGCAGTAGTTTGTTTTTTGTTGATGGCTGTTCTAAAATCTTGTGTGAGTTTCATGAGAGCCATTTCAGCACTGTGACTATGTACAAATCCAAACATATCAGGTGGGAAAATTGGTTTGAAGTGATTTTGGAGTTGATTTGCTAAGATTTTCTCGAATGCTTTGGAGATATGAGTGAGGATGGTAATTGGTCGATAATTTTCTTTATTTGATGGATCGTTTTTTTTGTATATTGGTGAGACTATGCCATGTTTCCAGGCTTTTGGTATTTCATTTATTGTTATTAAGTGATTGAATAGATCGGTAATAGGAGAGGTGAGGCTAGGTAGGATAGTTTTGAGGAAGCTTACGGATATGTTATCGGCCCCAGTTGCCTTTTTAGTTCTGAATCTTTTGATAATGTTATTTACTTCATTGTCTGATGTGTATTTAAAACAGAAGGAAGTGCAGGAGCGATTCATGATTTGATGTATGCTTGGGTGATTTTTGAGATAGTCGGCAGTCCAGTTTGAAGTAGGTGGTATACAATTTTTAAAATATCTTCCTATTATTTGTGCTTTTTCTTTAGCGGAGGTTATTAAGCAGTTGTTTTCCAATAAATTAGCTACATTAGCAGATTTGTTTTTCCCAATACCAGTGATTTTTTGTAGGTTACGGTGAAATTTTGAGGGTTCAGTCTTTGAAGATGTTTCGAGATATTGTTGGAGGCTGTGTCGTTTAAGTTTTGTGACTAGATTCCGTTGAGTGTGTAAGCGGCGGATATTTTCTTCATTTCGTGGTAACTTCGATAAGTGATCTCTGAGTCTGATAGCTTCGTCGATTTTAGCTGTAATCCATGGTGGTCTTTGTGCCTTGATAAGTTTAGATGTCAATGGTGAATGTTTCTCTATGACTGAGTTAACTTCAAAGAACCATCTGTTCCATACATCATCGGCTGACAGTAGCTCACCGTTATCATTAGTGTACATACGTTCCCATTGTATCCCACAGAGATCATTATTGAGTGAAGTAAAGTTTGTATTTTTCGTTTTTCTGTAAGTTATTAATCTTGGCTGTGTGCGTAGGCATTTAGTTTTGTATGTTGTCATGCAGATACTGTGGTCGGAAGCTCCAGTTGCGATGATGTTACTAGCAACGAAGTGTCTTGGATGCGATACGAGTATGACATCAAGTGATGTCCCTGATGATGGTCTGGTTGGTCCATTGATCAGATTGATGAGAGCGTAGTTATCAATAAATTCTTGAAGGGATTGTCCAGGAGTGTTATTCACTTTTTTGCTAATATCGCAATTCAAATCACCTAGCAATACTACCTCAGATCTTGATCTAAGTAATTTTTCCATAATACTATTCAGACAGTCAAAATACTTTTTCAGTGCAAAATTTGGTGGCCGGTATGTTAATATTATTGACACCATTTTTAAGCCAAATTTAATATCGAATGCCATCATCTCAATTTCGTTATTTTCCCATTGAGGTTTTCTTGGCTAGTGCGAAGCATAAAATAACGATTTATGGCTATGTCATTACAAATTTAACTGAATTTTAGTCTTTTATTGATACAAATAACAGCTTTAATTAACTGCATTAACCAACAATATGACCTTATATCTTAACATAGTAGCAATGCATTTATAAAGTTAGACAGAAAAGATATATAGCGCTATAATTATACAGATTTAATTTTATTTGTTATTGTATTCACAGCTATATTCATTATGGTTTAAATATAATAATTAATTATCAATTAGAGATAAAACTCTCTAGAAAAGAAAAAGATAGTCTTTCATGAATTCAAATCCAACGCGCCTTCCGTTATCACAATTTGGACAATCTAATTTATTAGTTGCGTTGAATAAGCATATGATTGTATATGTCTATATCTGTAGATATCTGTATATATATTTGAACATGCACACAGATGTGTTTTCAGTTGGTGAATTTTTCCCCACATTGACTAACTCATCTCAACTTATATAGCTATAACAGGCGAAGTCCATCCCTTGTTGATTGAGCAGTACTGATGACGGCTAATGGCCAGAAACAAGTATTTGTCTGCTGCTATATGTACATGTATATATATCTACATCGACCAGATTCCAAGGATCGGGACACATAGTATAACATGATTTTTTTATTTTTATTATATTTTCAATTATATATTTAATCTCCCAGATTCGTTTTGTTTTTGGATTTGGTTGAGTTTTCTTGCAAACACACAGGTACAAATAAGAACAGTTAGGATGAACATTTTCGACTTTAGATCGTGTTCTGGTAAATCGTGTTCTGACTATTTATCTTCAATGTTGATGTTCTACAGTAGAATCGTGTCTGGGAACTTGGTATAAGGTCATCCTGTTTGGTTACCTTAAATTTGAATACAAATTCAGGTAGAATGTTTACAATGCAATCACATATTTTGTATAGCATGATCAAATGTATCATAATCTTCTATAAGTGTGTAGTAATTTTATTTCAAGCTAATTGAGGAAATCACTATTGCTTGCATCCTCTTGCCATAGCAGCGTGAACATATTATTCGCAAATCTATAATTTGACGTAGTCCCATAGAAATATAAACCAATCATATGGACATTTCGACGTTCAGATAGTTATTTAGTTATTGGAAATTGTCTGGAATTATTCAGCATCACATTCTAATGATAATCTCAAGGTATCGTCAATACCTTATTCAATTGATAACCATGAACTTGTTGATGTTGAACGTGTTCGTGATCTAGGAAACATACTAACTCCTGATCTGAAGTCATCGAAGCACTGTCCAATGAAATCTGCTAGAGCAAGTGTAGATTATATTTAGTATTTAACTGCTTTCTCTCTAAACGAACTGAGTTATATATCCGAGCCTTCAAGGTTTACATATACGATACGTCCTCTTCTAGAATCAGCGTTTCCAATATGCAACGAACATTTACCAGAGAGAGTTTGCCAACTAGGAATATTAAAATATCAGAGTTACTCTGATCTTTTATATACGCATTCTCAAACTTGCGTCGCTAGAATTGAGACAAGTCAAAGCAGGCTTGATTAGGCTATAAAATATCACATGCCTTAGTAGATCTAAAGCTAAATAGCAATTGTCTTTACATTATGACAATTCTAAATACGTGTTACGTGGACACCTTGAGTCCAGCGAGCATCGATTTTCCCTTCGCACCATCCAATGGTGGGATTTATTAGAAGAACATATTGTAGAGTGGAAATCATTAACGGTCTTCAATCATCATTTAACCAAAACAGACATTTCATCTTTTTTCAAATTGAATAAATATGCAGCTTATCATTAATATAAGTAATAATGATAAAAATAATGACAGTGGAAATTGTAAATGTAAATGTTTTCGTGTTTATTGCTGGATGTACGTAAGTAGATGCTTTCGAATTAATCAATTCTCCCTTTACTTACCCGTCAAACTTCATTGACAAAATTAACCATAACATATCATATCATAAAGAGAGAAAAAGAAAACATTGCTACATAGATAGTAGCAAGATATTATAATAGAACCAAGATAGTCTAACTCAGATTTGTGTTTTTGAGAGTTTTAAACAGGCCATAATATTATCTTACCTTTGTGAAAATCAACCAAATAAATTGTATTTAACATCCTCAAGCATTGAATAATTCAAATTTAAAAACGACGTCTTTGCCTGACATCAATAACATCCTCAAAAGTCTATCTTTGTTGACCCAATATCGATCAATTCCAAACATTTTGATCTGTTTTGCCACGGCAAAATCACTGAGAATTGGCCTCAAAATCTATTTTAAGATCATCTCGTTTCGATGCGAAAAAATTACCGGGGCTAAGATTATCAAATAAACAAACTTACTTTCTTGTGAAAAGTAAAACATTTTTTCGCGCGGTTTAGATGAAATCATGAAACCCGGTTCTGATGACTTTTTGCCACTCGCGACATTTCAAACATATTGAATATCAGCAATGTTTAATAAATGTTTCACAAGAAAGTAAGTTTGTTTATTTGATAATCTTAGCCCCGGTAATTTTTTCGCATCGAAACGAGATGATCTTAAAATAGATTTTGAGGCCAATTCTCAGTGATTTTGCCGTGGCAAAACAGATCAAAATGTTTGGAATTGATCGATATTGGGTCAACAAAGATAGACTTTTGAGGATGTTATTGATGTCAGGCAAAGACGTCGTTTTTAAATTTGAATTATTCAATGCTTGAGGATGTTAAATACAATTTATTTGGTTGATTTTCACAAAGGTAAGATAATATTATGGCCTGTTTAAAACTCTCAAAAACACAAATCTGAGTTAGACTATCTTGGTTCTATTATAATATCTTGATAGTAGATTTACCATATTTTCTACGGTATAGGACCCATAATAAATAGCTCTTAGTTTGACTCATGATTAGGACGGCGCGTTCTTAGTTTGACTCATTATTTGGACAGTGCGTTTGTTAAGCGTGATTCTAGATATCTATGATACGTAGCGGTTTGTGCTATTCTAAATATCTAGGGTACATATAGAATGAACCAATCTAGATATGATGCCCCTTCAAAATTTAAGCAGTAACATTGAAATATAATGTGAATGATGAACATCAAATTCGTATAATTAAAAGGGTCAACGCTATATCTTTGCTATCCAACTTTATACATGTATTACTACGGACTGGTTTAAGAGATATAAGGTCATATTGCTAGTAAATATAGTTAATTGAAGTTGTTATTTGTATCGATGAAAGACTAAAATTCAGTAAAATTTGTAATCACATAACCATAGATCGTTATTTTATGCTTCACTAGCCACGTGCTCAATGTTTTGATTTTTCGATGACATCATTGTGAACCGAGTAGGGGTGAGCATATCATTCCTTATATTTTCTTCGGTAATTCAAATATCGTAGTTTTATTTACAAGACGGATTAAAGTTCAAACATAGAAGAAAATATTATATAAAATACTAGAAGTATAATGTTTTATTACAAGAAATAAAGTCTCAACGCTTCTATTAATAATAATGAAAGCCGTTCACATTTTGTGAAATTACCCCCCGAACGACTTACTTTCAAAACTTCTTATTTTCAATCCCACGCGCTTTGCGAATCTGCTTGTAACATGGCGCGAACGTGTTATTTCAAAAAACGATGGCGTCAAACTACCTAGTAGAAAATATCAAATTAAATGATGATACAAGTAAAATTGATAAGACACATGTTATTTTTTGTGTTCAGTGATACAATATTATATATATTATCATGTTTTTAATTTGCCCGGATCGATTTGAAGATTTTAGCAGCCACGTCCCGGTCTATATAGGACATTGTATATAAATGTTTACTGTAAGTTTAAGGAGATCATTTTGTGTTGGCAAACAGTTATCAATCGATGCATCAAGTATGTGTTCTTAAATTATTCATGCTTTTGAAAACTATAGATTGCAGTGACAAAAGATATTGCACACATTTCATTGATCAATGTGGTGCGAAGAGAAACACTGCCGTGATGAGGAGGCACTGCGCAAGAAGCTGCAAATACTGCAGTAAGTTGCTCTGTAACTTAATTATTAATATGAAATGTTTACTCTCTGTACTATACCAATAGAGCAAACTAACCTACAATCTCCAAAATTTACTTTATTACTTAAATTTTTATGTGCTACTCAATCAATCTTTATACGGTATAGATAGCAAGAAAAATGAGCAACGCCGTGACCCATTGAGATTGATCAATGATTGCTAGGTGATCAAGAATAAAAAGGATTAATATTTTCATGGTTTTTAAAGAGGTTTATGATTGGTTGTTATTCACCACTCGTTTTTAGCAGTGAGATTCTTCATTGCAGCTGAAGAATTCAACAAATTTTGCCTTTATCACTTTCACGGCGTTTATCGCAGGAAATGTACACTGCATACTACAGAGTACTAACAGAAGGAAATATCGAATAACCCCTTTGAGAAATTGTTTTCTATCAAATTGAGTTCTGAACTTCTGACCTCTTGCTAAGATAGATTTTAATATAGCAAACATGTACATTGTACATTCTAGGAACATTCATTTTCTACATAAGTCATTTTTGCAGAACCGAACACAACTGTCAGTTTAAATAAAATAATCACTCTTCGACATTTATATTTATAAATAATAGTATTGCACTTCAATACCGATTACATTTTGCAACTAGAAAATTTTATTAGATTTCAAAGGCCTTCGAATTGATTACTTAAAATTCAAATTTTCCAATGACGAATCTAACAGTTGAGTGACATAATTATGATTGTTGTAAAAAAAACTTACTTTTCCAAGTTTTCAATTTTGAATGATCATCTACAAATCTGTCTCAAAAATGCTAATGCCCAAGTCAAATATGACAGACAATGGATTAATTAAGCCGAATGATATACTACTGTAATATTATTCAAAAACCAAATTACAAGGAAACTTTATATTGAATATTTAGCCATTAGTCAGGGAGATAAAATGGGAATATTCATGGTATGCTCTACCTTCAAATATATATGATAACTATAGTTAGAAGTAAAGTCAGAGACAAGACTCACCAATAAAGCTAATAACTATAATTAACATATTCTTATCACATCAAGACAGCTTTTGATATCTGCATTTGATAATTATAATCAGCGTATGTAATACAGTTGTGAATATAAATTGAAAAACATTTCTCGCGAAAAGAGATGAAATAGATAAAGGCGATATTCAGCACTATCGTCATGGTCTTCTGGTGTTACTGTTATGTACTCAGGAAATGATCATAAAGAGGTAAGCCGTATTTTCTTTCATCAAGTTACTTATGTTAAGGTGTATATCAATACGAATTTCACAATTTGTTGGGAAAAATTCGATTAGACGAGGGCCAGTATTGGCTCTACACTTCTTTCTTGTATAGTAATACTCCTTTGAAAATTCATATAATTTGTAGAAGCAGGTAACACAGTAATATGATCGTCATCAGTGAAATGGAACGAAGTCATTGATAATAATGTCAAGCTGAGCAATAGTGATGTGTGACAGTATACAGTCAGTGGATATACTATTTTAATTATTTGTTGTTGTATTTCCGTTTAGCTCCACATTACAACCAAACGTACACAAGTAACGTATGATATTCAGTGTGTGATATTGAACGACAACATACAACAAATCTAGATACTGAAGAGTATTCAGTTCTAAAAAGAATTCTTCAAAAGGATGTTATAGGATACGATACGAAAGTATAGCGATCTGTGGCATTCACATATACAGCTTATAATTTCTGCCACTGATATACACAAACAGATCTGTCTGGATCAGAATTATTAATATAGTAAAGAAAATAATTCGATTTTACTGGCTTAAAAAACAAACTACGACGAGTTTACAAACAGATAACATAATATTCTTTTCAGTGTGACATATGAATGGACCGAGGACCTCTTATCGAGGTCTGTTTTGAATGCTACACTAAGTTACAGCAAAATGGAGTAATTTGGCAAAGTAATAGTTGATTGACAGCCTGGGATAATGCCTAGGACAATTAAATTAGTTCCCCCCATTGGCTGAAAGATCAAATAACGCTCATGTCAACAGGAAAAATTTACAATTATTGTATAAATCCAAATCTCTTAAAAACTGAACATGAACAATCGTTTTGCTTGAAAAAAAAAGAAATGTTTGCTCAAAACAAGAAATATTTTGTTCAAACCAAATAATATCAACATGAAAACGCAAAATTCCTTTGCAAGAATTAAATTTTTCCTGTGTACGACTTAACTTTAAAATTTGCGTGCGGTTTTATGTGCTATATGGTATTGCCATTTAGAACAGATAACAACCACATATGGAATGAAACCTTTAAATCATCGCTTTTACAATATGTAGATAATGTAAATATATTAAATGTAATTATGAAAATCTAAAAATGATTAGCTTTATATAATTAATGAAACGATAATCTTTAAGATTGAAGTATGATAAAAAAGTTTTCAGAAAAACGTATTAAATAAAATTCACAAACGATTTCTATATAGTAATCATATTTGGTTTTCAATGAATTACTTCGTGTCGTCTTCTATTTCACATGTCAACAGTGATTTTTGCAGTGGCGAGTGCTTCTAGAGAGAGAGAGAGATGATGCTTGAATCATGGATGACAACTATATTTGGTTTGACCTTAAGGCAACATTCTTCTTATCAACTTTGTTTTTTGCGTTCTATGTTCACCCAATACGTTGTCTGATCAAGCTATCCAACACTGTGAAGAGAGGGGAGATTCAAACATGTTATTCGACGATGTTACTGCATATTAGCCTTCCTATTGTTTTTGCGTTTTGAAGTTTTTAATGTCTTTACTTTATTTAGCTTGAGTAAGCTGTTTGATTAAACAAGTGTTGAATTTGAAGAAATGTTAAATTAATTATAAACATTAGAGGGAAAGCCGCACCAGCATCCCTTGTCCATTTTATTCCGAATGCTGTTACTGTAGCAAAATAAAACTCGTAAGGCTTGTCTTCCGCTTGAATGTCGATTTCCAACGAATCGGCCACTTTATTTTGTCTGACGGTTTTCAATGTCATCAGGATTTGGCCCTAGCAAAGAATGCTGATGCTGCTTTGACCTTCCAATCAACATTATACGCATCGGACGGAGCTGAGAAATATGAACAAAGCTAAATCATGGGCATCCAATTTATTGAAATCCATCATGCAGCTGGCAATGTAAAATGGCTGCTGGAAGCATGTGAATCTCAATGAGACCTGAACTGGTTATTTATCGGAAGAAAACCATTGCTTGATAATGCAAGTATGTGTAAATCCCATATTCTGTATTAAAATCAAGATGGAAACAGCCAAAAGTTTATCCTTTTTTGATTACGTTCTGAGCATATACGTTAAAACAATGCAATTATAAAATTAAAAAATTAAAACGGTATTGACATCGTCACATCATTGAACTGCCATATGTTAAGCATATCACAAATGGAGGCAAAAATTTTGCATATTTTTTGAACACTCCATGCAACTGCTAAGGAATATTAGGTTCATCGAAGATTGTTCTGAATTATTTCGGTCAGTCTCAAGATTTTCACACAAATAGTCCAGATTTTCACGGTACATGTAGTACTGTATCTATCTACTTATTTATACGATATACATTAGGCATTAGGCTAAAAATGGTTTTGCGGTGAATATAAGAACCGAAACGTTGAATAATCCATACAAATTCTGTAAACGTTCTCCTACTTCATGGATTAAAAACAATTGAGTATTTCACTCCATTACATACCACAATATCTGCACATTCCTGGACAAAACTCTCTCATATGTGCGCTGTTCCTTGAATTGCCACATTCCAATTTAAAATAAGAACAAAACTTTCGATCCTTGCAAGCTGAAATTAAGCAAGTTGAGGAGCCTTTAATTTAATGAATACATTTATGTACTGTATATGTTCGGTTCCAGGGAAGAGTTGAATATGGAAATACAAATAGAAGTGAAATCAATGGAATTTTGGGAAATACAGTCAGTAGATGTGATTAAGATTGAAGAACAATCCAAAGATTGTGTTCTATTCCAGGAAACATCTTCTTACTGCTGTGGGATAAATGAAAAGCGATTTGCTGCCCAGTATCCATGGCAGCTATTACGACTCACTTACTTAATAAGTCTTACGTCATACCTTTGCATCCTTTTCCAAATTTCCCAACAGCATTGTCATCTTTATTCCAACAGCAACCAAATTTTGATTCCTTGCATCGGGGCGGTGGTGCAGCCTGGCCTGGGAAATGAACGCATTTAGTAAAAGCTATCATTTGGAACGTATGTTATTAGCTAAATATAGAACACGATTTGATAGTACTTATTGCAAAAATCGAAATTTATCATCTTTTCATCATATACATCGTTAATAGAAGAAATTTATATAATTCTACATGTTGGCATGCAGCATCTATACAAAATGAAAATTATTATATAGAGATACACAGTAAAATAATTCTACTTATGCATACCAGATGATTACGATCAGTGGTATCTCTTTTCAGTGTTAAGGGCTAGATCACTAATTATTTAGAGGCTTCAGTCAAAATCCACCTTTTGAATAAGTTTATATGTTTGACATTCCATAATCGATTGTCAGTCATCACATAGGAACATTGTCATCAAATATCTTTCTATAGCAAGCAACGAATGCAAAAGAAAGAAATGTACTTAATTATTCGATTACTGATTAGTCGAACCGCGATGTGACTTCAAACCGTCGTAAACAAAAAACTTGAGGATCACTTCAATACAAACGCAACTCATACGCAATACTTTTTCATTGCTTTTCCCCTATGAACTGTGGCATACAATCAATGTTTTAAAGGAACTCGAAAAGGATGCTATGATTTTCTCTTCAGGAATAAGAGGCGTGACTTATAGGTAAATATGTATAAGGTAAATATAGGCTTGGAATCAGCAGGACGGCAGTATTCTGTCATTTGATGTTTCAAATATATAAACTACAAATATTTTCTAAAACACCATCTAGATTATTCAAAGTACAGAATTAGGCAAAATACAGTTTAAAGTTTAAGAAATCATTCGTTGAGATCGACTTGCCCGTTGTCAGCAATAGGCATACCGAATTTATGATGTATTGTAAATATAATATTTTATTAAACTATTATAATCAGCGATGTTCGTAATCATTTTAGTATTACTTTTAGTATTTATATGTAAATGGAAGTATGTATATAGAGCTAGTTTTCTCATCAAATAATCTATTATCCTATCGCATTTTCATTTGTCTCTTTACTCACAGTCATCCTTGGCTGCATGCTGAAATTGACGGTGTTATAACTCAAAGGGTGATTACTGGAACGTTGAACAGTATCATGTCTAGCAGTATATTTTCACATGTCAACATTCTTTTTAGTGTGCATACTATTCCCTTGCTACAATATAAAGCTTATTTAAGCTTAAACTGACTTTGTTCTTATACTCCATTTCATACGAGGTGAATAAAACAAAAACCTAATACGATTAAGACACTACTCGAACATTACTCGACGTGTAACTGTATAATCGAGTAATTGTACCGTATTTCCCTGTTGTCTGTTATATGACGAAAACAAATAAAATAAAATCAAATCAAATTCGGAGCGAACATGGGTTTGACATTGACAAAATAGTGCCCAGGTACTATAACCACTATAAACAGCTAGATGTGATGAAACCAAGAAAATATTCTAGAAAATCGCAATCTACGGAAGAACGACTCTATACTCCATAAGAGATTAGCAATGTATTTTGCAGTTTGAAACCATAACATGTGTCTTGATTAATAATAACTGCATATTCCTGTAGTTTTTGATATTTTATCAACTTTGAAAACGACAACCAAAATCGAGTGAAAAAAAGCATCGATTATCGGGTCTCAATTAAGCTATGTTTATATCGTGCCACTTTTCAGAAACATATGCAGAGCAGTTATGAGGACAAAATACACTAGTCAACTTGCAGAAAGAAACAAAACAGTAGCTATAACAAGAATCAAGTTCACATCGCCATAATAATCGCCAAAATGACCTCCTCCCGTCATCGTTTTTTCCCCAAAAAGAACTGTGGACATTACTTACGACACAGGTCACAAGTCTTTGGACAATAGAATTGCATCACTTCTCGCTCTGCTGAACATGCCCCTTTCTTTTGCCACATCAGACATGCTTCAGGAAAATTTGGTGGAGCCTCATCATGACACGGTTCTTGAAAATAAATTGAAATACAATGCTGCATTGGTATAATAAGGTATGCACAACAGGAGCTTCAACAACTGACGACCCAGAGGCATCGCGCTTTAGCATCCCGTTAAACAATGATGGCAAATATCAAGATTCTATTCACATTGTTAAGATTACCTTGCGTGATACAGTTGCCGTAGTGAACAACTCGATAAAAATCTTTTGAGTTGCAATCTTCTCGCCGTAGTGCGCAAAGATGTGGAAAGGATCGTTTGAGTGTACCATTTGAACCACAAAGTGGTCCTGTTAGTCTATCTGTTCTGCATTTTACGTTGCATTCACAGCGTGGTTTCATGTTTGTATCCAATAGGCATTGCTTTGTTATTGGACATGAAAGTTCGTCACATGGAGTTTTTACGCCTGAAAATAATGAAATCGATTTAAATACAATCCTCAGACTATAGCTTACAACAATTCTATTTGGTATAAGACAGGAATTTTAAAAGAATTTTGAAAGCAATCCCCAATTATTTTCCTAAAAATGATTTCATTTTAATAATAACCTGGCTGATTGTCCTTACGTGTGTAACTTACATCACATACATTCTTACCGCAATGGCCACAGGAGGAAGGACAGTTGGTTTTCATGTAATCATAATTTGTTGTACAATTGCCACCTAAGATAGCAAGAGCTTGACACTCAATAGTTTGATCTTCACAATTAACAGCTGAAACAAAAAACCAAATTTATACAATACAAGTAAAATTTCATCTCTAGGATTTGTGGCTTGCCATGTTCAAGTTCAATGATCATGGGTAAGCATTCCTTTGAAACACATTGAAATATATGGAAGGATATTCTAATAACCCCGCAAATAACATCCATTCTCAAGTGGACGGGCAAGTGGAAAGACTTGGATTTCAGAATATGAAGATGCTAAGATCTCGTATAATATAATACGGGTTGTTATAATTATATGAACCATAATTATAAAAATAAGCCGGGAAAGTTGGAAGGCATTCAGGGATCGAGTATTACCATCCCTGGGGAGGAGAGCTTTGGTAATGACAGCTTTGACAGGGTGTGCTATTTTCAATAAACAGAGGATAACAGTAAAAAGTCACTGCAGGTGAGAATGAAGACCCTAAATATCCATGCTTTAGAAAAACAAAGGAAAAGTTTTAAATGTTTAAAAATAAAATCTCTAAATTGACACCGTAAAATTTCACAAGAATCTGGAAAAGGCACCCCTTAAAATGGCACGCACTACCGATGTATGGAAGTCCACCCCCCCCCCCCGCGTACCACCCTCCTCGAGATGCTCCTTCGCATTTGTGTACATTTGGGTCGCCAAAGGTAAACCTCGTAATATATCGAAGATATCGTAAGATATTCATATATCTTAATGCGAAACTATGACACAAGACTGTATTTCTCCGTCCTCCCATGATGATAATGTATAACTTCGTTACTGTCTTACCACAAAATCCGCATGTTCTTGGGCAAAGTCGTTTCATCCTTCGATATGACGTTGAGCATGCTCCTCTAGTATGCAATGCTTTACATTTTGAACCTTTCAACCGATCTTCACATGGTGCTACATCAGGTACAAAGTATCAATGTTACAACGAACTCATAGAATAGTTACTATTAGCATGCAATACCATTCTAAACGGATGGGACTCCTGTAGTAATAGTAAACAGTAGCATTTATAGTTATTAATATAAACAAAACAAACTAAGGTACTATTCGGTGATCTGCGTTCTGATTGGTTGCCAACCTTTCACTATTTTCTAATATGGTGAACGATTGGCAAATTCCCTCACAAAATATATAGTAGTAGAAACAAAAATTGCTTGGCAACATAATATCAACAGTGTACAAGCGTGATTGCTATGCCTAGGATATAGTCAATCACTGACTTGATCAATCATATATCGATACTAGGAGATATGCATGGCTTCTCTTTCATTCGTGAAAACATTTGTTAAATGTTCAATTTTTCAGGCTGTTATACAGATTGTGTTCCCATTCGCAATAACCTCATCTTTTTCAATATTTTTCCCCTTGACAAAAACGACTGCCTGCACAGAGGGGAATAATATTTTGAGTTTATGATCTTTCCTGATTTCTAAGAACATCATTCTATTTGTTGGTATTGCCTAATGATTCCAGAATTCAATTGCAAAAATAATCAAAAACTGTCGTTATTTATCAAGTGAAATAAGTAACGTACTTGCATGATTTGCTGAGTCATTTCCATTTCATTTTCGGAAATATCACTGGAATTGTGTATTTTATCATTTGAGTTACACATCTCCTCCTCAAGCTAATGTTACAGTCTGCGATATGAACTCCAATAAACATACAGAGGGGTCCTATAGTTATTGCAGGTATGCTAAGCTAGATAAAATGATCACTATTCCAGCGAGACTTCCTTTAAATTGCATTTCTCACTTACTACAGAATCCACATGTCTTAGAGCAGATCTTTCTCATCTCATCCATTTTTTCTTTGCACTTTCCCAACGTCAAATGACCTCTACAAGCCTCTGGTTCTAGTTGATCCTTGCAAAGGCCTTCCTCTCCTAATTATAAGAATACCAGCTGTAATTAAGTCGATGGTACTTGATATGATGCTTCATTAATTTTTTAACTTATAAAAGTTATAGCTTGTTTACATAATCTTTCAATTATTCATAACGTGGGTTAATTTTATTAGTTCATGTTGGTTCAATTATTTTTCCCGGCATTAGTCACGTTAAACAGGGTCGTCATGGTTCAGCCATGCGTCACGTGCATGGTACAAATAAACAAATCAGATCTCGTAGAACTATAACAATTTAACATTAATAGAACTCTGCTTATACATAGGAAAAATGATTCAAATCTTGGATAGGACATTGAAAAATACATTTGTTTTAAACGTCAAAGTCTGAATGGTTAAAACCAGAACGTCATGCAATAAACTATATCTTCCCTTTGATACAAGTTTTTGGTTCTCTAATATAACAAAGGATTATTATACATACGGCGTTATAATTAAATTATCTTTATAGTACAGACATTATGGTCTACTATTCAGTCAGCCCAATAATAGCTTCGAATTGTATTCCGTTGTAGTCATTGCGATATGCAACCAAGCACGATTTCAAATCTGAGTTAAATGGAAACCTTCAATGCTTATAGTCTGTATTACTTCAATAATTCAATCTGTTCGATAAAAAATATATAGAGAGAGCTATTGAATATAAGATCTTTAATAGCAATGCAAATGGTGTGCACACGTACCAATCCCACTAAAAGTTGTTTTCAAAATCTATACGACGTACGGCACATATAGCCTTATGAGCCTATTAAATAACTACTTTCGCCATTTATCCTTTACTTCTAACAGTATTTCCCTATAGGGATAAAAATCACATGGATTTACATAGCCACACACCGTTGAACAGAATGTTGGAATAGCGGGTAAAAGAGGAACCACGAAATGGATTATTCCAAATGCCATAATAAATTTCTTTCCTGTGATATTGTCTTAGACAACATCTCTGATTTTAACAACTCAGCGTAAACTGGAATACATTTTTATCGTATCTTAATATGTTAAATCATTCACCTACAAATAAATAATATATCGTCAATAAATAAATATATAGAGTCAATGACTATACATTATTTTCAGTTACTATAGAGTTTCGAGTGTTTTATCTGAAGATCGCACAAAGTACTGCAGTTTGCGAATCATGATAGTGCAATGTCTCAAAATCACGGACAAATTTCACAACAAACTTAATGAGATCCCCTACCTGGAAATTTCAAATAATTTGAGATGTGCTGATACAATAATATTGTTATAGCAAAAATATGGTTGAATAATAATGATAATTATGTCACATTTTGACCTTTATCACTCGCCGTGTTCTTGTAACTTTCAATGATTGCTACTGCTGTAGAAAAAGCTTCTTTGGATGATTGTGCCAACTTTCTGTTACCCGGGTTGGACTTCCGTACATCGGATCTACGGGACGTGCCAGTTTTAAGGGATGCCCTTTTCCAAATTCTTGTGGAATTATACAGTTTCATTTTAGAGCTTATCAAAATTTTAAGAACTTTTTTTTGTTTTGCTCGTATAAACCAGAAACTTTAGGTTTCTATCCTCATTAACTGTGAAATTTTATAGTTTTCCTCGATTTCTGAAAATGGTACACCACCGTCAAAAATTCCGAAATAACCTCCCCCGGTTCTGTTGAAATGTGCCCCTTAAATTTGATTAATTGATACCAATGCTTCTTGGGCTTCTGTTGCATAGATTCGAGAATAAATGGAGGTATTTGTTTGCTTCAACACACATGTCCAAAATGCGCGTATGTAAATATAAAAATTGCGATCAAAACTATTGGCAAAGGCTTTTTAGGACTATCGAAATCAGATCGAACTCATATGTGACAAATGAGCGACCAACCATCTACTACTGAAACAAGTGACTCGCGAGTAGCAGAATCTAATTAATAAGTTTATTATATCTATTACAAGGACAATCAAAGTACTGTATAAGAGCATGAATTATCAAATGCAAAAAATACCATAATTAGGCCTCTATTTTAACTTCTCCGTAAGTTTCTCAGCGTTTAAGACATGCCGCACAAAACATAGAAACTTAAGTAACAGAAAAACATGCGCAATAGTTGTATATTTATTTACAGCTCAGTTCTGTCATTTATTGACGTTCTGCATCTTAATCCCAGAGATTGGATCAACAGTCTATGGTGATATAGAATATATATAGCAAAATCAAATTTCAATATTGTGGAAAATGATTGTTAAATACATTTGATAACTTTCAAAAATAACTGCATTCCCTGCAAAAATAAGAAATTGCCCTAAACTCGAATACTGGACTTTAGTGCAAGACTGCAAGGCTGCTATAGTGTCCTCGCGTATTGTATATATAGAGTTAAATTGAAGTTACTGTATTTTCATATGCAAAAGCAACGTAATTATATAGTGGTATAGTGGAGATATACTGCAGTGTTTCTCTATGTGATATTATTATTCTGATGTAATTATATATCTCCCTTTTTGATATTTAATTCACAGATTTCTCAGTTGAGCAGTTAATTCATTAAATTTTGCTTGGAAATTTAATTCTGATCCGCTTTGAGTAGACCAAGAGTAAACAAACACCAACAGATGTTCACAGATAAGTTTCCAATAATCCAACACTTACTCCCTTGGAGATTATTGTTGTTATCGTTGGTTAAACTCAGTCATGTTTGCTTAAGGCAAAGAGTACTCACATGATGACCTTGAAGGCCTTGAAAGTTACATTAAGTTGCAATGTTTATCATGTCTCATTTGCATCCGGCAGTCTTAATATATTAGCCTTGTGAAGGTTAAGAATAACTTTAAACTATCTCTGATTATGTAATCAGTTCGCTTCCATGGGTGAATGTGACTAGTTTGTGAGTTCATTCACTCACTCAAGTTCAATTTTAAATCCATACACAAACAAATTAAAACACGTCGTTTTGAGATGTCTAAACCAGCACATTCTTTCCTGTCCTTCAACAAATATTTGCCAAATTCCTAAGTACATAAGTTTTTTACATAGAAGTGTTTAAAATCTGTTGTTAGGTCAATACACTTACCTAGAGTGGGCTGTACAGCACATATAACTGGTTCGCTAATAATGGAAATAAAAAGTAATGCAAAAAAGTTCTTTGCAGACATCTTTGTTGCTATATGTTTAACTGTTTCAGAATAACTACATGTCTGAATTGACTGTTGGCATGCTGAGGTCTTATTTTATGTGAAAATGTCAATGAAGGTAGGTTGGTGAAAACCAAACGTCCGCAAACAGTGGAATTGTCTGACCACGAGAAATGTATAGTTTACCAACAGCGCTGACTTGTTGCCATAGATTTATTGAGTTGTATTTCTTACATTTCATTCATAAGTACATCCTTGGAGTCTACTGCTTGACATTAGCGCCTTAAAAATACTGCACCACTGCGGTATATAGTTAGCTTTCGTTGCTGTAATTATAGATTGTGAAGGAGAGATTTTCTATTGTTCGCTATATCATCTGAATAACTTGAACATTCTTCAATACACTGTGCAATCTCTACTCACCTGAATCAGTCAAGGATCAAATATCACAATATTGTGTCGACATATTTGTGGTAGATCTTAAAGGGCTTATTGAGGGGGAAGAACCATACCATAGCCGTCAATCTACAAGTGTTTAGCCAACTTGTTAAGTTCCCTCTAGCGGCGCTGATTGGTTCAGCAAGCACACGTGACTTGTTCTGCGATAATCATTCAAACGCTCACAACGAGGCTTGCGTTTGAAAAAGTACGGGTGCGAAGGAATATAAAAAATAATTATCAAACTGCTGTCTTAAAGTTCATAACTTAATTCTGTAAGCAATTTCTTTTCATTTTGCAAAGACGGGATTCCTGATTTTCAATGTATAATTGTTGGAGCGGATCATTTGCGTTTGTGATTGTTTTGCTCCTGTATCGTCAAATATATTGTCAGTATTAAAATGTGTCATGTCATGAAAGCATTAAATCACCGAAACCAGCCAGTTCGCTAGTTGCATTCATTACATTATTTTTATTTTCTTTGAAACGGTCCTAGAACATTCATCGCAATTCATTTCTTATCAAAACTCTAATTTTACTCGGAACTCAATGCCAAACTAAACTCGCCTGCCTGTCACTTTCATTGTGAAATTTTCTTTTAACAGCAATGATATATTGAACTGTCTTTTTGATTTATCGCTGATCTACATGATGAAGTATATGCATATAGACATAGATCATCTGAAAATAATCAAACTGGATTCAAGCAGTGGACACCTCTCAGATCTATCAATATACATGGACCAGTGTCATCACTAGCAGACAATTTAGGCAGAACCATCTGTAAGGCAAAATAATAGGCAGATATGAAAAATATTCAAAATGGAATGGGGCTGATTTCGAAACAATCAAAATTATCTCAAATCCAATATATCTTAAGTTTACCCCTATAATATTTAATATTTAACTGTCATCATTTTAGCGACATTAATAATATTATAGTTTCAAAGGAATTGCTTTATTTGTCAACAAGAAGTAAAATAATTAATACAAATGAACCCGTGGGCTCTTGTGATTCCTTTTGAAATAAATTGTTGAGGCTGCATTATTGTGTTCAGAAGACATCATAACCAGAGAATTCAATGATTGTAAGGTTAAATGTGTAATCTTGTTATAATGAAGAAAGATACAGTACTGACTACATAATTATGCGAACTACTTTACTTTTATATACATGATAGAGAGGCTACTTACGAGTTATGACTAATATCTAAAGACCATAGAAATGACCAGAAGCCTTTGCATATTTTGTCTTTGAAATCTGGATTCAGATTTCAATCACTCGTTTTCATGATACATGGCCCGCCTTTTGTCTCCCCTGGTGTCTCCTTTGCACACACATGCGATTTTGTGAAACATTTCGTAAAACGAACAGGGAAGCATCTTTCAACGAACTGGTTTGGAATGTTACAAGAGCAATAGAGGTGGTAGGTGGACGTCCTGAGGGCTTTCGACGCTTGAAGAAATGTGTACCACGAAAATCAATTCATTTGCGACCAGCGTCATACGAATTGTGGATGGAAGATAGAGTTCACAATTATGACTGAACTAATACTGACTCGAAACTTCATGTTTGTGTTTCATACTTGATACAAGAATATTGGGGATTGAAAGAACTGGAAGATATTTGTTAGCACTCAAATTCGAAATATATCACCGAAACAAAATGAAATTATTACACCAGGTGAATTCTCGTATATTAATACGGATACTTTGATCATTGACTCATTGTCGAATTTTGAAACATTTAGGCTTCGTCTAAAAATAACACATACCTATGTGTGTTTTATATTGCATTACTTTTCTTTACCATTTATATACGAAAATTGTAAAATTTAGAATCATGTGAATTTAATTAGTATTGATTTAAAAGTACATTTTATTCAAGTTGTTTTGATTTGCGTCAAACTTCTCGGACGGATAATCGGACTGCGACTCCCACTATTTATTTGCGAGCCGTATATACTTGCTGGCTATCTATAGACTTTGCGTTTCGATATCGTGGTATGTACTTGCACCTACTAATGTTTGTAAGAATTAAGATTTACCAGAAATGATACATAAATGATACATAACATTACAAAACTGAAAATAATAAACCAGACTATTTTCTTGAAACTTCTGTCGTGTAGTATTGTTATTATTATTATTATTATTATTATTATTATTATTATTATTATTATTATTATTATTATTATTATTATTATTATTATTATTATTATTATTATTATTATTATTATTATTATTATTATTATTATTATTATTATTATTATTATTATTATTATTATTATTATTATTATTATTATTATTATTATTATTATTATTATTATTATTATTATTATTATTATTATTATTATTATTATTATTATTATTATTATTATTATTATTATTATTATTATTATTATTATTATTATTATTATTATTATTATTATTATTATTATTATTATTATTATTATTATTATTATTATTATTATTATTATTATTATTATTATTATTATTATTATTATTATTATTATTATTATTATTATTATTATTATTATTATTATTATTATTATTATTATTATTATTATTATTATTATTATTATTATTATTATTATTATTATTATTATTATTATTATTATTATTATTATTATTATTATTATTATTATTATTATTATTATTATTATTATTATTATTATTATTATTATTATTATTATTATTATTATTATTATTATTATTATTATTATTATTATTATTATTATTATTATTATTATTATTATTATTATTATTATTATTATTATTATTATTATTATTATTATTATTATTATTATTATTATTATTATTATTATTATTATTATTATTATTATTATTATTTATTATTATTATTATTATTATTATTATTATTATTATTATTATTATTATTATTATTATTATTATTATTATTATTATTATTATTATTATTATTATTATTATTATATTATTATTATTATTATTATTATCCAATAGCAGTAAAAGAGTGCTCAATGTCTGTTGACAGAGCTGCAAATATAAATAGAGGAGTCAAATACTGCACATTTTGTTACTTTAACTTGAAGTTTCACGCTTTATTGCGATCATCAGACAGTTAAAACTAGATAATAAAAACGACGTGGTTAGCCGTCCGGTAGCCAATGATAGCCGTCCGGCACTCAATTTGCGCATGCGTAATACTGTTCGAGGCAGCGAATAAAAATTAAATCAAAGATCAAATAATATTCGAACTTGAAACCATCAACAGATTATGAATTATTATATTTTTTAAGTCAACTCTATGCTAGCCTGAAAGAAGAGTCAAATCTAAGTTGTAGAGACCTTGTTTATTTTTGTTGTTGATCAAGGTTAAGCTTTGAAATTGCAATACTCCTCGTATTTTTCCAATCGATATCGGCTCACTTTTGAGAAGAACCGCGATGAAATTTTTGTTTATCGTGTTCGAGTGTTAGTTTTAAGTTTATCTCAAATAACAATTGTGAAAAAATACTGAGTAAAATGATAAATACATCATTGACTTCATGAGAAAAGTTTGATTTTGGTGGGAAATGTTATATCGTTTGAATAATAATTACTTCATTATGATTTGCCGCCATAACTTTCTGGAAACCCTTCGGCTTTCGCGTTGTATATATAAGTAAAATCAGATCAAAGATTAATGATCCCCAAATAAGAATTGGATAAATAACAAACACTCGTGGAATATTACTTGATTTGTGTATAAATCCAATGCAGAGTGAGGACATTTTACCGTGAAATATTGATATACATTTTTGAGCAGCCAAACAACTAAATGAGAAAAAACGAGCGCTAGCCTGCAAGATAAATCTAAAGCCAACGATATTATCTTGTCGCTGTAATTCATCATTCCAAAACTGGTTCTTTTTTACTTGGGAACAGCAATATTTCAGATCTTGAAGGTATTTAATCATCAAATCCAACGAGGAAACCACCAAATATTTGTGTGACTTGCAGTGTTGAAGATTAGTGTGATATAAATTCTGGCACGAAGCAAAGCACACGCGTGTGCAAATTGAGTGCCGGACGGCTATCATTTTGAAAATGGCGTCCGGCAACCGGACGGCTATACACTTCGAATAAAAAACATACATGGTACCTCTGATATAAACTTACATAAATTGCAGCTATTGTTAAATGGGATAAAGCCTATTGTTGTGCGCGTTTTCTTTGTGATCGTTTCCTATGAGGCATTTAATTGTTACAGGTTATGTTTTAGTCGATTTATAATTAGTGAAATAAAATTTATTCTCGTGCCTACATTTTGACAGGCATAGCTGGCATGTTTTCGTTATATTATTGTATGGTTTTGCTCTCGATAGAGCTGTCCATTCGATGCTGTAGTCGGTGGCTTTGTCCTTCTGTTCCCAAATATATTTGGATAGTTGCGTGTTGTGTGTATGTTTTTCATGCCGGAATGTGCTTGTGTGCTGTGTGTAGCTGTAGCGTGTCTTGAAAGAGCTTTCCGTTTGGCCGATTTAAATTTACCCTCTTGGTCTTCCAGGGTAGTCACTTTGGGGTTGTATATTAAGCCTTCTATAAGGCATCTATTGTTTAATGGACAATTTTCCTTTGTGCGGCACTTGCATAATTGTGCATTTTCTGTTTCTTCCATTTCGGTACTTGTTAATTTCTTGTTGTGGTTAGTAATGATTTTTTTCATGTTCGAAATACAACTGTAACTTACTTTTAGCGTGTTTTGGTTGAAAATCTTATGTAGCTTGCTTGTCTTCCGAAAGTGCTTTTTGACTAGGTTAAGGAATGTTCGGCCAATGTTGGTTTTCACACTCATGTTGAACGATGGGTTGATGCATGTGACATTTCTCCTCCTTTTCCCTTTTCTACGGCTTGATGTTGCTGGCCTTGGCTGGTATTTTAAATTAGTAGTAGTGTGGCCACTTGCTGCTAAGGCGTCTTCGTAAGTATTTTTGCTGTTTTCATAAATAGTGTTATTAGATGATAAATCTGAGAGTCTTTGGTTAATTGCTGTACCCTTTGATATCATACCAACTGGCCATGTAGTTCTAGGCACAGTTCCAGGTATTCCACTTTTCTTTATAATAACTAAATCTCCTACTTCAAGGTTTCTTTGGCATTTAAACCATTTTGATCGGAGTAATAAATGTGCAGGCATATGAGTTCTCCAAAAGCCCCAAAATATTTCTACTCTTTTTTGCACCAAATCATTTCGTATTCTTGGATTTGGATTACTATTTTCCAAGTATTGGAGAATGATCAAATTATGTCCATAGATGATTGAATTAGCTGTAATCATGGTTGACATATCCAAAGGATCTTTTTCGCACAAATTTGACAAATTTCTCAACAACTCCATTCATATGTGAAGCCCTGGGCAATTCCATTTCCAAGTAAATCCACTTTTCATTTTTGCTAATTCTATTTCAAGGATTTTGTCATCCCAGTCTGATATGAATTTTCCTATTTCAGGCTCTGCCCCTACCATATTTGTTCCACAATCACTATAAATACTAGAAGATAGAATTCCTCGAGCATTACTAAAACGTCTTACAGCCGCGATAAATTTCTGGTTCGAGAGTCCCTCACCTCCTTGTATATCAAAACAGTGTTCTAAATGAATCGCTCTAGTAACGCAACAGGTGAAAATTGCGACATTCAATTTAACAGTAATACTTTTGGATAGTTTTGTCAGGATCGGTCCAAACATATCTACTGCTATGTTTTGAAATACAATTGCATCTTTAGCCAGCCTAAAGCTAGGAATCTGTCCCATCTGTTGGAGACATAGAGGCCGGTTTCTTTTATTGCAAAACATGCACTTTTTACGGAGGTCTTTGATCAATTTCATACCTCGTAAGACTCATATGCCATTCTGCAACAGTTCTGAATGAGTTCTTTCCGGTTCGAAGTGTGCGACGTTTTCATGGTAGTGTTCGATGATCTTTGACAAAATAATGTTGGTAAGTACTTTTTGACCATCTTTCAAACTGCTTGTGATTGAAGTCATACAACGATTGCATAACTTGGAAGATCTTCAATCGTGCATTAGAATAGTCTAACTTGGTATGTTCTCCAATAGATGAGATGGCTTCCTCCCAGTTGTCTGCTGACGCAGCCTTTTCTAAAATGATGTCTCTTTCTTTTTCATTAGTTTCCATCATACCAGTCGTCGATATTGTAAATCTGGCATTTGTGTTAAATTTTTTCAACTTTCCTTTCCTATTTTTATTCTTCCTTGCTGATCGGAATTCATCAGTGTGATATTCTAACGCAATTTCTTTGGCAATATTCACTGTTTCGAAATCTTCAATGTTTTCTTCAAAAAGACATTGAGGTCCCTTGTACCATTCTTGCAGATTCGTTTCGTTCATGCTAGTGGACATCAGCTGCGTTCTTTGATGATGGGACATACTTGAAGGGTGCACTATTTGCCGTTTCTGTTATCTGATATCCTTGCCTCTACAAATGCTTTAAGCGGCTTAATACTTTGTCTAATCCAGTGTAGGACCACTTTTGAGTCAATCCAATATGGTCCTAAAGATGGATTTTCTTTGAGGGACATCAGTATGCTGTTCACTAGACGAACCATTATCAGGCAAGCAACCAACTCTGTTCGAGGAATTGTTCTTACTTTTACTGGGTTAACCCATGCTTTGGCTGCCACAAATCTGACTTCACAGCTCCCATCTACTTTCTGCCATCTCAGGTAGACACACGTCCCCAATCCATATTGTCCTCCGTCAGCAAATGCATGTAATTCAGGCTTTCCTAAGGCTTCTTCAGGCTTGACACATCTATCTATCTTGATTTTCAAGGATGGCTCCGGTTCTTTGAGAAGATGCTTCCATTCCTCAAGTTGATCTTCTTGAAGAGGTTCATCCCAATCTAATTTGTGTCTCCAGAGCTCTTGAAAAGATATTCTTAGATTGACGGTGGCTGGTGCCAGATATCCCAATGGATCATATACTTTTTCTATGACACCAAGCAATGTTCTTTTTGTAATTTTGCTCAATTCGGGCATTACTTTGTGTTTCAATCCAATTTTGTCTGTTTGTTTGTTCCAATGCAATCCTAGAACTGACTTCTCTTGATTATAGTCGATGTTTTCCTTGTGTAGATCTGTGATGTAACTGTGTTTATAACTGTGAATGTAATTTTCAAGCTGTTCTGTCTTGTATATGTGAAGTTGTAATTATATGTGTAATTAACGTCTGTTGTGAATTGGGAGTATGACACTTGGATTCGACAACACCGTTAGAATCGACTGGATTATTTATTACTTATTAATTAATTCACAAAAGAAGATAGAAAGATACAAACAATTAAATAAAGCGTACAATGCTATCAAGTTAATTACAATTCAAGTATGGGTTGTATGCTTACATCGCTGATTTTTTTCTAACGTTGATCTGTTGTCTTCTTCGATTGTTGAATTGTTCGTCAGAACGGCGTACAACGGCATCGGATAACTATACTTGATTATACTAAATTTCTATTGATATTTATACAATTTTCTCTTTTAAGGTGATATATAAAACTACAAATCACAAGACCATAAATGGTCATTCTATCTATGTCTTATGATAGGAAGAAGTTATCTATTTTTTGTTTAATAAATCCCATGATGGGACTGAAGTATTTACATGATCCCATGATTTTCATAATGGGAAGTATTTTCTAATCTATTTTTAAACTAAAACTATGTGCTATTTTCTATCATTAATCAGAGTTCTATAAACATTAATAATTCTATAATATATGCCATGTAAATAAATGTTCCAACTAAACTAAATTCGTAACAACGTCATCACCTTATGTAATTCCTGTAGTCTATCTATGTGTAGTTTGAATGATAGATTAGTTCCAGTTTGACCGTCGTTGTGTTCTCTGGGACTCACTGTCGTTATAGCCAAGTCAGCTATACGACCATTTGTCGTCCCTTATTGGGCTATAGCATCATCGATAGAGCACGTTAAATTACCTCTGCTTAAAGTAATCATCTGGAGACAACGAAGCATGTTAAAACACCTCTGCTTTTAAAAGAAACATAAACAGACACCATCAAAAACACAACAAGAAGAATCCGTATAAAGCACGTTAAACCACCTCTGCTTAAAAAACGCGAAGATAAACAAGAAAAGCAAGTTAAATTACCCCTGCTAAAATACAACACATGGACAAGACGAAGTATTGCAAGTTAAATCACCTCTGCTAAAAGACGCAACGTAATTATTATTAGAAATGCTGAAACATGCAATGATAAACTAAGGATTTATCAAGGATTTGTTGCCGAAACTGTTGAAACATGCAGGAAACGCTGAAACATGCTATGAATATTAAAATTGCTGAAACATGCAATCATTTATTGAAACTGTCTAAAATTGTTGTATGTTCGATTAGTTAATTAGAAGCTATTTTGATATTTAATGTTTTTTATGATATTATCGTAATTGCTTAGAAATTGTTTGTTGAGATTTTGAAAGTGTAATTGCCACTCCTTAAAGTTGGAGGGGGGATGTGATGTAACTGTGTTTATAACTTTCAATGTAATTAACATGCTGTTCTGTCTTGTGAAGTTGTAATTATATGTGTATATATGTGTAATTAACGTCATCACCTTATGTAATTCCTGTAATCTATCTATGTATATTTTAAATAATAAATTAGTTCCAGTTTGACCGTCGTTGTGTTCGCTGGGACTCGACGTCGTTATAGCCTAGCCAGCTATACGACAAGATCTACTGAGTTTGTGTGCCACTCTCTTACTTGGAATTTTTCTTGGCAAGCAAATTCCGTTTCTCTCCAGTTTCAGCATTCACTTCACTTGCTTCTTTCCTTGAATCGACCATGTCATCCATATATGTTCCCTCTTGAAGGATTTTACTGCCAATTGGATATTGATCTTCAAATTCTCTTTCAAGGAATCTTAATGCTTGTTGCGACAAGTCTGGACTTAGTGGATCGCCGAAAATTAATCTTTTCCATTTGTAGACGGTTGGATGCTCATCTCCTTCATGCCACCATAGGAATCGATGATAAGGACGATCTTCTTTGTTAATACTTATTTGATTGAACATTTTCATGATATCTCCAGCGAATGCTATCCAGTCTTCTTTGAATTTAACAAGACATTTGAATAGTGAATTCAATAGATCTGGTCCTTTGTCAAGTCCATCACAAACAGATACTCCTTGAAACTTGTGCATTCCAAACAATTCATAGAGGCGTTGATGTACTCTTTTTTCTCTCGACAACTTGATGTGCTATATAATGAACTTTCTCTCCCGGTTTATGCTCTTTTTGCTCAACAAAACCAGAGTTTATAACTTCTGTGATGGTTTTTTTGTACATGTCACATCTGTTTGATTCTTATTTCATACGAAATATTTTCTTTTGTGGTGTCTTCTTCACTTCTTCATAGTTGTTTGGTAAGGCATCTGTAAACCCCCTTCTTTCCAATGTAACTTGACTTCGACTCTTCCTTCTTCGTCAAATCTCACATGTCGCTTGCATGTTTTGATAAAATGAGCTTGTTCGATTTCATTGCCACTGCAGACACATCTTATTGTAGTATTGACTCCAGCCAGGTCGGTTGTTAGGATCATTCTGATGCTGTCTTCTATTGCTGTGCTGATGATCTGAAGTCTATTAACTTTTCAGACTGTTGAAGGTGATTTTGCAGATGACTTTCCCCCAACTATCGACCATCATAGCGGGTATTCCACGCCCATGGGTATGCTAATGTCGCTCCTATTGCATGGTTCTGGAAGAATGTGATTCGTCTCAATCTGTAGGTGTTGAAAATCCCTTCCCATCAGCAAGTCAATCTCTCCACCTTCCTTATCAACTAAATGTTCGATTAAACCAAGATTTTTATGATTTTTAAACAGTTCTTCTTCCATCTGTGATACTTTACGACACGGCTTCTTCGTAGCATAAGCTGAGATCTGACCTTTGCATTCCCCAGTATCTTTACTGGCTATATCAAATTCGTACAAATATGTATTTTCTGTTGTGGTTGCACCGCCAACTACTTCATACATTACTTCTACTCTTTTTCCTGGAATTCCCAGTTGGTTTGCGAAGGACGTCCGAATTAAGGTAGTATCACTTCCTCCTTTTCACTTGTGTATACCTGTGTAATAAATTGTGGTGATCTTTGTTGCATACTTTACAAACTTTTTGAGATTTGCAATTCGTTTAATGTGATTTCGATTTAGGCAGCGAAACAAAGCCCTTTCTCTTTGCAGTGGGCTGATCGTTGGTATTGGATCTTCTTCAAATCTTCAGGACAATTTTTCCAAGGTGTGGTAGGGTGTTGATTTACAGATCCTACAGTCATTTCCTTCCTCTATAGTAACCTGAGTACTGTTTGACTTGATGAAGGTTTTACCTTTTTGACTCTGGCTCGGATTCTCATAGTTTTTCTTTGTTACTTGACTTTTTGTTGACGATGAGGATTTGATTTGCCTGTCTAAATATTGTAATATAATGTTTAAGGACATTGTTTCAGTCGGGTCTCCTAGTTTTTCATTTAGCCTATTCGTAATAGCTAATTCGTTTTCAATATCTCTTTCAAATATCCCAGTTTTCTTATGCACGTCTCTAGCAAAATCTTCATCGTTTACTTTATTTTTCTTTCCTAAATCTTTTATATACTGGACATGCTTCCTAATAGTGTTCAGAAAAGTTTGAATAGCTTCTGTTTCGTCTCTGTCGATCCATCGGATTTTTCTAAATTCTGTAGTCAAAGCATCGTTAATTCTGTGAGGTGTTATACCATCTCCATTGCTTCCCATGCCTCTTTTAGAGAGTATCTCCCCTCGATATACGTTTTTTTTAATCGGGAATTGATTTTTGAGCAATTGCTGAATAACCACCTCATCTGCTATTCCAGCTTCATTCATTTCTGCAGTTAATTCTTTTTTGAATGTTGGATAGGATTTAATTTCACCATTCCAGCTTGCTGTTGTGAAACCTGCTAGTTTGATGTATGATGCTTGCTGGATTGTGGATTTTTTCGAATAACAATTTTTCATATCACTGACATTTCTGGTTAACACACTTAGCATATCTGCTAATGAGTCCACTGCAACAGCAGAATCTGTACTGTTGATTGATTCATTAGCAGCTACAGTTTTGCTAGATTCGTCGGTAGTTTGTTCATCTGTATTTTCTTCCATTTGACTTGATTCTAATGTTCTTTGGAACACAGTTTCTTTTTCTCTCAATTCTTCTTCTTTAATCTCTTTAATTCTCATGCTTAGCTTTTTCATGACATAATCACTTTTACTATTAATCATATCTTCTTGTCCTTCCAATTCTTGTTCAATATCAGTCTTTAAAGACTTTGATTTTCAAGAAATGTTAAGTAATTTTCCGTTTCTTGTCTAATAATATCACTTCCTAAATCAGCTTTCTCACAAATACCTTTTAATTTCAAAATATCTGTTGATATATCAATAATCTCTTTAAATGAATTATAGTTCTTTTCAAATTCTCTAATCTTTCGGTTCAGCGATCGTCGCAAACTTTGTACGTTGGCCGCCGTTTTGGTTCTTTACTGTCATAAATCTTTTAATCTACGCTTTTGCTGTCCCGTTTTTCGACTGAAAGATTGATCATAAATCATGATCAGTACTCGAAATTAACACACGATGTATAACTTTATCTCATTTTCTTATAAACTCAAAAACAGTAATTCTAATAATAAAGTGTAAATACAAACGTCGAAAAACGATCGAGCACATGTTTCTTACGAAAAGCTTCAACCTGTCAGTATGTGATTAACAACTGTGCATGCACTAGAAAAACAATAACAATAGAAAGATGGCGATTCAGACTGGACGTCTACCTTTTTTATGTCCCCAACCTGGTGATTGGCTAGCGCAATGTTACATGAGGCAAATTCAGCACAATTTTCCCAAAAACCTGCCTGCCACAGTACAAAATGTGGACACTAGCTGTTGAATCTACTCAATAATTATCTGTCAATGGTGCTTTCAATCTATTATATTTTCAAGCTAGGGGATAACCCTCTGTAACCATAATCAATGCTGCGTTGCTGGTTAATGTTTTTTGCTTCAAGCGCCGTCCTTACAACAAAGCCCAGTTAGTGTGGTTGAGCGATATTTTACTATGGAAACAATTGGAAAACAACATTTCGGAATCATTAACAAACATCCAAATTGTTTTGATGAATATCCAGTGAAGAATTTTCATTCTATTTTATGGGCACACACAATGCATGCTGATAGTTCGTTACAACTTCAACAAAAAGCGCGAGCACTGGATACTAACAGAGCAGAATATCCAGAATATTTATCAACATTCACAATGCCGCACAATGTTAGTCCAAGTCGCTCAAAATTAGAATCGTTAAAGATTAAAGAAGCAGAGCATATGATCGACATCCTGCGAAGGGTATAAAATCAAATATGTATAGTAACCATCAAATCTCACGTCCAAAAGGAAAGAGGAAAACTGCTACTTACTGGTCATTGTCACAATTGTATGAAGATCAAGATCATGACAAATTTCATGGTCATGTCTTGTAGCTGATCTTTCCACGAAGATTGTTGCAAAGATGCATGCTCAATTTGTCAACCAGAAGTGTACTCAGCTTTGAAAGTTCTTTGCAAAGAGCTGCAGAAAGCATCACAAAATCAACAGAACAAGATGATGACGACGACATGTTGGACCTCAACGTCAAGTCAACTGATCACCATCTGAGTCAAACTAACAGCAGAAATATTTGGGATCTCCAAAGAAACGTCTTCGATTGGGGTGTGTTGAATGGACCACAATGCAAATATGAACAGACCGATAATCAAGAACAATCGTGATTGATTTTAAAATTCACCCTTTTCTGATCTCAGTTCTGGAAAATGGCGCTCTTCTGTTTCTCAACGCTCGCTTGACTTCAACACGTAGACTGCGGGGGTATTCGTCACAGCCTTTTCTCATGTAATGAAAGCCTTATCTACTTGTGATTCTCAACCAGCTTATTTCACAGCCACCATAACCAGTAAAGTTATAATTGTTTGCTGTCTCTAGCCTTAGGATTATGTCAAACTTATGCCTCATCTTTATCTTTATCCAATCACTTCGATTACATGATGGTGCCACGACAGTCCATTTTGATCGGTGAGTGTTTATTATTCTACGATTTTAACAAACTAGTCTTTCCTTCAGGCAATTTTAGACAAGATGAGTTAGAGAATTTTATAGACGATTTCGCTGAGGGTCCATGAGGTATGGCACAAGTATTTTACGGCTTTTATTTTGCAGCACTGAGTCAGATTCGGGGTCAGACCATTAAGGTTTGATTAATAACTTCATGTGTAATGTTTATCAAATTAATCGAAAGTGTTATGCTGTCGAAATGTTAAGTCTGTAACTCAAGATTAAGGAACGATGAACAAAAAAGCCCACGCTAGATCTTTTAAAAATGTCCTAAAGAATAACTTTCGTTCAAATTCGGCAGTAAATTTGATATCGGTTTAATCAAAAAAGCGGTATTAAAATTCGTAAAAAAATAGTGAAATCTATCCGCCATCTTTCTTGTTTTGACATTTTGAAGTGAGTTTATTGGACTAGAAGGCTGCTACTTCATAGCTGGACGTTATTGGAAGTAGCACATGAGAACCAATCAAGATTTGAGGACTATGCTAGCCGGCATTACTGTTCCCATTTTGGGATGTGACTTTTTAAAATATCACAGACTTACAATTGATTATGGTCATTGTAAACTAACTGATCCCTTAATAAACTTATTTGTACAGTTATCATCAAACAACTAATTTAATTCAAGAACATTCAACTTTATTTACCTACAAAGGAGGTGGTACTCTCCTTACGTTAGCAGCACCGTCCCACGACACAGCACATCGTATAGAATAGATATTGGTTCTTCTCAACCTACTCACGCACGTACACGTCAAGTTTCGTTTGTGATAGCTGCTCATTCCGAATTTCGACAATTACTTAATTCTGGCTACATAAGTCCATCAGACAGCTCTTGGGCAACGCCTTTGCACGTGGTCACTAAGAAAAAGGATGGAATCCCTACTGCAAAATTTGCTCTTGTGGTGATTATCGTGCATTAAATTACATTACTCGTCCTGACCGTTATCTGTTACCACATAATTATGGATTCCGAAATGTCCATGGAAAGTCAAACCAATAAAATATGCAAAACTTGCTATTTTCATCTGAGAAATATTAGTAAAATCAGAAGATATTTAACTAGACAAGCAACAGAGTCATTGATACATGCTCTGGTAACATCGAGAATAGACTTTTGCAATTCATTATTGTTCGGTACTCCCAAGAAGTTTATCGAAAAGCTCCAACGCATACAAAACGCAGCAGCAAGAATTGTAACCTTAACCCGTAAGTTTGATAACATCACACCTGTATTGTTCGAGTTACACTGGCTGCCAGTTGAGCAACGCATCGTTTTCAAAATACTTCTTCTCACATACAAATCACTAAAAAATCTTGCACCCAACTACCTATCGTCAATTATCACCGTATACAAACCAAAAAGAACTCTGAGATCCATTACTAGCAATCAACTCTGTATTCCACGCTATAGATTAGACCGATATGGCCCTAGAGCTTTTCGATACTGTGGCCCATATCTGTGGAATAGTTATGCTATCCAATACATCAAATCAATAAAATCGATTGAACAATTCAAACAAGTGATGAAGACAGCCATTTTTAAAAGATTTTTCATAAATAATGACTTTGTTAAGCGCTTTTGAGCAATTTTGAAAAAAGTGCTATATAAATAAATAAACTATTATTATTCTTATTATTATTATGCGTTAATAACAATAGATTATTATAGACAAAGGCAAGAACAATAGCTTTTCAATATCCTGCTGGGAAAAGCCGAGATTTGATTGAGTCAGACTGAGTGTTGAGGTTTGGCTTGATTCGCCTGATTGCAAGCATTTCGTGAATTAGGCAGTCAAATTTGTCTTTGCATTTTTTCAAAATTTTAAAATTGTTTTCAGAAACAGATTTTCCGTGTTGTTGATTTACATGTGCGTAAACAGCAGATCGCAAAAAATATTTTTAAATTTAAAATATCCTTTATCAATTATTAATTTTTATATTTCTAGATTAAAAAAGAGTCGGATTGAGTGTGGGCCTGATTTGCCTATTGCAAGCAAGAATCCTGATGACATGAACATTGTGCTACCTTTTAAGGATCACGTTCTGCTAATTCCATCAAGCGTCAGTTATCTGATTTGAGTTTAAAAATCGGGAAAAATCTTAGGCCAGTATTTACAAGTAGGAAAAAACAAAATGATTTACATGTGTGTGAGCCAAAACCGGCTCTCTTGTGCTGGTCAATGCGTTGATGCAAGTGTCGGCAGGTATATCCGACATAATTCGTTCACACGAATCACACTGGAAACTATATACAACTTTACAAACTATATATATTTCCCATGCACCCAATGCAGAAGCTCCGCCACTATACCATAACAAGATAGAATAGATGAGGTGATTTTCACTACTTATAATACAGGTGTGAGTGACGTGCGAAATTGTCTCTTCTTAAGCTGATGTCGCAGCAGAATTAAAACATTTTAATAAACCAAATAAAACCATGACGACTGGCTAAGCAGTTTGATGTAATAAATAACTTCAGAAAACAATACCAACAATAAATATATAATACTGTCTTGTCTAAGCCCCCAAACAAATGATGAATTGTCCGTTGAAAAGTTCTCATGGTCAAAACACAACAAAAATTATCTTCGAAGTTTCACCTCAAATAGTGATGTTACAGAGCGATTAAAACCTTTCATTAACCATTTCAAATGACGAGAAGAAGAAAACAATCATGTGCTCTACCAATGAAGAGATAATCACGATGTAAAATAATCCAGGAGTATTAGAAAACATTTCATTTAATAATGCAATTGTAATCTCGCTAAGCTGCGAGTCGGCCATCATGGCGGGCAATGGAAAAAAATTTCTGTCAAATCCAGCTAAAAATTTGGAATTATCACACAGCTTTAAACTGTTTCTATTGATCGTCTAAAATCTGCTGCACTACCAACTCCAGTCATCCAACCCATGTCAACATCAACTGCTACAATTCAACCAACTATTTCTTCTACATCAAATCCAGCATCAACCTCAGCACCATTATTAAAACTAACAAATAATACTCAATCTACAACCAACACTTTATCTAAAACAAAATCTGGACACTCTGTTCGTTTCAACCCTTAACAACATACCATATCTATTATATCTATTACTCACCAAATTGAAGTATTATTACATCCAATACTTTTACATTGTGTTCACACCAGTTATTACCGTCTATTTACATTTTCATTATTATCTTCATTACTAATTATATTCACCATAACTTGCATTAAGCTATCTGATCAATTAATTAAAGTATTACAGCATTACCCTTATTTAGCATTAAATATTTACACCCCGCAGTAGTTAGTGTTAAAATGACGAAATATATATATACCATATCGATATCATATTAAATACTGCATTTTCTTGGCACATTTTGATAGATATACCAAATGATGTAATTTAGCAGCATTTAAAGAAAACGTTGGAAATTCCTTCATCACTTCAGCACAGCTAAAAAAGAAATGAAAACTCCATGCTACGAGGAACCAAAGACTTTGAGATTCATCAAAATAACAATAATAAAATCGTGAGCATGGGTGTGGTTGGTAAGTTTGCAAGAGTTTGCAGTTTGGTATTTTACAATTACCGAAAAAGATATTTCAAAATGTGCACCGGAACTATAGCTCCAGGCTCGTATTGTTAAAACTCACATACAAAAGTTAATACTGTACCAGTTCATGACAGCCAAATCAAGAGGCGTATCAATTTTGTATAAAAATTAGTGTTTATCAGCAGACATCAAATGACCACATAGCCAAAATCTTTGCTGACTTCTTCAATTTCACATTTGGTCTCTTCAAGGACAACCTTTTACGGTCACCTTTTTGACCTTCTAGAGAATTTCGAAATTTCAAGGATTTTGAAGAACTTTGAAAAAGAAAATTGAAATTTGAAGAACTTCTTTACATTTTTGGATATTTTGGGTTCCAGTTTTTCAAGTTTGTGGAATTTTTTGGGTAGCATTCGCGGGATTGTTGGAACTTTTTTGGGTACTTCACTTTTTTCAAAGTGATGCTATAGCAGAGAAGAAATACGACACAGTTGATATATAAGATAGACTCTATTATAATAATGATATGGCCGTGCCCGCTGACATTACAGGGAGGGGTACTAAGGGCTACTATGGCCGTTAGTCAGAGCTCTTTGATAAAGCAGACACGACCGTACAGTAAGATAGCAAGAAGTGAAAGAGGACGTTTACATGATAGAGCGATATATATACAAAAAAGGTCCCGTTTACAAGGAGGGGGATAGTCCTACCTGATTTTCTAATTCAGTTTACAAGGAATGAGGATCTTCCTCTCAGCTAGGATCATCCTTTCATTCAGACATTACATAGGATGATCCTCTCTTGACATAATTAGGAACAAAGACTAATTAAACCATTACAGCCCGTCCATCTGGAGCTGGTGTTGTAATCTATACAGATATCGATGAAGTTTCTGTGACTCAAGTTGGTTAATAATGCAACAATTCATTTTAATTCTAAGAAAACTCAGTACATCCTATATTACGTGACAATTTAGGTAGTTTATAAAGATTTTCAACATTTGGTTCGTCTATATTAACTCATCTCAAATGCGAATAGATCTCGTCGGTCTTACAAGAATCCGGGCTGAAAATTCCATACTTAAAAAAAGCAGGGTTTTATATATTTTTAATGATTGAAATAAGAATCTATCCATATATCTAACTGTACGAGAGCTAGACGATTTCAGGAAATGTCAGCCCGGCCAGGTTTGCCGCCGGGACTCCTATGGCTTCCATGATATTTGAGCGTCCCTGTACCAAAAGTGTGGAAGTTACCACCGGGCATTTTGTATCTGCTCTCATAGATTTGTACTGTAGTTAATCAAACGGTAAATACGTGCAGTCCTTCTTTGACCAGCTATTTTCGCCATACGTACGATGTACGCAATGAATCACAAATTAATTTCGGTTTTGATGTAACAATACAAGTTAAACGTAAAATAACTGGCAAAAATTTGCTTTCGTGACGTTCATTATTCCCGCCTTCCTGGTAATTATTACGTATATGTCCGGTTATGCATGGGGAAGGATACATATAATGATGTAGCATCATGACAGGAGTGTGATATGTCCCGTTTCAAACTATTGCTATGGCAACTGCATGGCATCAACTGGTATAAAAATGGCATCATTTGTTGACAAGAATCATTTTCAAGTATCAACTGACGAAGAATAAACAACAAGCTCACATCAGAATTGGACTCTTTTAATATTAAACGATGGCTTTCAAATCAACTATGAATATTGCATTATTCTCAATTGTTTGTGGATTAGGTCTTGCACAGCAAACAGGTATTTATTTACGAGCATTTATTTGCGAGTAGTTATGTAAGGAGGAAGGAATAATTATTATCATTGGATGGAACTATGGAACTGTTGCGGGTCTATCTAGTTTTCTTTGATTCCGCGGGCTAACTTGGGAGTTGAGATTAGCATCCCACGATTCGACAACTTTCAGTCGATGCCAATGCATAATAGACGGAGCGATAAGAAAAACTATTGATGTTACTATTAATCACTCTGAATCGCAATGTGACAATATTATATATATTAATATTAATATCAGACAATATCAGTTGATGTTCATTTAATAAAATGGTATTTGAATTGCTTGCTATAATTTTCGATTGACAGATGAACCATGCAGTGAACCAATCACATCACATATTCGTGATCCATACGTATGTTCAAGATTCTATCGTTGTGTAAACGGAAAGAAAGTATACATTGAATGTCCAGCTGGATTGCATTTCAGTGAGAAACTATCTCGCTGTGATTACAAGGAGAATGTTCAATGTAAACCAAAGGTCAACAGTAAGTTAATTAACGCTTAAATACAAAGTTTATACGTTACTCAACGTCAACGGACATATATAGGTTCCTCTAAATAAGTAACAGTGTAACTTTCTAAAGTGCAAGTCGTGACCAACTGCCGTAAATCATGGGGCGACACCAGCGTTAAATAAAGTCAGGAAAAATTCGGGCAACTTTGAGACGTAAAATTGAAAATCGTGCGATTTTGGAAGGTATTGCAATACGAAACGTTAATAAATATTTAAAAATATTGGCAGGTGATTAGTGCTCAGTGCTTGCAAATAACAGAGTAAATAGTAATAGAGTCGAGAAAGACATACCATTTGTGTTGTTCTTGAAGTTTCATGTTGTTCGACAATATATTCTGTCTGATGATCGTTTAACAACGTAGTGCAATTACTAAATTCAGTTAACATAATTTTGTTAGGTCGAATAATTGAAAGAATTGTGTCAAATAATAATACTTATTTATTTCTGTTATATTCTCTTCTGAACAGTCTTAACGATCTGCGAGACACACACGCGTATTTTTAATTGTCCAGTGGCTACACAAATCAAAATCAATACAGCAAACTATGGTCGTCAGAGCAACACCGCAGCAATTTGCCCAGGTCCTAATTCTACTTCAAACAACTGTCCTGACAACTACATTACAACTATGACCAAACTACAACATTGCAATGGTAAAAGGAGTTGTGTGCTTTATGCATCGAATTCTGTTTTCGGAGATCCATGTTTTAACATATATAAATATTTGAAAGTTAGCGTCTCTTGTCGATTAATTTAAATTACATCAAGCTTCATTATATTAATTTTTATCTACAATTTACATAAATATATGCGAGTTTGACTGTAACCAGATTTGTATTCACTTGTCATATTTAATAATATTTCATAAGATTTATCTGCATTTATTTCATAATGTAATGCTCTGTTCATTTACCAAATTTACGCAATTTGAAATAGTAATTGTCTATCTTGATCGAATAAAAAATTAATATAAAGGTCAGCATTCGTAACTATCGATTAATTTTAATATTGATAACACTGTTCGAGCGAGGGTATATACATGCCAATCTATTATGAACACTGTTACCTTAGAAAATGTTATAAATTATTTCAGTTACGCAGAATGTAAGAAATGTCAACAGTATAGAGCTTTTTCATAAGTACGCAATGAGTCCCTTAAGAATCCAACATGGCCGATATGAGAAAGCATGAACCGCAAAACAGTCGGAAACGTGGTACAGATAATAGTCAATATAGGTTTCGGTTTCAGTAATGTTTTCATAATTGGGATGGGATTGATCTTGAAGCAGAAAACTTTTAAATTTCTATCTATATATTAAATACATATGTACAGTTTATTCATCTTATATGAAAGTAAGTGTGTGGTACAGCACCAGAAGATCATGTATGTATATCTGAAGGTCATCTTAATTTACTCTACCTACGCATGCGTGATAACTTCGTTGGACTGCAGCAGTGATCATAACTTCAGAATTCGATACCGCTGAGAGTTTTGTGTGTATTTTTATTGAATTGTTCACACTTTCACTGATGATCTTTTTGTTTTGCTTAGATCTGTCACTGGCAGGAGATTTTGAAACATACTGATTTTATCTCTTAGCTGCTGGCATAACTGTTGTGCAGTACTAAACAGAATGAGCAACTCTTTCAACCAAGGCACAGTACACACAATCTAAAATAAATGGGTAAATGACAAACATATAGCATATGTAATATTAACATTATAATATAATAGTAATATAGTACAGTAGTAATAATGGTAATATTAAATATACGTTTGAAGATCGATTCGTAACTCTTGAGTTATGGAAGAAACCGTTTTGGATTATGTTAAAGATTCTTCCAATCCAAAGTAGAAGCTATAGGATTGGCCAATTTCATGATGTAAATTTTTACTTTGCTTACCTCGATGCGATTTATTACTTCGTACCATCTTCCATTGCACTCACTATACATATCAAAGTGAAAACAAAATATTATATCAACATGATTTTAACAATCGGAAATATATAATAGTAGTTTGGAAAAATGGAAAAATTGGCCCAACATAAGACTAATGCTGTCGAAACCCGTATATCCACGTATTGTTCCACTACCAGTATACCACAGTCATGTCAGTGGTCATAGCCTGCCCGCAGACTCATTGTTAAAATGTAAACTTCGTGAAACAGCAGAAAGTGACACCAAGCATACATTTGACAGTGAGTCTACGAGTAAATCAGTCAATGCCTTGAACACTATCCGAATTGAAAGGTTTTGTTGGGCAGTGGAGAATAAACTACTTAACGACAGATGCAATTGACGTTTTGATGTTTCGGTTACACTCATCATGCCTTGAAACAAATATTAGGCTACTTATAAGCAGCCTTCAACATGGATGCTCTGTTTGATGGTTATTGGTGGGATTAACTGTTGCATTTGCATGGTCTATTTAAAATGGTTGAACATGAATAGCATGCCTTGGTTGTTAGGCGTGGGAATTACAAGGGGCTACTATGTAATTTCATGATATACAATAGGAAATTTGGCCCCAGATTTCAAACATTTTCAGGCCAGGTTGCTGGTCATTTCAAACTCTTCAGAGGGAATATTGACATATTCCTATAAGATTTAAGATTATGATACATATATTGACTTACAACACATGTCCAACCAAATTGAAATCTGTATTTAATTGTTTCTAAGGATGAACAAAATCATCAATGAGTGTATAATCCCATTCATCAAGTATTACACTATAATCAATGATCATGCATCACTACAGTACAGGGCACAACGAAGTTACAACGAAGTTTGCCTTTCTTCAGTGAACAGTCTCGCCAACTAGAAATTGACTGGGGTTTACAACCATGGCAGAAGTTACAGACCAGCATTGCGTTACATGTTGTAAAGTATATTAATGTGAGTAAAAGGAAATGGGATCAAGTAAATAAATAGGTTTATAAAATGTTTCAAAAAACATTGGATCGTAAATAGCTCATTGAAGCCGCTCATTGAATTTGCAGTCCGTCTGCAAAACAGCCAAGAGAGTCATATTTGCATTATTTTTCATACCGCCAATTTTTGACAGTCTCTTGTGATTGGCTTATAAATTAAGCAAATAGAACAAGACAATTGACAACTTTTATTTTATGAAACATTAGAGTTTGCATAAGTGACATGGAACAACAATTTGTAAATATTTATTAATATAAAATTAGTGCAAGCACTTGTAGAGCAAACTGGTCTAAACGTATTCTGGGTCACGGGGTCTAAAGCACACCCTGTCTTGAATATCTATCCCCCTCGCCGGGGAAGAACATTTTTATTGTTTGTTGGGATACTTTTTCAAGCATTTTTGAATTTTGATTTCTATAAATAATCCTATCTGTTAGGGAGTTAGCCCCCTTGTCGGAAAAATCCTATAGTACCACCCCTGTTCTGCGTTAACAGAAACATAATAAATTTCTTAATATAGTACTGTTCGATTAGGCTAATAATTGGCAGTTGGGAAATAAAGATGCCATTTGCGTTTTGATAACATCTGTATCAATGTTGACAGAAACATCTGAAATTGAGCTGATCTGAGTAGCCTGCTCACAGAGAAATATATTTTAAAAATGGACAACATTACCTGATTAGATGGCGTTGATGACAAACAGTTTAACACATGGACAGAGAAGACAATCTTATCGCAATTCACATGGAAATTGACAAGTAACTCTTCTGGTATGGGTGGATTGAGAACACGCTGTATTAAATTATAACAAAAAGGTATATTGTACAAAAAGCGTTCGTCATAGCATTAATGAATTTATAGAATGGTATAAATAATTAAGGTTGTTACCTGTGCATTAACAGCCATTAATTCAGTAAGAGGCTGTCGTAAAGGGACAAGTAAACAATTTTTACCACGGTTTAAGAAAGCCATGATATCTGATATAACCTTTAAAAGAGGGAAAATTCAAGTCAATTACTATGTAGCTCTACCAGCAGCCGAACTATTAGCATTAAATGATCTATTAAGCCCCAGGAAACTTACTTGCCAAGGTAAGTTTCAGGGGGTGAATTAATCATTTACAACAGCATCGAATAATATAATGATTAGCTCAGATGGTAGAAGTGGCATCCTATAGAATTCGTACCTGGTTAACTTCAACTGATGATGATGATACAGTAATTTCATTTTCTTGTATTATTTCAATGGCACACTGCAAGTGATTATGGGCGTCCTGAAGCTATTCAATAAATATAATACATGATAATTACAAGTTACAAGTGCAGTTAGTAATGCACACATAATGTAGTGGCTAACATAGAAGATTCTGATTCGCAGGGTAGTGGGGATTGATCTGTGGATGAAGTAGGATACTGTTACCATGTGTTCATGGTCCAACAAAAGTGAAGGCTAGGGATAATTCAGAAGAGAATTCTAATTTCTGATTTATGGGAAAAACCAAAAAATGCCCGTGGTGTAGCATTCCGAATGCAAAGTTAGTGATTGAGACAGTATAGCACTACTGAAGGCAACCGCACTACTCCTCTTTCTAGAAGAGTGGCTCTTTTCGCTTAGAGCACCATGATGTTAAATGCTCTTTATTGATCTCAGCCGTAAACCTGCAGATAACTTCAATATATTTCTTGGCTAATATGTCTCAATTGTCAATGACAACTAATGACAATTTTCAATTCCTTCTGAAACATTTCATCAGACATCCTTAGATGGTACTCAATTAATGTTTCAGATAAACTCAAGGCTGAGTTGACCTTATATGATCAGATCTGAAGTTCGGTTGCTCTGCCATCTGAGCTGAGCTAATCCGAAAGCCTCAGATATTTTATGTGTAGGCAAAAACAAAACAAAAAATTAAACATATTAATATTTTAGACCCATGTTGTTGTTTTTACATATATAAACAGATGTCAGATATAAACACATGCAAAACAAAACGTCTTACCTGTTGTAGTTTCCACGGGCATTGTTCAAATATAAACGTACCAATTATACCATTGGCTACCTTAGGAATTTTGAATTTCAAATCCTGAAATAAATCAAAATTAGGACAAATTTATAAATGATGTTATGAAACAGGGTTGTAGATTGTTGAGAGAGCTACACCGTGAATCCAGGGCAGTCCTTAGTATGGGGTTTGGGGGCGTGACACCCTCCTGTGCGACATGGTCAGTCGGCAAAGAGCAAAGAAATGGCTAATCAGTAAGTAAGAAAGTAAGTAAGTAAGTAAGTAAGTAAGCAAGGAAGTAAGTAAGTAAGTAAGTAAGAAAGCAAGGAAGTAAGTAAGTAAGTAAGTAAGTAAGTAAGTAAGTAAGTAAGTAAGTAAGCAAGGAAATAAGTAAGTAAGCAAGTAAGCAAGGAAGTAAGTAAGTAAGTAAGTAAGTAAATAAGTAAATAAATAAATAAATAAATAAATAAATAAATAAATAAATAAATAAATAAATAAATAAATAAATAAATAAATAAATAAATAAATAAATAAATAAATAAATAAATAAATAAATAAATAAATAAATAAATAAATAAATAAATAAATAAATAAATAAATAAATAAATAAATAAATAAATAAATAAATAAATAAATAAATAAATAAATAAATAAATAAATAAATAAATAAATAAATAAATAAATAAATAAATAAATAAATAAATAAATAAATAAATAAATAAATAAATAAATAAATAAATAAATAAATAAATAAATAAATAAATAAATAAATAAATAAATAAATAAATAAATAAATAAATAAATAAATAAATAAATAAATAAATAAATAAATAAATAAATAAATAAATAAATAAATAAATAAATAAATAAATAAATAAATAAATAAATAAATAAATAAATAAATAAATAAATAAATAAATAAATAAATAAATAAATAAATAAATAAATAAATAAATAAATAAATAAATAAATAAATAAATAAATAAATAAATAAATAAATAAATAAATAAATAAATAAATAAATAAATAAATAAATAAATAAATAAATAAATAAATAAATAAATAAATAAATAAATAAATAAATACCACCTTCTAAAATTCAACCATCTACGTTTGCTGTGAAACAATTGAAAATGAACCATATAAAACCGTTTGAGTGTTGGCCTTAATTAAAGGTGTGACTACACAATAGGGGTGACAATGCTAAATAATGTGGTTTTGCTTTATCCAATCTAGTAGGTACTCACCCCTTTCACAACGCTTACGCCAGCAATACTTATGAGACCTTTGACAGAATCAGAGCTGTAAATAAAGAAAGTAAGTACAATGCTTGTATAATGGAGAATTGCAAGAATCATATTAATGTATTCTCACTGCTGTAATAGGTATGTCTATAATGGCAAATTGGCATAGCATCAGAATCAGAGCTGCAAGAAAGTAAATAGAATGCTTGTATAGAATTGCAGGAATTATATTAAATTTCTCATTATTGTAATAGGTACTGTAGGCTATGTCTATAATAGTAAATTGGCATATCAACTCTACAATACATGTGTAGTCATATAGTCCCATAGAAAAAATCAATAAATAATAGAGACTGTTTGACTATCATATCGTTATTGGAATAGTCTACAATTATTCACCATGATATTCTTAACTAAGTAGAGTCAAAAATATTTCAAAAGTGCACCTGGACTAATTCCAAGCTCTTTTCAATTCTATTAAAATCACTCAAATACATCCCTATGCAATGTAACTTGAATAATTCCCAGTTGCGTGTTAAATTGAAGTTGAATTGTTTCAAATTCAGTTAGTGAAGGCTGTCAGTTGGTATCTAGCAAAACCATCATACGATTACACCTGCTTGCATTTATACTGTAATGTTATTGATGAAAAAATCGATGTAACAGTTGCTTGACATTATTTAAGTTTAGGACTTTATTTTATATATCGTAAAAGGCGTTCTTGTGAACGAATAGATAAATGGAATATTTTTATCAATGCAAAAAGGTTTCAAGTTTTGATAGAGTCTCGTACTTAGACGTTTTTCATATTATGATAAAATTATAGAATTTAAAATGTTCTGATAGTTTCTGGATATATTCCCATGTAGGATGTTTAGAAAAAACTTATCTTACGTTAGTTAGATAAATTAATATTACAACTCAGCTCAACTGCAAGCTGAAAGTATGGACGCTTCACACTGAGGACTGATGGAATTCTCCAACTAGAGACATCATATTGATACAATTGTAGAGGCTACTCACCTTGGTAATGATAGTAGAAAGTTATCTGTCTTGTATACTGATTTTGAAGGAGAACCAACTAAAAACAAAAATAAAGCGCATATTGTTAAATCAACAGAAAATAGACATACAGTACATGGGAATATGGGATAGAGTTTTTTAAAAACTGGGTAACTCTCAAAAGAAATATATTCATAAACTAGTGACAAATATGCCAGAGCTATAAATTATATGATAAATTTGAACAGTAAAAACACCTCAAACCTAACAGTGGAGCTATCTTGTTTCTGGTTTACAAGGGAACAGACTCAGTGCAAATTTATCTGAAACCTCACATTACATGGAAATGAAAGAGAATTGTGAAACGATTCAGAATTCTCAGTAAATTGTTTTTGATAAGATGGTTAAAAACTAATAAAAAGCAATTTTTACTGCAAATGAAAATCCACTCATTTCGGAAAACGGTTGTTCATGCCTGGCAACTAAAACAATACTGTTGTTGCTAGTTAAACTTACTTTCTATCTTGAACTTTTGAATACATATCTAAAAAGGGATAAAACATTGCATTTAATAAGGTGACAGTGCTGATTATAATCCTGGGTTTTCTGTACTAGTGGTAATTATCATAAAAGCTAAAAGTGCAAATGACACACAAAAATTAACGCTGATTTGGGTAGCTGGAGCTAACGGTGGAAAGGATTTTTCAATTTGGACAAGTAGGAGCGGTGACATTTAATGTTGAATATACCCTATTTTCAATAAGTCACTTTTTCTGAACTCGGACGATAGCCGTAATGACAAAAGGGCTAGGGAAAGCTATGCCCACACCTTTGAGACATCTGTTTTGCCTGAAAAAAGTTCATTCCACTGAGAAACACATGAGATACAAGGTTATCTAGCAATTGAAATAAGTGATGTGTAAGTAAAAAGAGTGGGTGCATAGTCCAGATGATTGACACATTTTTGACAGAAGAAAAGTAAATCCATCAACTAAAAACCCACCTTGGGGAATTCTTTCGCCATTCTTCGTCACTCAGGTTCAGCTACCCGTTGTGTTTTGGTGTCATGTGCACTTAAATTACAGAATGCATTACAGTTCTCCTTTGTTCGAATTCAATATAATTGAGATGTAGCAGTGAGACACTTAAAGACAATGTGATTTGCTGACATTAGCAGATACCCTACTGTTTACATTACTATCATTATTGTTGACATGTAACATACTTTGACAATGTCTTCCAGCTGTTGAAAAACACTTGGGACCTCTTCATCCAATAGCCACTGATACTCAAGGCGCTGGAAACAAAACAAAACATTACATATGCAACCACACCTTCAACGAAATGTTTGAAGTATTAGGAATCGAATTAAAATGCCATTTGCTCAAAATAAAAAAGTAGTGCATTGCTTAAGTGCAACGATAATATGCTAGTAACATGCTATCTGTACATGATTTAGGTCAGTTGTAGATTTTGTGAATTAACAATATTGCAACAAAATAGTGGCTGAGGCAAAATTGAAAATCTAAGTCATAGCTAGAAAGAGGTTGGAGATTGATCAAGAAAACTTTAACAAAATCAGATTTTTCAAAGCAGTAAACTGTACAGATACCAACTGTCATATATGTAAGAGTGATTCACATCTAAACTGCAAAGCAAGAGATATTGCATACAGCATGAAAAATGAAAATGCAGCTTAAAATGAAAACTGATATTGATACATAGATGTACTGATATCGATGTTCAAACATTTAAAGTATGCACATTTCTTGATCCACGATTCAAACACTTGGAATGTTTGTCAACTGAGTCACAAAAACGTGTAGTCAAACACAGGGAATGAAAGAAATACTTCAACTTCAGTAAGCACAGCGGTAATAGAAGATGATCTCAATCCTCCTTCCGCCAACTCGGTTGCGCATGGAGCCAAAGAAATTCTTGGACAGTTGTTTACTGACACATTTTTCGAAGATACAAACGGCGTAGACAGAACTATTTTCACAACAGAGAGAGTAGAGATTGAGATCACTCGATACATAGGCATCCCAAAAGTTAATTTTGATGGCGGCCCTCTAGAGTTTTTGAAACACATTTGCCATTCTCTACCAGTTCTTGCTCTCTTGGCCAGGAAATACCTTGCAGTCTAGTCGTCGTCTGTATCTTTCTATATATTAATATTTTGAGTAAAAATATGCAATGAATAATGGAGAAGTGTTTTATTTATGGATTAATGTATTACATATTTGTATAATGTTGAACATCAATTTTATAACGATAACTAAGCATTATAAACTTTTGAACTAAAAGAAAACGTTTTGCATATTGTTCTGTTTTAATGTTATGTCATAACTCTGCTTTTTCGTGGTCTAATAATACTCAATTTGAATCGAATAGCCATACGTCGAATATTTTATTACTGTTTTACCTGTCGATTCGCATCAATAATATAGGTCCTATATACAGATATGTTAGAGAAGGAAGATGTATATCTAAGTGTGAATTGGCAGAGATGGGAGCAGAAACAAGAATACTTACAATAATGCAAGCTCATTTATATAGTCATAATCATGATGTCTTGAACCTAAGAGTTCCTATAAGTAACAGATGGTGGAATGTAAGAGTTTGCCCAGAGGAAACGAGATTATCAACAAGAAACATGGTATGATTCACAGTGGAATTCAAAGGACCATAAGAAGAATTAAATTTGACTGGTACTGGCCTGGAATGATTGGCGATGTAAAAAAATATATAGAAGTGTGTATTGCATGTCAGGTCAGAAAGGGTGGAAAGACAGTCACACAAACATCTTGGCACCGATTATATGCTGGAAAACCTTGGCAAAAAATGGAAATAGATCTATGTGTTCCATTCCCAATAACAACTCAGGGCAATTGCCAAATTCTAGTATTGACAGATCATTTTACGGAATGGAGTGATGCAATCCCCATACAAGATGGCACAGGGGTTGATGAGAAATGTCAACTCACCGACTCGCCGACTTTCTCAACTTTTTGCTACGCTTTTCATTCAAATTAGACAGATTTCACAAATGTTCTGCATAATTATATAGGCCTAGCATCTAAATAAGCAAACAACGGCAAACAACTGCAAACAACGGCAACAAATTAATTCAGAAACGTGAAAGATTTTATAAACAGATCACGAAACAGCAGAGTCCCATTGATCAAAATCTGTAATTGAAGTCGGGAAAATCCCCTCTTTCCCTTCAGCCTCCTTTCTCTTATCTTTGATCACCTAGTCAACATGCAGAGTTTAATTTGGATCAAATGATCAAATCAGTGAGTGTGTCTAAAACAATTATTCTTATGATAAAGATATACAGTATGGGAGATCCAGAGTATCAGGAAAGCCTCGCATGACCAAAAATGAAAGAAGAGAGGCTGAAAGGAAAGAGATGACTTTACCGCCAACATCAATCAAAGGTTTTGATCAATGTGATTATGTGACTCTGCTGTTTAGTGATCGATTTATCGACTTTTCGCGTTTTCCAGTTATTTTGATAACCATGACTTCGATTAAAGTTCACAGTACATAGCAAAGACTATATTCATCTTATATGGAGGCTATATAACGCTGGAAATTTCTGGACATTTCTCGTCCACCCATGGCACAGCAAAGGCAGTGGCAAAGGTGCTAGACAAAAAAGTTTGACAATACATAAAGGAGAAAATTTGTAAGCAAGCAATTTATATTCACTGTTTTGCTCATTGCAACGAATTGGTGTATAACAACCAAATCAAGCATGATATCAAATGCACAAGATTTCTGTGAAGATATTTATGCTCTTACCGGTGTCAGTCCAAAGCAAGTTTTATTATTTGAGAATATCCAGAAAGAAATGTCAGGCAGACAAGATTAGAAAGTAGTAGCCATGACGTCATGAAAATTAAGCAACTATCAAGAACACGATAGACGAGAGGTGCCGCAGCAGAAGTCATTCTAATGAACATAAAACAACTGATGAAGACGATGGAGACTCTGTCAACTGACGGCAGTGTCACCCCAGAATGTTGAGAACAATTCAGAGGTTTGCTATTAAAACTCAAACAATTTGACAATATGTTCAACCTTGTTGCATTAAAGAAGTGGCCATTTTACTTGAGAACAACTCTAGACAGCTGCAGAGTGCTTCACTAACTGCCGAACAAGCCACGTCTGCTATTGGAAAACCTCTTCAGAATACAAGAGTTGAGATCGGAAGAAGAATTTCAGCGATTGTATTTGAAGGTCACCTCTCTTACATATTAAGATAATATGGAAAGTAGCAGCACACAAAGCCAATGAGTTGATGTGGTTCATCACCAAGGGAATGCAATGAATAATGGAGTTATTTTAATAAAGGTCAGGACTGGTCAGGATATTGTTGTATTATTCACATTATACTGAGGCTAGTGCTGCTACAACGAGACTAAGACCATGTTGACCAAGACCAAGGGGGTGATTAGCTCAGTTGGCAGAGCAACCGAACTTCAGAACGTGTCATATCTGATAGACTGTGGTTCAAATCCCCCTGAGGTCAACTCAGCCTTGACTTTATCTGTAACATCAAATGAGTACCGTCTAAGGATGGCGGATGGAATGGTTCAGAAGGAATTGCATTGTGAGTAGCTGAGGCGCATCGTTGCTCATTGACAATCAAGGCCTATCTGCCATGAAATCTGTTGAAATTGATCTGCAGTGTCGCGGCTGAGACCTAAGGAGCGTTTAACATCATTGCTCTTAGCGAAAAGAGCCACTCCTCTAGAAATAGAGGAGTGGTACGGGTACCTTCGGTAGGGCGACACCGTCCACATTACTTTTAAGACCATGTGACCAGCAAGTTATAGCAGCAATCTTGGTCAAGGCAACCTAGAGCTCAGAAATTATATCTCAACTTGTTATACCCATTTGTGTTGTTGATCTTAGTATTATAACATGGTGTCAGAAATCTAAACAACCCAACCTACAACATGACAAGCACAGAAGGAGGATTCAAGCCACCTGGTCCGTTTAAAGCCGGAGACAGCGCCAACTTAACACAGAGTTGGAATGACTGGCAGGAGGGTTTTCTCTTTTACCTTATCGCTACAGACAAGGCTAAGAAATCAGGTGAGGTCAAAGTTGCTATACTACCGACTTTGCCTGGACAGGAAGGAAGATCAATTTATTGAGGATTGCAACTAAATGCTAAGAACGACATAGATGAAGTTTCAGGCGGATTCCAAAAGTACTACACACCAAAAAAGCATGATACTTTTGAAGGCTATAAATTTTTCTCAAAGAAACAGCAAGCAGATGAAACATTTGACAATTATCTAACAGCACTAAGGAATCCGTTAACATACTGTAACTATCCTACTTACACATCAGAAGATGGCAAAACATTAAGCGACTGCCTGATTCGAGATCAAATTGTGATAGCAATTCATTCCGATAACATTCGCCAAGAACTGCTATATACCTCTGAACTGACACTCGAGAAGGCAATACAAATCTGCAGGCACAAGGGAGGAGCGTACAGAATTGGGCGTTAGCTACAGAATGAAAAATCACACCTGTGGCTAAGGTCACTCAAAGCAAGCAAAAGTCCAAACCAAAGAGGCAAGTGAACAATTTTATTTACTGTGGAGGAAGTCACCTGGCTGGCAATTGCCCTGCATACGGGAAGGACTGCCTAACCTGCAATAAAATGAATCACTTCACAACAGAATGTAGAAGCAAGCGATGAGAAATATTAGAAAGATAATCCACCACAGAGACAGCAGACAATGTTGACGAGATTGAGCACCGAATGATCCTCACCATCAAGGAAAACAAGAAACCTAAAGAATGGCACATAACTCTCCAGTGCACTGAAGAAAATTCAAAACTGGTCACTAAAGCAGACACTGGTGCAGCATGTAACGTGTTGTCGCCACAAATATACCAAAAAATTTGACATCGGCCAACCCTAACAAGGTTTATCACTACCCTGGAAGCATATGGTGGCTCAAGACTGAAAGTGTTAGGGAAAACCAAGCTGGCGTTTTCATTTGACGGAAGATACCACTTGCTAGAGTTTGTGATTGTGCAAGAATCTGCTGTCAGACTCATTGTTATCCCAGCCTACTCTGCTTGAAGGTAGTACCATCACCAATCACAGTGAACGCCGTTAAAAACAATGACATCATTGACAAATACAAGGCCACCTTCAAAAGAAATGGGAAACTACCAGGATCACATAATATTATGCTGAAGGAAGATCACACATCAATAATAAACCCAGCCTGCCGTGTCCCTTTCCGGATTCGCAACCAACTACAAGACACTGTCAATGAAATGGAGTCCAAAACAATGATTGCCAAAGTCACATCACCAACTGAGTAGGTCAACCCAATCGTAATCGTCACAAAACCCAATGGAATGTTGAGAGTGTGCCTTGATCCAATTGCCCTAAACAAGGCAATACAACGGGAACACTACCAAGTATCAACTGCTGAGGAGACTTTACAACACTGAAGGGCTCCACAATACTCTCTTCGTTGGATGCTACTAGCGGATTCATGCAGATTGCCCTTGATGAAGCCAGCCATTTGGAACAATGTTTGGATGTTACCGTTTCCTGAGGTTGCCTTACGAAGTTAAAATTGTTACAAATTGTTGGTGCCGTGAGCATAAAGCTGGATCCAGGTCGAGTTGTGGCAATTTGCAACATGCCTACCCCTGAGAGCAAAGAAGCACGGAGAAGACCGCTAGGAATGGTCACAGACATCGCTAAATTCTGCCCCAGCCTTGCCGAGAAAGTGTTCACATCAAGGGATCTGCTAAAGGATGATGTCATATTTCTGTATGATGAGAACCACACTCAGGCACTAGAAACAATCAAAAGCATGATCAGCACAGCACCAACCCTGGACATGTTTGATGTCAAAGTCCCTGGTGACAATCTCTGTTGACGCCTCTAGCCATGGACTGGTAGTTGTGTTAGCACAAGAAGAGCAACCAGTTGAGCATACATCTGGCACACTGACAAAGACACAGCAGCAATACACCCAGATTGAAAAGGAGATGCTGGCAGTCTCCGGCACCAGCCTCTCCTTGGTCTAATGGAAAACATGTGTCTGACATCTCATCCAGCATCGCTCGGATGCGGCTAAAAGGTGCATGCAATATGAACTTTCCCTAGAGTACAAGCCTGGATCACAACCCACTCTAGCTGACACAATGTCCAGGGCATACCTGACAAAAGAAGACGAGGATGGAACAGATGACGAGATCATACGAGTATGCGATGTTCTTACAACAGAGGCTAAACCAAATATTGCAAAAGCAACAGCCAAAAACTCAACACTAAAAGCTCTCATCAACTTCCTTGGAAATGGATGACACGGCAGCCATAACCTCTTATCAGCATCAGTCAAACCATTCTGGTCAGAAAAAGACAATATTTTCCTGTACATATTTTCCTTTTCGGGAATTCACGACTGGTTATTCCAACATCTATGATCTCATCCACACTGAAGGAGATACACTGCGGTCATTTTGGAGTAAGAAAGTGCCTTGAGCGGGCCAAGTCAGCGGTATACTGGCCGGGATATGCATCCCAAATCAAGGATATGGAGGAGTCTTGTGGAATCTGTCAAAGAAACCGCAATGCCAACCCCTCTGAACCGTTTACAATGTACCCAATACCATAATACCCCTACCAGATCGTCTCATCTGATCTTTTTGAGCTGGATGGCAAACAATACATACTCACCGTGGACCTGTATTCCAAATGGACCAGCGCAATCCCATTGAGCCAATAATTATGGCATCCCTGAATTCCCTAATTAGTGATAATGGTCCCTAACATGATAGCCAAGAATTCCGAGAATTTTTCAGGTCTAGGGAAATTTCACATGTCACATCCAGCCCAACATATATACCCACAGTCAAATGGATCGGCAGAGCGCCACGTACAGAATGTGAAGGGGTATTTGAAAAAAGATGAACGAAGATGGAAAGTCTCTTGAAGAAACACTGATGGCAATCAGGAGCACACCACTCGGCAGTGGCCTTCCTTCGCCATCAGTTTTGTTGCAAGGCAGAGTACTCAGAAATCCTCTTTACAAAGTTCCACGGCTATGGAGACCATCTCAAGTAATTGATGACCTAGCAAAACGACAAGGAGTGGCACACTGGTACCAACAATTTTCAGTAGACAGACAATCCACACTTTGGCCAGGGCAGGAAGTACACCACTGTTATGGGAAGCAATGGCTACCGGCAAGTGTTATTCATCATGCAGAAGCACCACAATCGTACATCACAGTTACACCCTCTAGTCAATCCCTCCTCTCACAACACAATCTCATTTGAATCCTGACAACAGCACCTATGAAGACCTGAAGACAAGAAGTCACCATCCAAGCCCTCTCCAAAGCCAGGAGGAACAAGTCAATCCTGAACAGTCACACATCACGCCCATGACAAGTCGAGATTCTATTGCTATCATCGAATAAGACGTCAAACGCCCAGATGACGAAACCCCTTCCACTTCAAAGTCTGAGCGACGCATCAATAAGCCTAGTAGATTTTATTGAGACATGTATATATATATAGATATATAGATATATTAGATATTATTTAATAGCAAAAAATAGTGCTCGATATCATTTGACAGAGCTAAATATAATAAAAGAAGTCAAAGACTACACATTCATAATTGTTACTGATAGTTTCATGCTTACGCAATCATCAGACAAATAAACTAATTCTAATTAGTTTATTTGTCTGATGATTGCATAAGCATGAATTTATTAGTAACAATTATGAATGTGTAGTCGTTGACTTCTTTTATTATATTATAGATATATATATATATTAGAGCATTAGTTAGAAAGGGAAAGTTGTATTATTCACATCATACTGAGATTAATGCTGTTACAACGAGGAAGACCATGTGACCAGCAAGTTATAACAGCCATCCAGGTCAAGGCAGCCTAGAGCTCTGAAATATATCTCAACTTGTTATAACCATTTGTGTTGTTGATCTCAGTATTCCGATAAGAGTCTTCAGATTAATAGATTTCACAATAAATGCTAACGCTAATGAATGTATTTTGACAACGTTTCGACTTTCACAAAAAGCCATTATCAAGTCTAAAAAATTATGGGTGCAGATTAACTATTTATACTGAAATGATAAAGTTATACAATTTTCATATCTTACCATATAAGGATAAGAATTATTTGATTTATTTTTATTTTTATTTTCAAGTCTCTTAGGACCATAACAATGATTTTATTGAATCCGATTGTGTGTTCAGGGAAGGCTTCATTTCACGAATGAACAACATTTCAAAAACTTTGCAATCGAATTTAGTTTTGCATTGTTGTAAAACCGAAAACGATTCGTGAAAATTGTCCGTGTTCCCATGGTGATGTTCTTTCACATGGTTTCCGATCACTTTGGACTTGTGCTCAGCTATGCGTTTATGGAGATGTCAGCAGGTGTACCCGACATAGCTTGCTTCACACAAGCCACATTGATATTTGTACACAACGCGATGCTGGCTAACAAGAGACGGTTTTTCTTTGTGATGTCGTAGATCGTCTTGCAGCTTACGGCCTTTAAAAACGGATTTAAACTTAACTTTACTTAATTTACTATTTAAACAATCTAACTCTTGTCTTAATACATTGCTAGATTTTTGATCTTTAAAAGGTAATATTATTCTAATTATATCTTCATCTTTATTTACAACTTGGCTATTAAAAACATTTTAATTATACTTTGATAAAACGTAATTTAAAAGATGTTCGGGGTATAAAAGATTTCTAAAAATTGACTTTATATATTTACATTCAAGGTTAAAAGCATGTTCCGATGAACAAAAAACGAATTGCGCGAATAATGAGAGGTTTTAAAAGGGCTGTCTTGTAGCGTTCGTCCACATGACTTTTAAAATGAGTTAATAGACCAGTGTCCGTGGTTTTATGGTAAACAGCGGTTGTAATGTTGTTATCTCCTTTTTCTAATAAAAGCCCAATAAATGGCAATCGCTTGTTGTTTTCCCTTTCCATTGTAAATTTTATTGAACAGTGCAATGTTTGTAAACAATCAAGTAGATCCTCTGCTGTCTTTTGGTCTTTTACAATAGTAACGGTGTCGTCGACATGGCGATGATAAAATTGTGGTAACTTTCCACTTTGTTTTAAAAGGTGCTCTACGTGACACATAAATGCGTTGGCCATTAATGAACCTAATGGCGAACCCATTGCTACGCCATCAATCTGTTCGTATAATTTTTCTCCGAATATAAAAAGCTGATTTTTGGTAGAAATATCTAGTAGCTGTTTCAATTGTTCTCTATTCATTTCTAAGCCATGTTCATGGTTTAGCCAGTCGTCTTTAAATGCCTCATCTACTATAATTGATATGGTTTCATCTAACGGAACGTTCGTAAAAAGTGCTCTTACATCATATGATACTAATAAATCTGTAGGGACGATTTTTAATTCAGAAATTTCTTTGGAAAATTCAAATACATCATTTATTGTATACTTGTTCTGGGCAATAGGTTGAAGTTTTTCATTTAGCCATTTTGCTAGGTCATAATTGTAACTTTTTACAGCGGAAAGAATTGGTCTCATTTGTAAAGTTGGTTTGTGAGTTTTTGGTAGACCGTATAAATGTGGTAAACGAGATCCACTCGGGCAAAGGTTAGTCGCAATTTCCTCTGGAAGAATTTCTCTTACAATTTTTGTAACTTCCTTCTCTTTTTCAAATAATGGATGCGGGAATTTCGGTTGCCTCCCCCTCTTTTAATAGGTTTGTATGGACGAAATGTTTCTTTTAAATCAATAGAGGCCTCTTTTAATAGACGGTAGTAATCGACTTTGTTCATTATTACAATAGCATTGCCTTTATCTGGCTTTGTTACGATGATATCATCTTTTTTCTTGAGCTATTTTACAGCTCTCAGGAGTGATTTTGGAGCAGATGTTCCTTGCACTTTACAATAGTTTAGGGCAATAGATTTTAATGTTGAAAAAGTCAATTCTTGCTCATCTTTGTCAAGGTTTTTTTGTGATGCATAACATGCCTTTTCAAATGCTGATAAAATGTTGCGCTCCTCTTTTTTGGTTGTACGATGCGGCAAAGAGAAATTCAATCCTCTTGAAAGTAGTAATTTTTCGAAAAAGTTTAATTTATAAGCGGATAAATTCTTAATATGTTTATCTATATCAATTTTTTTATTAAGTAATCTTGATACTTTACCAATATGTATGGCTTCTGCTTTATCTCTTTGCTTACTTCTTATTCTCACATATCGATGTAGCGTACAGACATAGGCTATAGTTGTAAAAGAATCTTTAATTTCATCAAATAGTAGATTAATGTCCGATTTTAGCATTATCAGTTCTTTAAGTTTAAGTTTAAGTTCTTCTTTGATGATATTTTCTTCATAGTTCTCGGAGCTATATCTCCACTTTTTTCTTCTATCTGCATCTACCTTTGCAAACTTTTTACTGAGCTTTTCAAGTCTCCTGAAAAGGCTCAGTCTATTATTGCGTTTCAGTATACCGATAAGAGTCAAAAATCTAGAGTCAAAAAAGAGTCAAAAATCTAGCAATGTATTAAGACAACAAGAGTTAGATCGTTTAAATAGTAAATTAAGTAAAGTTATGTTTAAATCCGTTTTTAAAAGCCGTAAGCTGCAAGACGATCTACGACATCACGAAGAAAAACCGTCTCTTGTTAGCCAGCATCGCGTTGTGTACAAATATCAATGTGGCTTGTGTGAAGCAAGCTATGTTGGGTACACCTGCCGACATCTCCATAAACGCATAGCTGAGCACAAATCCAAAGTGATCGGAAACCATGTGAAAGAACATCACCATGGGAACACGGACAATCTTCATAAATCGTTTTCGGTTTTACAACAATGCAAAACTAAATTCGATTGCAAAGTTTTTTAAATGTTGTTCATTCGTGAAATGAAGTCATCCCTAAACACTCAATCGGATTCAATAAAATCATTGTTATGGTCCTAAGAGACTTGAAAATAAAAATAAAAATAAATCAAATAATTCTTATCCTTATATGGTAAGATATGAAAATTGTATAACTTTATCATTTTAGTATAAATAGTTAATCTGCACCCATAATTTTTTAGACTTGATAATGGCTTTTTGTGAAAATCGAAACGTTGTCAAAATACATTCATTAGCGTTAGCATTTATTGTGAGATCTCAGTATTATAACAGATATCATTGAAACTGATATTGTTCCTTTGCAGAACAGTTCATGAACAGTTCATGAACGTTAAATGGTCCCAATATCCATGAACTGTTCATAAACAGTTCAAGGACACTCGCGGACAGTTCATGAACAGTTCATGGAAATTTGGGACCATTTAACGTTCATGAACTGTTCATGAACTGGTCATGAACTGTTCATGAACTGGTCATGAACTGTTCATGAACTGGTCATGAACTGTTCATGAAGTCCTGAACTGTTTTTCGCAAGGCTGTTGTTCATTCAAAAGCAATGATGTCTCCAACTTCTGACCTTAGTAAGGAGGAGAAGCTGAAGCGTTTCTATTGTTTAACTTTGGATGAAATTAAGGTGGCTTTTGAAAGTCAATTTGATAAGGTGATATAAATCTTTTGAAATCCATAGAACGTTACATATTAAAAGCAGTAAACAACGATATAGATAATTTATTTTTAGAGAAAACAATAGAAATTGAATTGAGATAAGTCTGATTGACTTGAAAAGAAAAATAAATCTTGAACAATTATCAAGTGAACTTGGAGAAGTTCTAACTTATATTAAATAGTGCTGTTTAATGTATCGGATTTTTGATATATCGGGTCCCGATATAGCCAATACATGATCATTTTCGATATACCGATATGTAATGTTTACATCAGGACCCGATATATATTTTCTTTTTCGATATTTTTCAAGATTAAAAGTCAAAAATAATAGTATTTTGCAATAAATTAAAGCAAAGCAGGCATTTGGGAATGATCAATATAAAATGTTTTAATCACTTTGAGAGTTGTTCGCAAGAAATAATCACACTTTCATTGAATTGTATCACAATAAATCAGTGGCGGTTCCGTATGATTATTGGCATTATATGAAAACGCAAAGTGAAATTAGCAAACGCCTTTTGCTTGGAAAAGAGGCCAAAATGGGATAATTGACAATGAGTTCCAAATGGCTATCAAAAGTTGATTTCAAATCATGTTTGATTTGATCATCTCTTTAGTATTTTTAATAAATTGGGATGTAGGATCATGGATTATTTTGAATGGCTCTATCCTCAAGCTCACACCAATATCACTTCCTGTTTCGCAATTCGAACAGGTGATAAAATGGAATTTGGAGCTTGCTTGCTCAAAACTACAGATTCTGACTCTTTATATCAAGACAACATTGAGATAAATCAAATTATTCATGTTTTAGGATCACAGGCCAGGTTTTATTTTACGAATGGATGTCAAGTCCAATGCTTAAAGAAACAAAAAAGATCGCTTTTCCATGGCATCAAAAAAGAAAATAATCCTGTTGCCATGGCGACTCGTATAAGCTGTCTAGTTGGGGATCAGTTGATCAAGCGATAAAAATTTTTAGGCCCTTTTAGATTAGTGCTTTAGGCCTCAAAAAGTATATCCGGCCCTGAACTAATATTAAACTGTATAACAAAGAATGTGCCATTCCAATAAAGAGTTTTACAAAAATTTCAACTGTGGGAGACATTGATAGATTAAGCAGTAAGGAATGCCTACCAGAACTTCATTAACTGTTAATGCTATATAATGCGGTGCCACTGGGGTCAGCAACAGCTGAGAGAACCTTCAGTGTAATGCGTTGCACAAAATTCTGGCTACGTTCAACAATGTCTTCAAGCAGCTTGAATAATAAAATATTCAGCTCTATCCAATAGATATGAGCAACGTCTTGAGTATTTTGGAAGAATATGATACAATGGCTGTGATGTCTCAATATAATCTGACAAATTATAAGATCTAGCTCTGTTACTTAACACATATATAACAATGGCCTTGACAATTAATATATATGATTGATTAAGATGCTAGTAGAATACTTTAAATAATAGAAATAAATTTGATAATTTTGTTTACATTTATATTACATTTTTAAGCTATAACCAATTATAGATATGGAGAAAAATAGTAGGTATATTGATTTCTGATCTCCATCCATCACTTAAAGAAAGTGTATCCAATGGAATAATTATGAAGGGAAACGTTTAGAAACGCTGTATCAAAATTTTTTTACAGCAACTTGAAAAGTGGCCTTTTGAGCATCTGCCCCCGTCGCCACCTGGCTCCGGCGCCTCTGAGGGGATGATGTGGTGGATTCTTATTAGAGGAATCCCCCTGTTTATGGTCATTCCCCTCTTGATTTTTGTACCTTGGTAATACAGTAGTAAATTAGCAATCGTTGTTTAAGAAAGGTGAAACACACTGATCGTTAAATAAAATAAACATTGTAATTATTTTCTTGCATTTGATTCTTATATTATAACTTATTCTATATGAATTATCCTGGGACTGCCTGAGCTGGAACATATTACAGGCTTACAGCGGACTACAATTGAGTTCATAAAGTTTCTAGTCTTAAAACGTTCTTTATTTCAACGCCTAATTGTAATTTTTTTCCTGGGACTCTTTTACAAGCCTATTTCTACGTGAATTAAAGGGATATCATAATATAACTCTCCGTAAATGCAAACATTAAATTGTGCTCTTACCAAAACTTCTTCTTCGTTTGCCATGATGGATTGATCTTTGTTGATGTAAAACCATGTAAAACACACAGAATAGGGAGCTTTTCCCTAAAGCGGGATCTTCAGATCTTCATAATGGCGTCATTTATGTAATAAGTTTGCTTGTGTTGTGGTTGGTTATCTAATTTATTTCCTCAAAGATACATTTTAAAATGACCTGTAATGTACACAAAGCAGTGATCAATTATTGATCTGAATCTGCCACGTGTTATTATGTTATACGCACGAATAATCAAATCCCTTTCAGCCGATTATTCTTTCCGTTGTGTAAAATGAAGAAGGATTCATTGTTGCCTTTGCGCTTTGACAATTTCTTCTGTGACGTTTCTTGAAAGCTTCTACCCGCAGTTACTAGAAAAACCCAAGCTCGACAATCTCGTCATAGTGGAATTTATTAGGCTTTTAAAATTAATTCAACATGAGAAAGATTTTATACTTGGTGGTTTTTGCATCAATTTTTTATATTGGTGAGTAACCGAGGCCAAAGCCTTCTCCGGAGTTTATGTTATCAATCCAAATAGGCATTGTAATAGTTTGAATTTGTATCGTGAGAACGTGACGTTCAAAAATGTTAATTATTTTATTGGTTGCACGCTCGTGCTTTTTGCTAACTGGCGTGTGTTTTTGTAGTCATAGCCGCATATATCAGTTAACAGAAGCAGTTATAATACCTGAGCCATAAAGGACCATATAAATTTTTCCTAGGCTACGCTATTAGGCTATTCTAGTAATTACACATACTGGGCTTACACATAATCGCTAATTGGGCTTATCTCATTACTGTCTTTGATTTCTCCTGATTCGTTCCTTCCAGAGATATTCCCCACCATCACCATGGAAACTAACAATGTAGCCTAAAGCCCTGGGCAAACGACGGCAACATTTGCGCGGCAAATCTGTTTTTTGTCTGATGTGTGTTTTTCGTGTTTTGAAGCAGTCTTTTCAGGAGCGGCTAAACGACAAGGATTTTCTCAAGAATTTTCTAGAAAAAGTCAGATTGAGCTTAAAAAGAAGTCATAGAAAAGCAACATCATCGAAAAAGTTCGATACATTTCAAAGAAAATGGTTCGAAAAGAATAACGAAGACTTTCGATAACAAATATCTTTGGAAAGACTTTGAAAATGTTTGATGGCCATCAAACACAATGACACAAATAAAATACACGATTCAACATGTCAGACAAAATCGAAAGAGTGGCTAAACGATAAGGACTTTCGAAGGATTTAAAAGCCGCTCAAATGTTGCCGTTGTTTGCCCAGGGCTTACAAGGCAAACGTGCAGACCTTCCAACTTCAGATTTGAAAAAATAGTGAGATTTCTGAAATTCTTTATGCTGGGGATAAAATTTAGGGGCCTCCCCAAAGGAGTGGCCCAATTCCAGGGGGTCTAGGGGATGTACTTCATCATGGATACAAAATGGCTTGAAAAGAAAATTTGCAACAATATTTTGGATAATGCAGACCCTTGAAAATGTAACCAAAACATAAATTCAGTCTTGAAACAATACACAGAATGATCCAACAGAGTATAAATTTAGCTTTTGAACATTAATTAGATTCTCAAAGAGTTTATACACAGAAGTAGAGACATTTTTTTAAGATTGGATTTTGCCGTGAGAAAGTGAGAGAAACCGTGAGACTGTGAGATTCAGTGTAAAAGCGTGAGACTCACGGCAAAGCCGTGAGACTTGCATTTGAAGGTCTGAACTTGTATTGATATTGAACATTCAAAGTTGATGCTAGTAGGCGGCCCTAGGCTGCATATATCCTGTACGTAAAACAGGTGTTGCACAGGATATAAAACCATAGTCACTAGAGTAAATCTTAGTCTTCTTAGACTATTAAAGTGACAATGATAGGCCTAATAACGCTTCTTTGGGAAACACACAGAAATGTAGATTGTAGAGTGAGGGTAAAATACAAACCTGCAACTTTTCAAACTTACCAACTAAGCCAACATTTCTTTAATCGATTTCTTGTTTAGACCATGAACTTAGCCTACTACCCTGAAAGAATCCAAACCTCCTCCGCTGAAAATTCTGCAATGAAGCTCGTTGCCCACAATCATTTTGGTGAATCTTACAGTGTTAGATTTTTCCATGATTTTTTATAGCTTGAAGTTTCATTTGGATTTACCAAGTCTAGTGACAACCATCTGTAGGCCTTAAAATGAATTCATGTCTAAATCTCGCCACGAAAATAAATGTTACTTGTCCAATTTTAATAAATCAAGAACATAATAAATTATAATTTACTGTGAATAAAAGAAACAATTAACATTATTCTACCACTTGTATCAACAATTGTAATGACAATAGCATTCTATTAAACAATAGAAAGCAGCATTACGGATAGTTTATCATAGAACGTAGATCATGCATCCATTTTCATTGAGTAAGAAATCTGTCTGAAGATCGCAGTGAAATTTCTGAAACTTGAGTAACGGTAAAGAATGTGTAATTTTTTATTTGTTCACCATTATAATAATAATAATAATGTACTTTATTTAAAATAACCTCGTATCCTACTGCAATGATAAAAAATACTATATGCAGTTACCTGTTAGTATGTTTTGCAGGATTCAGCTTATATATATATTCACATGCAGTAAGATTTTTTTTTGTAGGCCTATAGGGCCCATGTAGCCTAACAGATATATAGTAAACACGTCAAAAAAAGTACTTTCCAGCTGGGAAGGTCCTTTCCCTTAATGAGTTTTTGAAGCAACTTCTAGTTGAATTTGAATTAGTGATCTTATAATATGATCTTGTATCGCTTGCTTTTAATAATTTGTTGAACATCAAGGCTCCGACGCGAGTGAATCAGCGCTTCCCCACTTTCTTTTTGAGTGCTTTTACTTCAAAGCTTCTGGTTGTTGCTGATCGTGTCCTTCATTCAACGCTGGTAAATAATGATTGTAAATAATCAGGTAGTAGTTTTGAGCGAGCGTCATAGCACATCTACATTAGGGATGTCAGTGATTGATGACGGGTAGTGTCGAAATGTATACCAAGTTACCAACTGACTCCAGTTCTTTCCCATAGCTAACTCTGTCGATAGTTTGCTTACCAGATGCTTTCAGGCATCTGTCTAGGTGACTTTGGAGATGCTTATCTAATATGGTAGTTAGTGTGCCACAGTATCAAAAATGTTGTAAGATTAAGGATTTAATCAATTCTACCATTGAATTTGGAGGTATGAAATGCCCCAATTTTGATTATGCGGATGATGTGCTATTTACTTTTTGGCATGTGGCAGCTAGAAAGTCCTTCATGGAAAGCTGATTGTCAATAATAACTTCAAGTACCTTGAAGCCGCTCAAACACTTTGGAGAGTGAGACTAGCAGCGTAATAGGACAAAAATTGGACTTGCAATATGGATCTCCGTGTCTGTAGATCGGAGTCAGTAGTCCGTCTTTCCAATGAGCAGGAAACATTTTCAATTCAATACATTTGTTAAATAGCTCAGCTTAAGCCTCAGATACGAGATCAGATACAAAAGTAAGAATCCAGTTAGGCAAGCAATCTTCTCCTGATGACTTCTTGACTTTAAGATGATTTAATATGCTCTTTACTTCATTAGCATTAGTTTTCATGAATTTAATAATGGAATATTTACATCCGTAAGTTTGAGAGTATTTAGATACTGGTAGTGCAGAGCAGCTACATGCTTACAATTTCATGAAATGTCAGCAAAATTCCTTTTCAGTATGTCTGCAACAGCATGAGGCGACTTTGTGAGTTTCCCATCTTCGTAAAGTTGTATCCCACTGGATGATGATGACTTTTTGCTAGGTAGACATGCAGAATTTGTTTACCAAAATTTTTTCTTGTCCCTTTCTTCTGGGATAGAATGCATATGCCTTTTTATCTCATGTCGTCTTGTTTTTGAGGCAATTTGTTTTTTCTCAATGTATACAGATCGGTTTTCTTCTGATTTGTTGTTTTTGTATAGCGTTGAATGCTTTGTTTTACAGTCTGGTTCATTTTACAAGAGCTGAGCTGGTGTTACCCATGGAGGTTGATCTGGCTTAAGCCGATTTTCCACTGCACCAAATATGTCATGCGCAGAGACAATTGTCGCGCGAGGAATGTCGATCGAAAAACGTTACTGATTTCCACACAAATGAGAATTATTTTGACTTTTATAGCGCCATAGTCCAATTAAACAAAATATGACTGCCTTCAACGATAAAAAACGTTTGTTTGCAATTTAAATACTAATAATGGAAGGCCGTGAGCAAAGGTTTTGTTTAACTATAAAACCGAAGGTTATGATGTTCTTATAGCGTTGCCCACCATGCATTATGATGTTTACACTCAAAGGAATACTCCATTTTCAGTTCAGACATATGCTTACAACAATAAATTCTACTTAGCTAGCTATTGTGGTCACCAGAGAATCTTTTGATATGTGTTAAATATGTTTGAGAAAGATATGTCAAAATATAATCTGATTTTTATTTTCTTCAAATTCGTGAACTTTAAAATCATTAAATCATCTAGAATTTTGCTACTCTTGAGTTTATATGTTCTTCCTTGCCTCAGTTTTGTGGGAGAGAAAAATAGATTGCCGTTACAGAGCTACGCAATCTCAAACGTAACATCGCGTGATTAATCCGATCTAAATTCTATTAGAAAAACCACACGCCTTGTGACTTTGTCGTCATAAAGCTAGATCCAATCCCTTTTTTTCCTCAGCGACATTTGGGTCAAAACACCACTTTGAAGGAATTTTTCACCAAGAAATAATTTCCAGATCGAAAAAAAAATTACGCCATTGTTTTTTTCACATCAAGTTCTACTTACGTATGTAGAGATAGTCTAGGAGGTTATTCCCACTTTAAACACAGAAAATACAACACTAGCACGCAACTATCCAAACACGTTTGGGATTTAAAGACAAATACATCACATACAAGATCGAATGGTCAACTATCGCAAACCAAAATCATACAATAACATCTCAAAAAGGCCATTTATACCTTTTAGAAAAATACCATATTATCTGCGCAAAAGAACCGATACTAAACAAACAATCTGAATTAATATCTAAATGTCGTCACAAAAATAAATAGTACTTGTCCAATTTTAATTAAATCAAAAACATAACAAATAATAATTTACTGAGAATAAAGGAAACCATCACATTTTTCTACCAATTGTATCAACAGTAGTAATAATAATAGCATTATATTAAACAAAGAAAGCGGCATTACCGATAGATTATCATAGAACGTAGATCATGTATATTTTTCATTGAGTAAAAAATCTGTCTGAAGATTGCAGTGAAATGCGTGAAACTTGAATAACAGTAAAGAATGTGTATTCTTTGACTCTTTGGCATATATTGTTAATAATAATAATGATAATAATAATAATAATAATAATAATAATAATAATAATAATAATAATAATAATAATAATAATAATAATAATAATAATAATAATAATAATAATAATAATAATAATAATAATAATAATAATAATAATAATAATAATAATAATAATAATAATAATAATAATAATAATAATAATAATAATAATAATAATAATAATAATAATAATAATAATAATAATAATAACAATAACAATAACAATAACAATAACAATAACAATAACAATAACAATAACAATAACAATAACAATAACAATAACAATAACAATAATAATAATAATAATAATAATAATAATAATAATAATAATAATAATAATAATAATAATAATAATAATAATAATAATAATATAAATAGAGGAGTCAAAGACTACACATTTTGTTACTGTAACTTAAAGTTTCACGCTTTATTGCGATCATCAGACAGTTAAAACTAGATAATAAAAAACATACATGGTACCTCTGATATAAACTTACATAAATCGCAGCTATTGTTAAATGGGATAAAGCCTATTGTATCGCAATGTGCGTGTTTTCTTTGTGATCGTTTCCTATGCGGCATTTAATTGTTACAGGTTATGTTTTAGTCGATTTATAATTCCGAAGCACATTCCGGCATGATAAACCTACACACAACACACAACTATCCAAATATATTTGGGAACAGAAGGACAAAGCCACCAACTACAGCATCGAATGGACAGCTCTATCGAGAGCAAAACCATACAATAATATAACGAAAAGATGCCAGCTATGCCTGGCAGAAAAATATCATATCATTTGTTCCAAAAAAGCATTACTTAACAAAAGATCTGAGTTAATTTCAAAATGTAGGCACGAGAATAAATTTTATTTTACTAATTATAAATCGACTAAAACATAACCTGTAACAATTAAATGCCGCATAGGAAACGATCACAAAGAAAACACGCACATTGCGATACAATAGGCTTTATCCCATTTAACAATAGCTGCGATTTACGTAAGTTTATATCAGAGGTACCATGCATGTTTTTTTATTATCTAGTTTTAACTGTCTGATGATCGCAATAAAGCGTGAAACTTCAAGTTACAGTAACAAAATGTGTAGTCTTTGACTCCTCTATTTATAATAATAATAATAATAATAATAATAATAATAATAATAATAATAATAATAATAATAATAATAATAATAATAATAATAATAATAATAATAATAATAATAATAATAATAATAAAAATAATAATAATAATAATAATAATAATAATAATATAATAAGTATAGGTTTATCTAATAGCAGACAAAATAGTGCTCAATGTCAACATTTGGCAGAGCGGTAAATAATAATAATAACTTCCAATTAAGGATCAACTTCTAATTATTCTTCTTATTATTGTTATAATAATATTGAGAAGGTCAGGAAAGATACAAAAATATAAATTATAAATTTTACATTGAGAATAAATGGGTTTTATTTTGACTTGAATTCATCCAATGTGTATCAGTTCTTGATTTGACAAGGTAGTGAATTCCAGTGTTTTGGCGCTAAATATGAAAAAGATCTTTCACCGTATGATTGTAATTTGAAGCATGGTTGGTGAAATAGATTTTTGTTACTTGAGCGTAGGGTTCTTTTTGTAGTGTAATTGGAAGTATAAGATCAATCAGGTAATTTGGTGCCATGTTGTTCAAGACTTTGTACGTTGTGATAAGAATTTTAAAAATAATGCGATGTTCGAGATTGAGCCAGTACAAGTCACAGAGAACAGGTGTGATATGATCTCGAATTTTGGTTGACGTCAGTATACGTGCTGCGGCATTTTGAACGTGTTGTAGTTTGCATAATTGCTTTTTATTTATAATAATAATAATAATAATAATAGTGTTGTGCAGAGTTGTAACTAATTTGATTGCTCTTCTGATTGCGAGATCAGAGATAATTTTCACAGATGTTTATCAGTATGTTCAATTTGCTTTTCTTCAAAATATTTCCCAGGGTATACAAAGGAGTCAAATATTGTAAATAAAAAGACAAAAGAAGAAGTAGAAGTTGGAGATGACAAGCCAATGTTTTCATTTGGAATGGTAAGTTCGCTTTGATCAGGTTAGATACATCAACTCTTATAGAGCTTATGAAACATCTGCCTAAAGACTAGGCCTACAATGATTGGCCAAGTTGCATGACTGATGATATCTTCAATCAAAAAGGCTAGCAGACCCATACCTGACACCAGCAAACATATTTCATACATTCATTGGAATTGCAACTTCCAGATTTATGTTGTTATTCTAAAAGTTGAAGACGAGCAAGACCACAAACTACATTAGTTAGGTCATTAAATAAACATCATAAGTTGTGTAAATATAACTCTACTTGAGCTTCTAACTCTTGTTGTTGTGAAGAATTTATATGTAGAATTACTTATTGTTTTTAGCGGATGTGCTCAGATTATTACTTTGATTCCATGTATGGTAGAAAATCAGTATATGTTGAATGAAGTTGCTTCACGTCATTCATTTGCTGCGGAAATCATACTTTTTGTGGTAGCGTTAAATCAAGCTATATTTCAACAAATTGATTAATTATGTACTGTAATTGAATTGAGAAACGATAATCTTATAGGATTAGATTATCAATTCAATTCCATCTCCAATAGGGTAATGCCTTGCCTCTAATCTGTTGACCATTGATTGCTTTTTGTTTATGTTGTATTTGATTTCTGTAGGTTGTCAACGAAACAAGAATAGCAGATGTTGATGTTGATGAAGATGAAGAAGAAAAGTTTGAAAAGGAAAAATTAAGTTAGTTTCAATATAGGCTATTGCATCTATTGCATCTCGATATTATACATTTTGTTCATTAAAACATTAGTCCACATTGTCCCTATCCATATTGTCCACATAGCAAAATCCTATGGATAGTCCATTGAGGCTACCAACTCCACCTTTGTATTGCAACTGTTGAATTTATAGGGCACTTCATTAGAAAAAGTTTGAACAACAATCGTATCTGACCAAATACTATGTCTATGCACTGTATTGAGATGTATTCACACCCAATTGGTGCTAACCAAAATATGTGGGTGCTGAGATACCTCCCTACTTCAACATGAAATCAGTACTCGACAGAAATTGACAAATCACTTCCTTACTCGCCGTGAAGGTCTCACTATGATCCTTACTGACCTCAGGATAAATAGCCTTCTTGATGCTGACACTGGAATCGTCCACATGAAATGAAAACCTTGTGAATGATACTGGCGGCACCTGGCCAGACATAGGTAATCAAATTGAAACAACTTGCAAGTATTGTCATTTATGTCAAAGTTTGAGCAAAAAAGCTGTTCCCTGACAATGGGTAAACTATCTTTCCCGAAACAAAGACCCCTGCTGGACGTTTTACCATTGATATTGTTGACCCTTTCGACACCATTCCGACAAATCAATGGTGTTATTAGATTATTTCCCCAGGTTTCCTGAGCTACTAATTAACAATATCAATTTTGGCAATATCATTTGTTGACTGGAATCAACAATTGCACGATACAGTAATACTTATTCATAAACAATTTCTGTATGATAATGGTCTCCAATTCATCAGTCACAAGCTTACTTCCTTTCTTGAAAACCATGATATCTAATATGTACATTCTGCTGTGTATAACCAACATAAAACCACAGTTCAATGGAAAACTAGGAAGATTTAATTAAAATCTTAAACTGTCAATCCAAACTGATGTCAACAGCCCCTCGACATGGCAGCAAGCAATTGATAACCTTCTGGCCCCAATACTGTGGCATTCAGCCCCCAACGCGCAAATTCAGAGTATTCGTTCCAAACTGTTTGTGTCTGACCGTCCATGACCAATGTCGATGTCCAAGCTATTCTTGGAAAATGGGCATATTGTCTTGCTAATGGATCAACTTGAAATTCAGACAAGCTAGGTCAGTATAATTCATCCGTTGCTATCACTCCAGATGCTGATGGATTGACTGATCATGAATTCATGGTGAGAATGCTGAATCATCTGGTACTGCATCAAGCCTATCACAATGCGTGTCACAGTATCACATCCAACATCAACCCTTGCAGTAAAAATTCTAGGAAATACTAATGTGTTGACAAACTGTTGCAACCTAATGTTTCCAGCTCTACTCTTTTGTTTATTTATTACATCATGTTCAAAGACATGAGCATTTTCAGTATTCAATTGGATAAGCTAGTAGGAAATAAGAAGAAGTTTAAAAGGACTTGCAATTGGTAATACTATACTAGTTATTATTTCAATAAATATTGTATTGTATGTAAGTTGCATTCAATTTGTGTCATCTCTTTTGTATTAGAATTGAAGAATGTTGCTATATTTATAAGAAGCCAGCGTTATCCATTCCACCAAGAAAGAGCAGATGCATTACGAAAAAATTTACTTGAACAAGCATCTGCTATCAAAAATTCTGTAAGTATTATTAAATTGAGACTTGTTTTCCAAAACATTTTATTTATCATTTCACATTTTTTTTTTTGTTATTCTCATTCTGAGCTGTTACTGATTAATTACTCTTTGATTTGACTTGCCCAAGTTTCACTTCTTAAGAGACTTGTGTCCTTTGGCAATTCTATTGTTTCGAAAACAAAGAAACCGCCAACAAAATCTCGTTGATGACGTAGTTTTATTCGAGTATTCCAGGGAGTCAACAGTCAACAGTTAACGAATCGTAAAACATATTAGCGCCTGAAATTTTCAAAGCTGCTAACTTAGTTGACAGAAAAAGTTAATGCTAATTAAACTGGATAACTGATTTTATTATTCTAACTTACTGATTCTGGCAAGTCATTGATGTATCGAACGCTCCTGTTTTCTGCAAACTCGTTGAGCGCTCGTTGAAGATAGCCTGCGTGCAGACTAAACCCTATATTAACAAAAGTGTAAAACGTTAAAATGTTTACACTTTCGTTAAGATAGGTTTTAGTCTGCACGCAAGATAGTTGGAGATCGAAATACAGGTTGAAATATGATTCATTGTGGAAATGATAAAGATTACACTTAAGGGTTGCTATATTCTGAATAAATATTTCCCTTGTTCTTGTACACAACGTGGAACTGCTGAATTTTTAAATGGTAATCCTAAATCATTCACAATGACACAATAACAATCCTGAAGGGTAAAAATATTTACAGATACTTTTGCCATCTGTATTTTTATCTGAATGATGTTGAAATAGGTTTGTAATTTCTTAGAGCATCAGTTAATTGACTTGATTTAATAACCAGAAGTTTCGATATAGATTTAATTCATTTTATTTTGACTTGCATGTTGCATCTTTCATCAAGTTACGTAATGTTGGACCCCGTCGTTCCCCGTACATCAAATGTGTGATGATTTGACAGAACAATACTATCAAACAGAATGCCGTTGTGCAGAATCCTGCACAGCGCTGTATCAAAATTGCGGCGTTAATCTATACAGTGTTGAATGTTTATTCCATAGAAAGTTGCTACTACGAACTATGATATTGAAGTGACCACTGTAGACAGGTGGTTGGTGTACTGGGGTTTCTTTTATAGCAATTTGACTGTTCTTTTCTTTATATACCTGGCAAATGATCATATAGATAAGTTTGTCCACTTATTTAAAAGTGGGTTAAATTTTTGTGCATAATACTTTGAATGCCTACCTACCTGCTATCACGCCAATATATTATTGTTGTTAATTTATTCCAGGGAAAATTAGATGTTGTTTGTTCGCATGATCGGGAATTTCCAAACAGAGCCTGGACAATCAGCTCTGTCATTCCAATGTATGAAAAGAGATTAATATTATTTTGAAGTCTAGGCTATATTTCACCTTTGAGTTGATAACATATTTTGATAGAGCTCACTTGATTTGTGTGTGTCCAGCCTCCAATCTATACATATTTGTTTTGAGTTTTGCATGGCAGCATGGCTAGACTATTTCCCCTCTAAATTGAGCTTCAACTTTGCTATCTGGAGATATCTGTGTTTCACAATTTAAAGGAAATGAAAAATACTTGTAACAGAAACAGAATTTAACAAACAAGAGAACGTTCTTGAGAAAGTTAGCAAAAAATACTACATTTTCATTGCCATGGAAGTCGCTCATGTTCAACCAAATGTTAATGCAGTGTTCATGAAAACTTGGGCATTTATTTATTATCCAATTAATTAACTGAACATTTACATTTTCTGTCAACATTTCTATGTTACATTAGTCTATACCAACACTATAAGTACTTTCTATCTTCAAATCTGTTTAGGATTAGCTCACTTGATTAGGATTAGCTCAGGAAGGAGGACTAGCTCAGGTGGCAGAGCAACCGAACTTCAGGCCGGATCATATTTGATCGACTGTGGTTCAAATCCCCATAAGGTCAACTCAGCGCATCGCTGTGCATTGACAATCGAGACCTGTCTGCCATGAAATCTGTTGAAATTGATCTGCAGTGCCTTGGCGGAGATCATTAAAGAGTGTTTAAGATCATTGCTCTTAACGAAAAAAGCATTGCTCTTAGTGCCTTCGGAGGGCGACACCGTCTGCATTACTTTTACTATCTTCAAATCTGAAATTAATAGTGTTATAATTTTACTTCACTGCTACATTTAGTTGTAGCCATGTCAACCAAAACTTTGAAATTTTTTCTTTAGGTTACGTAAAGGTTTTATGAAGAAAAAATGGATATTTTTCTGTGAAGAAACCACGGAAATCAATCTCAAAAGATTACTTGATGTACTTGGCAATTATGATAGCAGAGAGGTACTGTATTAAAATTGTTTAAATGAACATGATATTGTATAGATATATATATGATACTCTGCTGAAAAATGCCTTGATAGGATGGACCTACTAGCTACCTCGGATCAAACAATATTGAGAGGATGAAAATACTTGGATATATGGCAGATTAATTAGCTGCTTTATGAATACATAGGGTAGAGCAGTAGAGAGATACAATCCTGGTGTTGACTGAGTGGGGGCTGGTCTAAATTATGCTTTTTCCAGCATTATGTTGTGTTTAAAGCAGTATTATGTCATGCAAGGAGTAGCTCAACAATGTCTTTCTAGCAGCTATCGTGAAATTTACTAGGATATAATATTTAAAATATTTAACCTATTTACATCTATAATAACTTGACTTGGGAATGATAAAAACAAGGATACCTTGCATTCCTTTTATATTAATCTTGTGGACATAGCAATACCAATAAAATAGTTGTCATCGTCATCATCATCATCATCATCATTTATTCAGAATAAACCTGATAAGCTCTAACCTATTTTCACAGGACTGATTCTCACTCTTGAAGCCCGGTTTCCACTTGACAAAAAATTCGCTGCAGCGAAAATTTCGCGGCTAATATGCTGAGTACGCATGCGTTGTGTGACGTTGTACACGAGTTGGACCACGCAGGTTTCGCTGCAACTTTCGCTGAAGCGAAAAAAGTAGTTGGAACTGATCCTACTTTTTTGCGATTCGCTGCAGCAAAAAGTAAATCAAGCAATGCAAATCATTTGAAAATGATGATGTCATGACATTTTCAGCAAACAAGATGGCGGGATGAAATTTGCCTGAAATTTGTAGCCTTTGTTTTTGCAACTTGTGAATCTCCAGTCACCAAATAACGCAAACAAACACATATCCTCTCCAGCGAACCAATGTTTTTTTCATGTGACTATTCTTCTTTTCAATTTTAGACCAATCATTATATAAAATTGTTCAAATGTCGAATGACGTATTTACGAAGAGAACGGTAAAAATATTCGATTTTGTGAGCTTCATTTCCTTTACGAGTAAATGAATCTCTCCTTTCTCTTTCCACTCTTCAAATTGAATTTCCGGACCCAGAATCGTTTACTGTATTTTCCTGCATATACTCTACGTCTTCTGAGCAGAAACATTTGAATAATTCGCAGCCGTGCAAGCAATATACAACTTCCAAATTTACTGGTGCCATGATGGATTTTCATAAAATGTTGAATTTGGCGCGCGAAACAAATTTTAAGTGGAAATGAACGAGCGAAAATTTTGCCGCGAATTTTTCGCTGCAGCAAATTTTTCGTCAAGTGGAAACCCGGCTTGAGTCTCACTCTTGAATGTGACATGTGGCTACAGTTAGATGTTTATGCATCAAATCTGCTAATTATATTCCCCCAGAATCCTTAGTTTGGGATGCAAACTTTCCAATGTTAGTCCAACCTACATCAATAAATGTTTTACTTTTATTATCATGAATTTGCTTGTTTTGATGTAGGAACATTTTCTTGGACATGCTCTCAAAGACACACAACCTGTAATTATTCATCATTTCTATCATGATGATCTTGATTTTGAGTATCCTGATTTAGATGCTGGGTGGGCATTGTCGCTTCCTGCTGTTACGGGGTAAGTTGCCTGTCTCAATGGTGTCACGAAAGTGAAATAAATTTTCAAAATGCCTGAATCTCCAGAAGAAATAGCATTAACAGCTCTGAATTTAAGATTATTTTGAGGCTTTAATATTACATGATTTTCAATTTTAATAGGTTTTAAATGCAAACCTGTCTTCCTGATTTTCATGAAATTTTTGTGAAAATGAGATGATCTGACATACCTATATATTAACTGTTCTTAATTGCTTTGCATCTGTTGTCTAGATCAAACAGAAGGATAATTATTTGTAGAATATTTGCAAACTAATAAAATTATTCACGTTGTGTTTATTCCTCACATATTATGCGATCAGTATTCCCCACATTATGCTATCTATCCAATTTTGGCTTTCGAAGACACTTGCTTGCTGATGTTGATTGTTTCTTTTCTTACAATCCCAATTTAATAAATAAACCATAAATGCAGTTTTGACAATCAATTGCCATCTTGATTACGACTTGTTTATGGAATTGAAATTTCAATTTGCTTTTAGGTTTGTAGAAAAAGTCAATCAAGTTGAGAAGAAAACACAGTTTACCATTGATGTCAAGCACGAGGTAGATCAAACAAATGTGCTAGTTTGAGTTTTCCAAGCATATTTTATTATTTTTCAAGGTACATGAAGTCATAACTGAATTCTCAATCTATATATTGTGCTATTAGTTGAGCCATGTATAACTTTGAACAGGCAAGGTTCATCTGAACTTTCGATTACAGAAGTGATTCCAGAACTAGACATTCTTGAAAGCTAGCAGATTGAACAGATTTTTATTAGTGTGTGACTTGACAAATTACAAGTGTGACTTGTGCAACAAAGTTATGCCGTCTACACACGTTGACACCTCCATATACGGATTGAAGAGCATAAGAATGCAGACATTGGAAGGCATGGAAAAACCCACAATGCGCAGGAACCAACATTAGCAGCAATTTCCATATTTTTAGAGGTTTAATAGAAAAATTACTATGGGTGTCGGTGTAATGTATCTCTACATTAATACAGTGTAACCCACTTAAGTGCAAGTCAAAATTGCCAGCGGTTTTCATTGCATTTATCCAAAATTGTCTACCAAGGACTTGACCAGAAAATTGTTTAACGGGTCTCAAAGCCAGGTTGCAGATAAGCGGGAATTTCATTTATCCGAATTGCACATAAGCGGGTTAAACTGTATAATTGTTTTTCCCGATTTTCATCATTGTCCTTTATCTGGAATAATATACCTTTCGGGTTAATTAGCTGTTTCTATATTCTTTTATTCTGAAATGTCTATAAATATCCAATAATTGTAATTTTACTTTTAACTTGAAAATGGCTGATGTTGATAGCTGAAACGTTGTTCAAACTAATAAAAATCCGTTGTTGCTGCCACTGACTTTTATATTGAAGTGTTTCTCAAAGAAGATATTTTTTAGAACTACTATATTTTGATGACAATACTTTTAAAATTCGTTGCTGCGGTCACATTAATTAATATTATATAATCATAAGAATTTCCCCTGAAAAAACTTGCTGAATTTATGAGCTGTTTATGAACTTTGTGAACTATTCATTAGCATGTTTTCCCTGTAAGAACAGTTCATGAACTGTTCATGAATGTTGGCTGACCCGTTTTTCATAAAATGTTCATGAACTATTCTCGCAAGGAAAAGATGTTTAAATAGTAAGCAAAATTTGATTTCTTGCAATAGAAACAGATTTTGAGCCTTGCCTTTGCCCTATTTTACCGGTACCAGTATTTTGCATGTGTAATCAATTAATACTAACAGTGTGAACTTGCCTTTTTATTTCATCTCATTAATCATTTTGTTGGTCATAATGTGTCTCATAATTTTTAATGTTTACAAGGTTTTAATCATATATTAATCCTATGTTAATTCCAATACTGTATGCGAGAGGTGTATCATAATGTATTTCTCTGTTAAATAGGATTTCCATATCAAATTGTAATTGATTTTTCATATTTCAGATTGCCATGACATTGTTTGATAAAGGCAGAGGAATTGAGTTGAAAAATGTGCCACAATTCTGTATCAATCAAAGATTAGAAGAATCTGATTGTGCCTCAACCGTTAATTATGCTGAGCCTGGTTGTGTATGTATAATTTATTATTTGAAAAATTGATGATATAATCAGATGTATATCTCTAGTATAGTTTTGTATCTCAACAGCATCTCAACAATCAATGGTATATGTATTGGCAGATTGTTAAACGCTTGTTTATTGCATGTGTGTTTGATAATTATTGATTGTCAGCTCTGATCCTCGCCTGTTCGGGTGTTTAACTCAAATTTTAGGGTATGCAGGTTTCAGATTCGATGACTTGTGGCTCAAATCAACTCTGCATTTTCTTCACCTAAGCATCAATCAGTTACACCAGTAACACCCCTACAAAAAGATTTCAGGATCTCATGAACTTCACAGGCAACCCATTCCTTTATGAAAACAGTTCATGAACATTGAAGGGCCGACTTATCATGAACTGTTCTTAAAAACAGTCCATTTTAACGTTCATGAACTAATTTGTGAAAAGCTGTTTACATGGTGTTCACTGTTCATTGGCAATTCAGGGTGTTCATAAACAATTCACGAGGTTCATGAAACGCTCATGTAGTTAACAAATTTTCTCGCACTCACATTTCTGGACATTTCCCAGTTTCACTTTATTGCATCAGTAGTTACCACAACCGATGCTATTTTCATTACACTCGTTATTTTGAAATTATAAATGTATGTTTTATGCTACACGCTTTGATTGCAATATTAGTTATTCGTTTTCATTGCTCAGTGATGCTGAATTGGAAATCCATAAAAAACTTTAATACCCTAGCAATCTCTAAATATTCATAGAAATCTAAAAAGGGTGACGAAATAGAATAGACGAAATAACTTTTAGAAAATAAAAATTTGAGGCGTTTTGAAGTGACCATGATACTATAGAAGGTAGTACATTATACAATCGTACTGTTATGAAACTGGTGAAGTAGTTTAAAATTGTATGCCTTTTATGACTTAGTAGCCAGCCCTCTAATGGCTAATCAGCTATAATCTTAGTAATGATTGTATGTGTTGCATTGCGATTAGCTACTATAATCATTGACGAGTTGTTTGCTTATATTTTAGGGGGAAGTTCCAGTGGATAAAATATTTGTTGGCGTTAAGACGTTTTCAGGTTTCCATGAAACTCGACGTAAGTCATGGACGGAATTTTTTCGGTTTTCGTACAACTATATTTTAGATTGAAAGAAAAGTTGAGTAAGGACGTACCAAAGCAATGTTATAATGAATGTGTTTATCCTTTCTGGGACCAGGGACTGATTTCCTAAACATATAGACACACACTAGGGCCCGCACTAGGGCCTAACTTCGATTCTAAAAAATGATATTGAAAGCTTTAAAGTATGCATCTTATAACAATGGCCTCTTGGATTCTGAAATGTGATTGTATGTGCTATAATTGAGATATAATAGCTACAGCAGAAGAATCTATATGTGAGGTTAGAAACATCAATCATCTACTTCGTGGTCATAGTAAGCAGATAATACCTCGTTCTGTACTTGCAAATAATACCATAGCTAATTCTTTTTCTTTTATCCTTTAGTTGAACTCCCTTCCGGAAAATATTGTTTTAGCTTCTTCATTTTCAAGTTTTAAAAAAATAATCTGGACATTTTAGATTTTTCAAACAATTGTAAACATAATCATTAGGCTGCAAGTAAATGAAATGTTTTCCTTTGTTTGCCTGTATTTATCATTAGATAATTTACAAATATTCATCAATCAATCTAATGGAAAACAGCTTTAATACGTTGTTTAAATATAATTTATTAGCATAATGTCACCATTAATTGAATTTACATACTCTCTTGTATTCCCTTTCTCAACAGTCCCTGTAGTTATAAACACAATTGGCAAACAAACCACACACATCCGTTACTATAGTGATAAAGACAATGCTAGCATCCCAACATACCATTCTGGCGTCGCTAATACTGAACGAGGTCATTGTCAAAAGACTTATTTAATCATAAAAAGATTCCATGAAACAATAAAAATGTCAAAGAAAGATTGGCTACTTATCATGGATGATGATACTATAATTAGGTAAAATATTGAATATTCACCATCACTTCAGCCTTGTCAGTCTGAGAATATCTTATGAAATAAACAACGCATAGAATAGTAATATCGTACGGTTTCGTTCTCATACTACTATGCACTGCAGAGCTTGATTGGCTATAACGGTCACCTCTATATAGTGGCCACCCTCAATAATATACAAAACTTATCATTCACTTGAATCGACCCTGTATATAAATTTCACCTGCACATAATGGTCAATCTGTTTGTATGTTATTAGTGGCTGCTTTATGCAGGTTTCGCTGTAGCTACCATGAATACATGTTCGTATGTAATCATACTCCGACATATTCAGATCTCTGCTGGAAACTATCATTTCATGTCGATCTTTGAGACTTCAAATCTATGGAATTACTTTCATGGTAATGAAGACTCTTGATGACTGGACTGCAATCTACCTAAGTGTCACGGTCATCCGTTTTATTATAATCTTGTTGATAAACGTTTTGTAGCTTACATCGCTTGAGAAAGATTCTTGCCTGCTATGATCCAGAACATAAGATCTTACTTGGTGAAAGATATGGTTTTGGATCTTCAAGAGAAAATACATACGGATATGATTACATAACTGGAGGTGGAGGGTATGTTAATTATATCATTATCTTAGCATTGATGAGACTGGTCTATATCACGTGTTTTGTCTCTGCTCCATGACTCATCGTCGTCAATCTACGTGAAGTCCCGCTAAGAGATAATATATGTTTATATAAATGTATATAGTAATGATATTAAAAATATCAAAACTTAATGTTCTTAATATTGGCAATTGAATAGTGCTCAATGCTAGTGAATAGCAGAGCGTAAATAGTAATAATAATAATAATAATAATAATAATAATAATAATAATAATAATAATAATAATAATAATAATAATAATAATAATAATAATAATAATAATAATAATAATAATAATAATAAAAATAATAATAATAATAATAATAATAATAATAATAATAATAATAATAATAATAATAATAATAATAATAATAATAATAATAATAATAATAATAATAATAATAATAATAATAATAATAATAATAATAATAATAATAATAATAATAATAATAATAATAATAATAATAATAATAATAATAATAATAATAATAATAATAATAATAATAATAATAATAATAATAATAATAATAATAATAATAATAATAATAATAATAATAATAATAATAATAATAATAATAATAATAATAATAATAATAATAACAATAATAATAATAATAATAATAATAATAATATTGAGAAGGTCAAGAAAGACACATTCTTTGGTTGTAACTCCAAGTTTCACGTTATTAAATGATCTTCAGACAACAAATACTAACTCATACTAATATATGATTATATGCATTGATGTTAACGGGTTAGCATTGCCTTAGGACTTACTGCTGTGCAATAGTTTAGGAGATCTAAGTTTGTTTGATCAAAAACATCATAGTAGAAGGAAATACCGTATAAGGACTTCTGGCATGGAGATTTCATTCGTCATCTCATTTCTACTTCTTTCGTGTGAGAAGTTCTTTGCAGTTCTTATTTCTCTCCTGGGCCCGCAAATTTACTGTGATCTTGCTCTATGTGATAGGTGATTGACCATCCTTTTGTTACCTTAAACAATGCTAAGTTGTCAACATTTCTCATCATATTGTGCTTCTTATGTTTTATTCTATTACAAATAACTTTACATCGTTCATTGTCTACGTCACATATTATGTTCTTTGGCCTTTGGTGCTTGGCTGATGGACTCAAAATCGCTATTAGTAGAAGCTAGGATACCAATTGAAAGCACGCCTGTCACCACCAAGACCAAGCACCAGTCACACTGCTAAGTCAGTGGAGTACCTATTATACTTACCTTACCTGTTTACAATAGAGGGAGGGTGTGGAACCTTAAACTGGAGTGCAACAATGCAACCCCAATAATTGCAGCACTGCACTTTACCACTCCCTTAACCTGATGTGAAGCACTGAATGGAGGCATAATAAATCAATATAATTTCAAACAAAATGCGGCACTGCATATAACAACAAAACCAACTGGTTAGTAAAATAACCAAGATCAACACTGATCACCAAATTATAAAAATCTATCTCAAATTGAGATGGCTAGCACGCTAGACAACTGTGGCAAGAATAACTACCACGCCCTGTAACATTTTTGGCATACGCACACAAGACTAAAACAATGGGTTAATAATAGACCAATCACACGTGTATGGTTGCCCATCGTTGCCATAGCGATTTTTTTTAAAAAAAATTTACACCATGGCCTGATATCCTCAAACCTTGTAGACTTGGTTTTAAAGGAGCAAAAATGACCGGCAGGCGCTACGCACTTAGGATCACGTGCACGCTTATTGTTATAACACCATGTTCATTGTTGACATGAATTTTATTACAAGTTAGGCCTGCGTATAACAATGGTTTCAAAGCGAGACGGTTGAATTACGCTAAGCATAAATTCAACTTGTGCTCGCAGCGGTCGCCGGTCAATTTTGCCCCTTTAACCATATACATCGTAACGTAGCTAATGAACCCGAAAGGTATTATTCCAGATAAAGCACATTGACGAAGATCGGGTAAAAACAACTATATTAATGTAGAGATACATTACACCGACACCCATAGTAATTTTCTCTCTAACCTCTATTCCAGAATGTTTTTCGGTTGGTATATAACACTACTTACACCAAGACTATGAGAAAAGCGTGAATAATTTTCATACCGTTTTCATGGCATTTTGACATTTTAATATCGTGAATATTGGTGTTTTCATGGTTTTCAAAGTTTTTATGGCCTGAAATATGTGTGGTTTTCACTTTTATACATTTTCATGTTGTTTTCATGGTTTTGGAGTTGGTAATGTAATATGGTAGCTGCTTTCAACATTACTTTGCATGAATCTGCCCATTCATTATCATCATAGATTCATAGTTATGCTATCGTTGGAGAAACGCTCCTAATTAAACTTTCCATATCTACGTTCAGTGTATAGTGTTGATATACTATAACATGCACTATATGTGTAATAATGACTCTTTTTCGTTTATGTTATCAATGTTAAATAGTTTGTATCTGACTCTTGTTTTTCTATATTGATTAGAATGGTGTTAAGTCGAGCTGGTGCTAGAGAATTGATGAGATCTGGTCAAAAATGTTCTTCAAATGAAAGTCCAGATGACATGTGGCTAGGACATGTATTTAGATCATTGAAAGCGCCATCAATTCATTCGACTTCATTTCATCAAGTTAGTTCATTTATTATTTTAATAAGTCTGTGACTTCATATTTAATATCTTACAGTCTTACTATATATCTATACTGTACTATGCTGAGGCTATACTTATAACAGGAGGATTAGCTCAGATGGCAGAGCAACCGAACTTCAGATCGGGTCATATCTGATCGACTGTGGTTCAAATCCCCCTAAGATCAACTCAGCCTTGGCTTTATCTGAAACATCAAATGAGTACCATCTGGGGATGGCGGATGGAATGGTCCAGAGGGAATTGCATTGTGAGTAGCTGCGGCGCATCGTTGCGCATTGACAATAAGGACCTATCTGCCATGAAATCTGTTGTAATTGATCTGCAGTGTCGCGGCAGAGATCAACAAAGAGCGTTTAAAATCATTGCCCTCAGCGAAAAAAGCCACTCATCTAGAAATAGAGGAGTGGTGCGGGTGCCTTCGGTAGGGCGACACCGTCTACATTACTATACTTATAATAATAATGAAAGACACACCACTGAATTTGGCATTTGAATAGATCAGTCATATAACACAATACAGTAGCTTATTCCGAGTAATACCATGCAAATACTACATGAATAGAATACTGAGGTATGAATAATATTATAAAGGATCAATGATCATTCGCGACTTACTTCAAGCAAGCGATGTTGGTCAATTCATTACCCCCTGTTAATGTTGAAGATCTCCCCATCCGCATGAAAGGTAGAGATTTGATACCATTTTTCAGTGTTCAATGTACATCGCTCCTTGTTTCTTGTTGTCTTCAAGATGTTCTCGCATTCAGTCAAAATGACAGAGTTTGTGAAAATTAATCGTGTATGTCCCATATATATCATGGTGATATTTTACGACATAGAAAAACAAAAATATGATGGATACAATTGTACATACGCCGTGAGAGGGGGTAAACGTGATTCATACTCATGGTATTAAGCAAATCATAACCAGGCCAGCATGGCTTTCTTATTAAGTTATGATTGCACATTTGTTGTTCGTTGCGAATATATCCCAAATATATTTTCGAACGGATCAAACATATTTCAAGCCATGTATATGCAAAAATCCCCGGCGTGGCCTGAGATCTATCTCGGTGGTTCTGCGATGAACATTCTGCCATTATAGTTAAGAAGCATATACACAGCATAGATATACCCACATCTGGTTTACACGCATATATCATTCACTTATTTAACTATGATAGTTTTGTTATTTTTTATTTTAGGCACGCCCAGTTAGTTATTCCAAAGAATTACTTTCTCATCAGTATCTTGTGTCATTCCACAAACATAGGGATATCGATCCTATGAAAGTGTTTGAAACATACCTCAATGATAAATAAACAATGTAGTTCATAGCATATACAATTGCTGTTTAGTATAGCCAGCCGACGTTTGCAATGTGCCTGATAATGGGCCAGTTATGTGTAAGGTTCCGCCGGTGTATGTTGACCGTGCTTTGATGCCGATAAATCTATCATTGTAATGTTGATAATATCTTCTGTAATATGTATTACTTAAATGATTATTTATATGCCAAGGCTCTATTCAAGTCGGTATCACGTTAGAGTAATATTTAATACATGGGGTTGCATAAAAATCACATGTCACATACCGAAGAAGTACAAATAGTTGGGATTTCGTTGTGATGAAAATTAATATGTTTTTAACTTTCAAAATTATTGTCGTGTACGTTTTTCATTATTTGATAAATATATATATGCGGCATTTGCATTCTACCAAAACTGTGCAATTTTGAAGCTATTACAGTTAGTGAATTTGCCCCAAATATGCAAATGCCACGGCTTTTTTCGAGCAAAATTGACAACCCCGTGTCAGATGCTTGTATAAAATAGTAAAACCCGTGTGTGTGATGTGATATATATTTGATCTTAAAAAAGAATACGTATATATGTTACAAATACAAAGCTATAAATTATTACCAGGATCAACCCGTAAGTAATATAATAGGTTAAGCCAGAGCTTACTCCAATTGCTGTTTGATGTGGTCATTCAAAAAGAACCTTGGCAGAATGACTGTACATATTTTTCAAATCATGAAAAAGATACACCAAATACATTTTGAAAAGAAAATATCACCCTACGAAATGAAAACAATGATTTAGAGAAAACGAGGAAATAAATGGAAAAATGTCAAAATTTGACCAAATTTTACGCATGATCGACTTTGAGACCACTTTATGACTTTATGACTCCCCCATAAAAGAGCACGAATGATTTTTCCCCAAAATAATTGGTCATCGTTATACAGCAGGGTAACGCAACAAGCATTATGGGTACCTGAGACTATGTTGACGAGCCTTTTCATTTAAAAAAAAATGTTTTAGATTTAAATTTGTTATGTTTTACAATATGTTAAGTTGGCTTTAATATTTATTTTTGTTTTCAAAAATGTATATAGGCATTTTGATTGGTTTGGGTATAATACTTTGAAAGGCATTTGTATATTACGGGATGGAAATAATAATCTAAACATTTTAAAAACATCACAGAGATGATAGAGCCATTACTGTAAACCGCCAGCAACTGAGGAATCGCACGACCTGAAGAGGCCATGACATTGTAATCTACTGATTCTGCTGTTGTTGATTTTTATCCTTTTTCTACATCGCAATTATACTCCAGATATAGTTTAAAGATGGGGAAAGCTGCTAACAACTTGCGTAAGCTGTGCTGATGGTTAAATAGTTTTAAATAAATGTGTACTGTATACATAAAGATATGAATGGACAAGGTTCCACGTCGGGGGGCATTACGAGAGGGGCTCTGCTGCCTCGTTATGGAAGTGTCAGTGAGGCAGAAAGGTTTTTTCACGGAGGAAGGGCGTTGTGTTGTGTGTTGTGTGTTGTGTTTGAGGCTGTTTCCTCATTTCACTGTTCTCATCTCACCTCAACGATTTCTGTCAAACTGGTCGACCTGTACTGCCACCCACCCTATTTGGTGACAAGATCTTTGCTACAGTATTCCGTCTACCTCAGAGTTTATTAGTGGTCTTGTGAACATTTAACACTATGGCTTTTATTCGTAAATCGAAACTACGACACGTGCATGGAGATCCGTGCAAAAAGGATTTACGACATGAAGGTTTGAAATGTCCCTCATCAGCATACGATGGCAATCAACTCGCTGCCAATTCAAAACTTCTTGCCGTCTGTGTGCATGCTGCTGGAGGAGGTGCATTTTGTGCATTCCCTTTATCAAAGGTCAGTGTTTTTAGTCCCGTTGTCTTTGCTTTTGACATTTTAAGATTTTTTAGTCGACTCTAATCTTCCACGGCGTCTTGTTCGGATCTGAGTAGCGTTAGTTCAGTATGCTAGTAATTCTTAAAATAACCAAATACCTGAAAGGAATACATTTGATTGTAATCTGCTCATACCAAAATTACGAATCTATTTGCTAATGGTCCAGTTATGAGCCCTAGTTATATGTTTGTGCTATGAATTTTGTTGTTTAAAGCAAGTCGCAAATATATGTCTTGGTATTGTTCCAATTGTCGCAGACGCCCGACTAATTGTCGATTGATCTTTAAAACGAAGACATTTTTAACATGAATTGATTGTGATTAATTTTCATGATTGTTGTTTGGTCATTTCTCCGGCCTCAGTAATCAAATATGTGCCGTTTTCCCCTGTATTGCTCTTCTCCGTTTGCAAAATTAACATAAATCACGTCGCTCTGCCCTAATTTGGTCAAGAGTAACTTTTTGTCTGGTTTTATATTTCTCTCTTTGTCCCCCCACGAGCGTTTTTCCATGCTCGTTTGCATTGATTTCACCTCATATACCTCGATGTATCTACATTGGAACTTCTCTCGAAATCTATCAGTTTTTGTCTGCTTCCTTGTTGTGTGTTGGTTTGACAAGCTCAAATAAAATGGAGAGTTTCTTCAATATTTCAATTAGAAAATGATGAAGCATTGTTTACATGTCGTATTTTAATTTGATTAAAACTTTAATGTGCTTTTCAAGATTTGTTACGAAGGGATTTTAAATTGTCAACATTAAAATTGTGAGAAATTAGCGGAAACGACTTACTATTGTCTGAAGGCGTTGTGATGAAAATCAAGTTAATAATTTTCACTCACGGAAGCAATCCTTCGGAATGATAGGATTTATTGACAGGATAATGTAATACTTGTGATTTTTACCTTAGGGAGCATTCAATTGATTTTGAGAAAGCAATTTTGAAGTTGTCTTTAACTATTAAATTCTAAATGAATCTAGCGTTTTACACACTTCAGTATGGTACTATTGAAAATTGCTTTATACGGTTTGCCAATACTACTAAACTTGATTTTAGGTTGTGATCTTTGAATCATCATTATTCTATAATTATTATTATATTTTGAAAAACTTATTTCGTCTTCATAATAATTCCCAGACGTACGCAAGTTCCTAACAAAATCAGAAACAAAGTTACAAACAGGATTATTGCTGCTGGTAGTCAAAGGTGATGTGTGACTGTTTTTAAAACCTATCAACTACGTACTCTTTATATTAGAGGTATCCTGAATGCGGATTTTCACCTCTCTTGGCCACATCTGGATCTGGCCCCTTTGAATATTTTACCGGAACTTAGAGCTGGGTGGTCTGCTGCCTTTCCTGCAACGGTCCCGTTTCATCCCAACCACCTCTTATTCATTAAATATATTTATGTCCATGTTAATTAATACTATGAAATCTTATGAAATGTTTTATTGTACTTTCTCATCACTGTTTATGTGGATGTAAAGGCCTGAGCAAACGATCCAACTTTGTTGGTTAGACTTGTCGTATGCAAAGGTCAGACGTTGTTGGATGCGTGGACAAACACCAGTTCGACTTTATATACAATTTTAAGTAATAATTTTGGATTGTGTTGATCTCATTCTGATAATGAAATATACTGTATAGCCTGTTTACAGGGTCGTCCCTGAACTGGGGGTGCATCAGCCTCCTGAGATTTCCAGTGGTTGACAAATTGTTATCAAATCTGGTATAATTCGGCATATTTTGTCTCAATTTTGTGATATTTCATGTCATTTGAGCTAATAAAAACAATAGCAGTTGTCATATCTTATTTAGTACAAAAATTTATTGAGAATAAATTTGTAATGGTATTGTTGGTATTGTTCTGGACTTTACTTTTATGGCCAAGCATTCTCTGTCTTTGCGATAATAATAATAATAATAATAATAATAATAATAATAATAATAATAATAATAATAATGGTTTATTTAGTACATCCACTGAAGTGGCTCTTCGCCTTACGTATAAATACAGGTTCAAATTCTAATTCTAATTTAAAAAACATTAACGGTAGTAGTAATATTAAGTATATAGATGTTAAGTATAAGTATTAGATAACAAGGCAGCCAGGTAAACGCATACATGCTGAATCAGCAAAAACAAGATTTTGTCCACAAGTCTGCAAACTCTACTGTCCACCAAGTATACATTTTGACAGTGAGTCTGCAAGCAGGCTACCAGCTGTGTTGGACCCTAAGTATTAAAATCTTTGCACATTTTTCAATTAACTCATTTTCTTTTATTTTGTAGACGGGACGATTGGATACAGATTCAACCAGAGTAAGTGCACATTCTGAAGCAATCAGTGATATATCTTGGAATCCATTTGATGACAATATGTTAGCAACATGTTCAGAAAGTGGTTCAATTAAATTATGGCAAATTCCAGACACAGGGGTGTTAATTGGCAATGGCAAATTACTTCTAGAGAAGGATTACCATCAGAAACGCTGTGTACAGCTATTATGGCATCCAATAGCGAAAAATGTGTTATTGACTGTGTCACTAGAGCCATCGTTAGCAATTTGGAATCTTGAAACTGGTGATTCAATTATGCTGCTAGAAGATGAACTGACTTCTCAAATTTTTGCAGCTGATTTCAGCCCTGATGGAACAAAGATTGTTACAAGCTCAAAGGACAAAAAATTTCGCATATATGATGCAAGAACAAAAGAATTACTTCAGGTAGATATTGCCAATTTCTTGCATTAGCTTTGTGCCTAAAGGATTTCCGTCAAGTTAAGACTCAGAAGACTCACAATTTAAGTTAAGTTAAGACTCACAATTCTTTGCATATGTAACTCAAGTTTGAAATTAACTGGACTCTTGTTTATAGAGTCCCAAATTTTAAATTTCTGTAAATGTCATTCTCCTTTGGGGAAGTGTTTAGTACAAATTTAGAGCTTTTTCACACAATTTCATATGTTGATAATCTACTGGGTAGATGAAATCAAAGGCGAATTGAATTTTTCAGAATCAGAAGGAAAATGTTTTGTTTTGAAAGCTAGAATGTAGGAATAATTTAGTAACAAACAGATAGGGATGCACCGAAACGTCGTTTCGGCCGTCACCGAAATAATACAGTTTCGGTTTTTTTAGCCGAAATTCCGGCCGAAATTTCGGTTTCATTTCGGCCGATTTTTGTCCCCCTGTTTTGAATATTTCAAACTAAATCTGAGTTAAAATCATTTATGTGTTCCATTGGAATACAAAAAGTTTTTGAAAACAAAGTAAGTAATTTGCAACAGAAGATAAATAATGATGCTTTTCCTGGTGATTTTCAGATCATGTGTTTAGATCATGCCATAACGAGCAATTTTATTTCTCCTCGATCTACTCCAGTATTATTTTCTTTTGCCTTGTGAAGAAATCCATTATGATTTAAATAACATTTGTTTTCACTGAGAACAATAAATAAACAATTAAATTAATCCGCTTGTTTCTTCACATCATTGATTTAACCTTATTGGAGAAAACAATGCTCCAAATATTATATATAAGTCAAAAATAAATACATCGGAACATAAATTCACGAAAACAATCATGGCCGAAATTTTTTGAGCACATGGTCAGGTGAATTTTTGAAAGCGAGGATGACTTGAAAATGAGGCAAAACTTGATGATGGCTGCGATCAGCGAAAATCCTTGTTATAATCCTATCGAAGACTTTATGATGCATTGAAAGAAATATAGTATCGAACATTATCTTTATTTAGATAACCAAATGTGATTATTGGCTACATTTTACTTGTTCTTAAAAACTGGCCGGAATTAACCGAAACAGCCGAAATTGAAGGCCAAATTTCGGCCGAACCGAAATTTCGGCCAAGAGGCCGAAAAACCGGAAATATTTCGGCCGAACCGAATTTCGGTGCATCCCTACAAACAGACAATACTATTAATATAGAGATGACCATAATATATTAACATAGCTGTATATTAATCTGTTGTTACGAATGTAGTCACTAATATTTCTTTTCAAATTCATTTGGAATCCATCCATCACAATTATATTCCATATTTCACTATTTTTGAAATTTTGAACTTCCTCTGTCTGAATTATACACAAAATTGATAGAATAAAAGTTGTTGTGTGCACAATGAAACTTGAGATCTATGAAATGCAGAAGATAAATAATTATATTTGATTATATTTGTTTTGCAGGAAGGTAGCGGACACGCAGGAGGAAAGCCACAGCGTATTATATTTTTATCAGATGATAGACTCTTTTCTACTGGTTTTTCCAATATGAGCAAACGACAATATTCTGTCTGGGATGCGGTACGTATGTAGATAGCTTATAAATCTTATTATTTCTGGAATACTCTGGAATATTCAAACAACATTTACGTTCTAATATTTTATTTATTTTGTAGAATGACCTTTCTAAATTTCTCATGCAAGATGCACTTGATACTTCAAATGCCGTACTTGTACCACATTACCTTCCTGGCCTGAAACTTCTGTTCATCTATGGGAGGGTAAGAAAAATGTTTATTATTTTAATGATCAGTATCACTGTATCACCAGGGTTTGTCAAAACGATATACTTTCAGGAAACATACATTTTTTCCATGATTTTGTAAATTGATAAAAGTTTTCAAGTAGTAGAATGCATAATGAGTTAGTTTTAATTGATCTGGCTATGCAGACTGACAGCCCTATGGATTTTTTGGGTGCAGATTTTATTACATGCTACTACGTCTTCTTCGCATTTTGTTGGGCTGGATTGAAAGCTGCGTGCCATAGCGAAACTAAACAAAATGACATAGACATTTATTTTATTTCATAATTAATTAGATTTCACACAAAAACTCTTGATGACTTGAAAACTCCTAAATCCACAAATAACGGATTTCAAATGCCATTAAAAAAATTAGGTTGATTAAATAATGTAAATTTTTTACAGCTTTCATGTTAGGATTATTGTCCATTTATTGTAATAAAATATCACAGTACAAATGCATCTTCTGCTTATAGAACTTGAATACAAACATTTCCTTCCTTTCCTTCTGAAAACTCTCAGTACAGAAATCCCTCATGTTATTGTGCTCTGATTTTTATTTTATTTGCTCGATGAAGAAAATGTCATGAAAAGTAGCGATTGCGATAAAATCATGCAATTAAAAAACTTACAGAATCACTTTAATTTGTATTTATACAATGTAATTCTCAAACATCTAGATATAAACATCATAGTTTTGAAATCATCAAATAATCATTTACCATTTCAGGGTGATACCGTCATTCGTTATTATGAAATTTGTGACGGGGCACCTCACATCTATTACATTGATATGTTCCAATCAAAAGAAAGTCAACGTGCCATTGGAACATTTCCACATTATGCTGTTGATACAACTAAAAATGAAGTTGTCCGTTTCTACAAATTTGCGGAAGATAAAGGAAGAGGCTATGTTGAATCAATCCAATTTATGGTGCCACGAAAGGTAAGCCAACTATTTTGATTGTTATTGGCACTTCAAAGTATGTGCCTTTTGACCTTAAGGTAATGTTTGATAGCAAGATAATTTAATGAGAACTAAGATAATTAAATAGTGCAAGTGCAACTTGAATTTGCATTTTCAAGAGTTTTGAAAAGCTTATAATATTATCTTACCTTCAAGTAAATAGTCCAAGCGCGCTAACAGCGAACCTAATGCATTAAACACGCATCCGCGTTATACGAGCGAGCTAGATGCGAATCGAATCAAAGACAGCTTTATCACAGAGCCGTGACTGTCTCCGTAATTGCCTTTATTAGGCAATAAACCGGGGGTTACAAATTAAAAAAAATTTGAAGGCTATATTCCATTGATGTTTCTATGGTGACGTCTTTGATTAGTCCATAATAGAACATCAAATAGTTATGTAGAATATTATCAGTGTTGTGAGATTTACTTGAAGAAGTAATTAATTAGATTACAAATTAATTTTACTAAAAATTCAAAAATTACATTACTAATTATTTTTCCCAAAAAAGTATTTAATTACAAATTACTAATTACTTCACCGAAAAAGTAATTAATTACTAATTACTTTGTTACTTTTGAAATATTTATCAAAACATTTCTGTCCGTAAAGATTCAAAATTTTATGTATTTTAGGATAGACATGAGGCGTTTATTATAATAAGTTTACTGTCTGTAGCTGAACCATAGTCAAGCAACATCGAAAAAATCAAAACTTTAAACGACCAAACAATAAATATACACAGGTACAAAAGAAATTACAAAATAAATTAACTTTTTCTGAATAGTTGGTCAAATTAATGTGATTATTCTCAGTGTCAATTTTTGTGTTTGAACATGACTATTTTCTGGCGAATTATTGTTGCAAAGATTGTGAGTTTTTCATCTATAAAATATCAAATTATTCATTCGTAAGTCATAAACATTTGCATGTTTTTCTCATCAACTCTAAATGTGTTAACATTTTCATCTTTGAACAATAGAAGTGTCAAATGGCGCGACGAATAAATTCTATGTAAATAATGACATATTTTATTTCGAAAATCTTGCGGCTGCTAATTTAATTTCAAAATAAAAACATTTAGAAAACAATAACCAACTCACACAAACAACAATCATTTTAAATGATTTGAGACTTCACAATGACAGGTGTAACAATATCGCATTGAAAACATTTATGTCTGCTTCATAATAACAAAACAATAAATCTTTTGTAAATAAATCGGGAATAAATTATTTCGTAAAGTAATCAGGAAGTAACGTCAATTACTTTATCGCTGCAAATACTAGTTACTTGAAAAAGTAATTAAAAACTCAATTATTACTTTCCTCAAAAAAGTAATTAATTACCCCTAAAATTGCTTCAAAAGTAACGAATACCAAGTAATGCGTTACTTTTGTAACGAGTACTCACAACACTGAATATCATATCTACGAATTAAAATGTATCTGGTCGATTACAAATGAAGTTAAGGGAAAATCTTGATTAAATGCAAAAAAAAAATTGGTCAAACAACAATGACACGTGTTTGTAAAAATGTCGTAAATGAGGTCAACAAAGACCGAATTTTGGGGATGTTATTGATATCGGCAAAAGAAGCTTTTTGATTTGATTTATTCAACGTTTGAAGATGTTAATGTTGAAGATGTACGGTTTAGTTGGATTATTTACTCAAAGGTAAGATAATATTATAAACTTTTTAAAACTCTTAAAAGTGAAAAAATTTGATGTGCACTATCTTCGTCCTCATTATAGTATCTTGCTATCTAATAGCGAAAAGGGTTTGTTTGATTGCTGTACCAGATTATGATTAGTGTAGAAAGGAACCATTATTCAAAAATTCATCAGCGTTGCATTGTTAATCAGTGATCAATACATTTATCATTACCATAAAATTGGTATTGGCAGATTGATTGTGTCAACATGAACAGGGCTTGAAATTAGTAGGCATGTGTCATCGTACCCTGGGTGCGGTTGGACCCTTTGAAAAACATGAAGATATTTTTAATTAGTTGAATAGTGATACAAATCAGATAATTAATATGTGATATGGATCAATTTGTTCTTATTTTTAGTCTGAACTTTTCCAAGAAGATCTCTATCCTGATACAGCCAGTAATGTACCTGCTCTTGGTGCCAATGAATGGCAAAATGGTCAGAATGCTAACCCAAATATGTTCTCATTTGCTGATAAATATACCAAAGAAGCGAAGGAAAGAAAGGCAGCTAAAAGCAAGGGTGGTCTTAGTGGTGGTTTAGGTGGTGGTTTAAGTGGTGGATTGAGCAGCTCATCCTCTGCTGCCAAGAAAGCTGAAAGTAAGCCTGCAGCAGCAACACAACCATCACGCGCAGCAAGTGAACCTGCCAAACCTGAACCTGCAAAGTCTGAACCAGCCAAAGCAGTACCCAAGCAAGTAAGTTATAATTCTAAAGTTAGCAACAAATACCAACACACTAAAAGACAAAACTCAACCATTTGATTTAATTTTGTTGATGTACTTTACCAAATTCTTTGTCTTTTTGTTATGTTCATCCTTCTACATTAATATCAAGGCATTTTTCTAGATTCAAAGCTTGTTTGATATAATATAAGCAGGTTACACTTTGATAATTGTTCTCAAATGGGAAAAAATAGCCTCACTCCATATCGGCCCTCGACTCCACGCAGACGTTACAATGAAAATTTTAGGGTGCAAAATGATGCGTTCAAAATGGCTGAGGCAGAATAAATCTACCTGGTGGGCATAAACTCGATGATGATTAGCTCTTATACTTCAAGAAAACCAAGGATGTTTTTTGGAGGGTTTCAAATTTAGGTTTTGCAAATAAGCAACAAACTTTGAATCCGTAGATTTATTGATTTAATCTAACTTCAAGCATGAAAGAGGAAAATTGAAAGAATGTTTTTTTCCAGAATAAAATCAATATCAAAACCCTCAATATTAACCGTGCAGCACCAATAAATAATATCTAATCTACTGGCTGATGAATATCAAGTTCAATAATATGCTTGTGGCTGTCGCTTCCAAGGTCGCATGGCAACTGCGTTTGTGTATTTTATTTTATTCCATAATGAAATTGATATCGAAAATCTACAATATCAATCTTATAACCGTGAAATACAAATTTATTATTCTGGGATGAGTTACCATTGACCTTCCCCTTTTCAAATTGAAGTGAAGCTAACTTATCTGGGGCTTCTGGGGGGCTCATTAGAACATTTTAAAAATGATCTCTAAAATATGCATAGATGGATAATGTTGATTGAGCCTTCAAAATTAAATTACCAAATATTCCCACATCTGGAGTGCTTTTATTCCAGACCAATTCCTTACAATTTTGATCAAAATATCCTGTGACAGCTCCCTTTTAATCTGTTACTTGCGCTATTACATTTTGTGCTGTTTCTAATTTAGGCACCAGCACCTGCTGCAGCCACTGTAGATAATAGCAAAATTGAAAAGCTAGAAAATGAGTTGAAAGAATTGAAAAAACAACTGCAAAATCAAGCAGAACTTACATCGAAGGTCGAGGCTTTAGAAGAGATTGTGACAAAGAATAATGAACGTATTGCCACGTTGGAGTCATTAGTTCAAGAAGAAAGTGACGACGAGGAAGAGAAATAGACATTTTGACATATATTACTACCAGATAGTTTCCATCAATGGCGCTAGTCTTTTGTAGTGCCAATTTGAATTATGATCACCTGATTGCCGTCGATGCGATGAAATAATATCTTACAATTGACCTGATTGACTCTACATTTTGTTGACACACACTTCTAGCAATGATAAATTGATGTTTCAGTATGAAGTAATACTTTACTTGCTATATGATACTAACTAATCTTTTAATCAATGTGGATTTGTTATTTCTGTGTAAATTAATTGTTGATTTAACTAACAGCAATGTTAATGGGCTAATTTTGCAATAGGCATATACACATTGTTTGTTATAGTTATTTTGGACATTAGTTAATCCTTCATTGGGAACAAATTTTGAAAATCTTGATACACCTAATGTCTTTTCTCTGGTGTAGACTCATTCTACCGTGTCGGCTACTTAGGTATAAAATCTTACAGGTGGACTTGAACATACATAAAATTCTCAAATTAAAATTATTCTGTGTTTGCTATTTCTTAGCTTTTCTTTTGGCAAACCATTCATCACTTTTGTCAGCAGCAATAGCCTACAAAGTAAACATTGAAAAAGAAAATGTTATTTTATAACTTTGCTCGTGTTTCATATACCAGGCCAATTTTGTCGGGCAACATTAAAAATACTTTCCAGGCAGGAGCACTGTTCATATACACTGATAATACACAGTAATCTGAGATGTTATCGCACTGTGTTCTAGAGTGACTTGATAGTAGTATACAGTGAAACCTGTATATAACGACCAGCCAAGAGAGGTAGATAAATTGACCACTATAGACAGGTGGCCTTTATATACAGGTTTGATTCAATAGAAAATACTATTTTTGAAAGAGTGACCACTATAGATAGGTGGCCGCTATATAGAGGTGACCGTTATAACAGGTTTGACTGTAGTCTTCCCTCTTCTATAGTTGGAAGAGAGGCAACAACATATTGAGAAGAGATGTATACTTAATCTAGTCAAACGCCATTAGCCTGTGTGCATTACGTCAGAACTCCATTTCATACAGGCTAACTGATCAATTGGGGTAAAAAGCAGGCCCATGAAGAAACGTGTTTCGCAATGCGCATGCGTAAAACCTTGCTAAAACCCTTAGTCTAGCTTAGATTGACAGCAAATGACAAGAAAAAGTAAATGGAGCAATTCTCAGTATCATGGAGCGGAACACGGGATAGAGGCTCTTGCCTATACTTAATTGTTGGGACTGTAACTCCGTCTCGTATATCAACTCTGGTTCAAATCCTGGACAAAGTCCATATGTTATGTTTAATCATCCACTGCCAAAATTAGACATATATATGCTACACGAAAATGAGGGCAGTAGCCAATCATCACTCTGAATGATTCTATAGTATGATTGCATAATGCACACTCTAAATAGTATAGCTTAAATTCATTAACCATACCTCGGACAGAAGAGAGTCACTGTTTGGGTCTGGATGTGACAGTGTTCTGAAGGCTTCATCTCCCACAAAACAAATCTCATGGCCATCCTGTAAATAATAATAATAATAAAAAATACTAATACGAATTTGATAACAAATGAAAGAGAATCACTTTAACCAATATTAGATCATGATCACAGTCATTCTTTGGAAACCTCTCACGGTGATACTAAGGAATTGCTTATGGTACATAGCAGAGGTGTACAGGAGCCAGAGTCAAACTCCGCAGTCGGAGCTGGAGTCTAGAATGCAATCCCAGTGATTTCTTAATGAGCATTGCAAGTTGAAAATTGTCTGGATATTTCTACATTGAGTTTGTTGGATTGGCAACATATTTCAGTTGATGTTAATTTATTTTGTACTTTTCTATGCTTGCTTAATGTTGAGTTGATAAATAAATCCGTTTTCGGATATTTTACAGAAGTTTGTCTGATATGTTTTCGAGCCGGAGTAGGAGTCTACTTTTCTTAAATTTTGGAGCCAGACTCAGAGTCAAAGGCTTCTATGAGGACTTTTTCCGAATTCGGAGTCTCAAATTCTGACCCTGTACACCTCTGGTTACATAGGACTGACCGTCATTGTTAAGCTATATGTGTCTACTGCCAGGCTTGAGTTTGTTGCGTGTTGGTCAGGAATAAAGTAGGAGATTGTTACATGGACGTTTCTGTCAATCTGAAACAGTCCTTAAAGGAGCACATCTATAACTGCATCTGAGCAATTGGGGAACACTATTCAATTTCAAGGGTTTAACAAAAAGCGGAAAGGGTAACATACCAAACTGCAAACTCTTGCAAACCTACCAACCAAGCCTAAAATATGGAAATAGTCTTCTTGTCTGGACCATGTCTAGACCATAGGATTATCAATTTAAAGAATTCAGACCCCGTCTCAATAAGGCTGGTTGCTCATGTTTTTATTATTTTGATGACGCTCACAGTCGTAGCATGAAGTTTTCAAATTTGTCCAATGAATTGCATTTATCCGAATTTGCAGTTATCCGAAATTGCTCATCAAGGACTTGACCAGAAATTTGTTTAACGGGTTTCAAAGCCAGGTTGCAGATACGCGGGAATTTCACTTATCCGAATTGCACATAAGCGGGTTACACTGTATATATAGATATCACATCGATATCATATCAAGTATTGCATTTTCTTGGCATGATTTAATAAGAAAACGTTGGAATCCTCATTAATTCACCACAGCTAAAAAAGAAATGAAAACTTCATGCTACGAGGAATCAAACACTGTGAGATTCATCAAAATAGAAAATCGTGAGCAAGCAGCATCATTGAGACGGGGTCGGAAATATTTCAGATTGATTAGACAATGGTTAACCACTTTCATATTTTGGGCTTGGTTGGTAAGTTTGCAAGAGTTTGCAGTTTGGTATTCTCTATAGCAGATTGTTGAGCAAAACAGGAGCAATGGAGCCAAAATTTGCAAAAAACACAAACATTTTCTGTGAATCTAAACGTCTTGGTTTCCCATCACATGCACATGAAACCGTCCTAGCAGTTAAAATATGTCATCCAAGCTGTGTCTTAACTAAATATAAACCTCCCTAGATCACATGCACAACATAGATCTGATTCAAATAGAAACCAGGCTAGCAAACGTATTCATCCTTCAAACACACATTACTTACAGGATCAGCCAGTATCACAACTTCCACTGTTGCTTTACCAGGCGTATCAAGGCTAACCAGTGGAGTTAATATGGAATGACCAGCATCTTTGGCTGACTTTTCAATACCAGGTAAATCCTCTCTAGGACAAGAGAATGCTACACGGCCAAAAGCAGTAGCATGGTTTATATCTGTACCAAGATTAACAAGTTCAAGGGAACACTAAAGTGTATAATTGAAAGTGAAATGTTACACATCAGCAGGGTCAAACATTATTCCTGCTTGCCTTTTAATGTTTGCTTCCCAAAATGTTTCGCCTGATTAAATCATTTAAATGTTTTTGAACCTCAGACAAACATTTTATCGTCAAATTTCAAAGCAAAAAATTTATGAGCAATGACTATCCTAGAATGATTTACAGACACATGTACTAACCAGGCAGATTGCAGGAGTGTGCCGTCATATTATAATTAATTCATTTATATTATGATATCACTAAGATTTCATGAACTTTGACAATTTTTGGATGAACAGGTCATAGACAGTTCATCAGCGGTTTATGAACAATTGATTGAAAATTCATGAAAGTCACATAGCATACATTTTCATGATCTTTATCTACACACTTCACAAACCATTCATGTCATGATCAGTGTAGGAAACAAGTTTGGAATCAATTGAAATATGACAAGATAGAAACCAATCATATGAAAGCAATCGTAACCTCTTTTATTTTTATAGCTTCAGCTTTGTATCATTTTGACTCAACTTTTGAACTTTGAAGTGGAAATTGAAATAATTTTTTATAAATATAAATGCCTATCTGTGAATTATTAAAAATCGAAGAAGCTTACTTGATTATCTGAAAAGTTAAGAACAGCATTCTTTTCCGTAGAGCTCTTAACTGCCATACCAACAATACTAGTCCAATAAGCTGTAAAATAATATAAATGTAGAAAAGTATGATAAGTCCAGCAAGGCAATAGAGTTTCTGAAGCAAATAAATAATAGGCCTACCATTGTTAATTCCTGCGAGTCATCCCCTATATTTTGTTATTACTGGTCTAGTCGCAATCATAATCGTGAACACCAATACATATTGTCTTCAAATAAATTGTGGGGTTGCACTTACTCAGAGACTTTTTTAAATCTTTTACACCAAGAGAGATCATTGTTACAGGATCTGTGTAGAGCAAAGATAAAGATATACAATAGAATGTGCTATGTAATAATCATTATTAGACTCAAATGACAGAGTCAAATCATTATTAGATTCAAATAATTTACTATAGTCATTAGTCATAGTCATCATATGTCTTAATATATCTACATTTACAGAATATACTTTTACAGCTATAGATGACTTTTACACTGCATTTTACTACAAGATGATGGTAAAACTGCATGTCAAAGAGGTATTTTGTGCACCACTCTCCAGTGATAAAATGTACTGAACTCAGGAACGGTTCTTCATGAAGAGTTCATGAACTTTATAAACATTCATGAACCATTCAGGGAAAGAATTTTGAGATATTCATCGATATTCATGAACATTAAATTGCCTATTTTAACTGGATACTGTTGACGAGTCATCCATGAACAGTTCATGACAATTGTACCATAATTTGGGCAAGGCACAAATATTTAACTTTTAAAATTTATAATAAAAATTAATCACTGTTGATATTGACTTTTACATTTAAATGTTTCAATAAGAAGATATTTTTTAAAAGTAACTTGTTAAGTATATTAATAGAGTGGAAACAAACTACTGTACAGTAAATAAGTCAATTCGGAGTTTAGAAGCTTCATTGTTCTAGTACGAGATAATTCTGGATAATTCAATATACTGTAGTTATTCCAAATTCCGTTTCTTTGGAAAACCAGAAACAATACGAAACTAAACTCCGAACACTCCCTTAGCTGGCCGTTATATACAGGTTTCACTGTAGTTTTACCTGATGCCATGTCTTTCTTGTCCGGGGATATACAGAATTTATAACCACCAGGATCGGTTAGTTGAAACATATCACCCTCTTGTGAATTCACTTGGTAGCCTGATGCTTTGGCATTCTCTACAATTTTTGATGATGAAACATGAAAACCCTGACAAAAATAAATTATAATAAATCATTAGTAAAACTCCCCCTTGCATGAATTATGCATAAACTCTTCAGTCTTTACAGTAACAGATCCATGAAGATTGTTTCGGGATTGATTAATTGCGTATAAGAATTGCTTTAGAATCAATTATTCACTTGAAAACAATGGGGTCGCCATTTCTTTACAACAGCTACACCATCAGCATTTGAAAGCTTGAAAGTTTGAAAAAATTATTTCCATTTAATTTAGATTTGGGGATCATTCATTGGAAAGATTACATGTATTGCATTTTCATTATCAAACATATATGTGTTGGATAATTAGCGTCTATCAAATTGAGATTAAGTAAATTGTATTCTGAATGTTTTTTTACATGTGAGTTCTTATTGCATGCATGCTAAGAGGTAGTTGAACACATCAGAATATCTGGTTCCAAAATCCAAATAACGTGGCAAACAATCAACAAGAGTTGAGTTACAATGTTTTGCGATGCAACCAACACATGTACAATCAATTCAATGCATGCATTGTTTACATCTATAAATTATGCATGAATAAATCAAAAAGCTTAGTTTGCAATAAATAAGACCTATCATTTGAAAGAAAGAACATGAAACAATATAGATACCAAAGTATCTCATTATACAAACAACAAAAATATCATTTTTCAGCAGATTTATCCTTCGATTCATGGAGACTGAACCGATAAATTGATTAATTGATTAATCGGACTTAACACAGACTATTGTGATTTATTCATTGATTTATGCTCTAGCTTACGTGAATCTAGGATTCCAGGATTCTTACTTTTGCCGCCCCTGAATATGCAACACTATTATGTCATTGTCTATTTCATGTTGAATAAAGCTTTGGTAAATGCTTGGTGGTTTATGTAGGATCAGCTCAGATGGCAAAGCAACATGCCTCGATTATCAATGCGCAATGACGCGCCACATGTTATTCCCTCTGGACCAATCCAGACCTTCCATTCCATCCGCGATAAGAAGATGGTAGGCCTACTCATTTAATGTTTTAGATAAAATCAAGGCTGAGTTGATCTTCGGGCAGTTTAAGCCACAGACAACCAGTTGATCAGATCTGAAGTCCAATCTGAAGTTTACGATGAAATTGACTGAAATTGATCTGCAGTGTTGCGGCTGAGATCAGTATATACAATCATTGCTCTTAGCGAAAAGAGCCACTCTATTAGAAATAGAAGAGTGATACGGGCACTTTCGGTAGGGCGATAAATACTTTGTTTAGCATATTCTAAGCAAACTGAGAAATAACTGCAAAGTTCCACTTTAGTGAGATTAAAACCCCCAAGACAACAAGTTGAACATGTCATTGAATCACAAGCCATGTTATACAATATGTGCTTGTGATCATTTGATGTTCCAATCATAAAAACTCACTGTGGCCTAAGATTTATTAATATTTGTTAAATATTGAAATAATTATTAATTAAACAATGGTTTATTCTGATAGTTTTACAATAATCCATTCATAAAAGTAGACTTATTCACATTGCAGAGCGATATACGGTAAATAATTTCGTAGGGAATGCATAATTCAATATAGTGAATTATAAAATCATGGAATGTGAGACTGATCGCTGTTAGGTTGTTGGTGGTGTTTGTGTAAGGCTACACAAAATCGTGAAGTTACTGCTTCTGGTTGAAGCCTGACAGAGCACACAATTACTTTCAAGTCTATAAAACTTCCTTGTTCAATTTTTCTGTCTGTAGTTCAACAGCATTTTGTTTTGTTGCTTGAAAAGTACAAAGGCATACGATCTTGTATACGAATAGTTGAATAATGTTTTACTTTTTCTCTAAAGCTTCTATGTAAATACTGTATCCAGACTGACCAATGGTCTTCGCTTTTATTATCAATCTATATTGTCTTCAATTTTTAAAAGTTGCTGTAGCTTTCTACAAAAATCGCAGCGTGTTACTATTGAAAATACAGGTTCGTTCTAGTATATATGATGACGTCATTTTAAGAAAATTTACATGCAATCATTACTTTGAGCTTTTCAATTTCAAAATAAACAGATTATCTATTTTTATAAAACAAATGGAAAACAGTTATCGGTCTTAAATACTCTGATACAAGCACTTTGGATGCTATGAGGCACTCCAGAGGCAAAAGTCCTTCGCCACCAGCGGCTTGTGATGTTTTAAGCTTCTTGAGTGTCTTATAGCACCCAAAGTGTTTGTATCAGAGTACATGAAACTGAGCACCGTTTAAAGAGAAATCAGTAATTGGACAGACTCAATAAATGGGTCTGGTATCAAGATAGTTGATAGCCTTACCAAAAAGTCATTTCCAAGTTTATAATCTTTGATTCCATAATTATAAGTTAATTCAACAACAAAATGGCTGTCCTCTGGTCCATAACCAATCATTGTTTTACTCCATTTGCCATCATAGGGTCTAAATATAGCAAAAAATGGGAAAGCAATCAGATATGTAAGCTAAATTGAATAACTTTTGGATTGATTAATAATAACATGCTCTTTACAGAACAGTAGGGTTAGGCATCTCAGGGTTATGATTGAGGGTTCCATCCATGGAATTTCTCCTTGTATTGCTACAGGGTACAGATGTGGCTCATGTTTAGAAAAGAGCAACATTGCGCTATGTTGATTCTAAAATTGATTCTATGTACCAACAAATAGATTTTTAAAACAACCTTTCAAACGCCTATGAAAGGCTGCTGAAATGTGAGTTTTTCTAAAAGGTTTTACTTGTATGCTTTCAGAAAAATCTAAACAAAATTTATAAAAATACGAGGGGGCTACAAAATTGTGAGTAGGCCTGCGTGTGCAAAAAGGTGCAAAAGGGGGGTGGTCTAAAAGTGTACAGCTGAGACCTGCATACAGGGGGAGGGGGAGTCAAATATTGGAACATTTACTGACTAACTACTTTATGGATGGCCCCTATGCTTAACTTACTGTGTCAGCTCACAAATCACATGAACCATCTGTGTCTCTTATGTTGTGAGACTGATACTGATTATATAACAATTAATTAGACATTGACTGACTCACCCATTGCAAGAAGCCTTACACCCTTCTTCAAATTCTTCATGTCGTAGAACCTACAATAAGGCAACAATACTTTAAATATATCTATCAAACACCAGCTATTTCGATATTTGTGACAGCATCATTACGAAGGATGTTGGGAGACACAAGAAAACATAAGAAAAACATAACTCTATCATATTTGATCTTTTCAAATCAAAGATGCAGAGTTCCATCGTCAAACCCCTTTCAAATGCTATGGTTTTATTTCTACATTTTGGAAGCTGTTTTGCTTAGTTTTGAAATCTTAAGTCTGATTGGTTTAGCCTAGAATTATAACCATTATTATCAGACGATAAAACAAAGAAGAAATATGATTTTAATTATAATTTTGTAAACATAAATGATCATGATCAAGGATGTTCAAGATTTAAATAAGATTGTTTATTTACAATTAATTGGAAATGTTGAATGCTTTTGTCTCTAAACATAGTTACTACGGTGCTTTTGACTTATCTAGCCAATCAAGTCACAGAGAACAGCATTCAAAAATTTGTTTACAATTAAGGAGGTTTGGCCAGAGTTTCAGTAGAGCCAGAATTTTCCTCATGTTGAACTTTTCAAATTTCAGAATAGAATTTAGACGCTCTACACTTCTAAAGGGGACTGCGCAGATTAATTTTGGGATTATGGGGCTTTGAAGTCCCCCATTTTCTAATTCAATAATAATACATGTTATAAAAACAATAATCTTTTAGAGGTAAAACACAGAAACAGATTAATAGTGACATATTTCAATGAAGCAACACAAACATTCGAGGATAAAAGTATTTGGATTACTACGAAATGAGAAATGAAACAAAAATTGGAATATTAGTGGGGGTCAAAAATTCCCCTATAATTTGTAACTAGTCAACATTTATGATTTTTCGAACACTTTCTGCTGTTGAATTTTTTAAACCCATGTGATTCATGTAAAAGTATCCATCAAAGGTAATGATGAAAAAATAATTGGGGGTTCCCAGATTATTTTTTGAGTTATTTCAAAAAATGTTATTTTTTGAGTTATTTCAAAAAATGTTTTCTAACATGAAAGTTTATACTGCTCAAACGCTGACATGGTAACACCGGGGAATTCTGTAATCGTTGTCATGCCAATATGTGATATAAATAGACCTTGACTACTTTCCATCGTATATTAACAACCAAGTTCCCTACAAGTTCCCTATAATCTGCCGTATTATAATCTGCCATATTATAATCTGCTATATTTTACTTCTTCATCGCTTTGCTATGTTATGACGCTCTGACCGTAGTCACCCCGTTTATAAACATTGAAGAATATCATTTCTGCAGTTGAATTTTCAAAGCGCACGTGCATGAGACTTCAGTATGAGGCACACAACGTCACTGGCTTCAAAATGGTACCAAATATCAACATGTTGGTTGCGTGGATTTTCTTCGTTGAACTTTTTCTTCGAGAACAAATAATACACAAAAGCGGGACAAAGTTTCAAACCATAATAACTTTTTTATTACTTGATGAAATTATCTAAAATTTTGGCAATAGGTATGTTTTACCTTTGTATTTAACATACTGAGAGGTTGTATTTTTATTTAAACTAAAACCGTCCTGTCCGAAGTGACCCGCGTCCGAAGTGACCCCGGTCTCCCCTATTTATTTTTCACAATGGTGTAAAAGAGTCTGTGAACTAATGTGTGATATTCTGCAAAAGGAAAATAACACCTATATAAATTTGGTAAATTGTTCACACCCTGATTCACACATTATCACAAAACTTCAATCGTGATCAAATCTTAAGTCCTTGTCAAACCATGTCCTCGATATTAACACTCGATAATTATCTTAATGATAATACGACGTAATGCATGAATTATAGCCTATCCCAGCTCATGAGAACTTGTTCAAGGCAGAAAATAACACTTTACTTCACGGACCCATTTATTTTGTGAAAAAACCTTAAGGCTGGACACAGGCTAATAATGTATATGCTTCTCAAGGAGACTTTTCTGGAAACTTCCTTCATTGTAGGCAGGAGATTGTAACACTTTTGACCACCAGCATGATCAGGATCCTAGATCCCGGAAGGATGGAGCTAATTCAGAAGAAAATTGATAATTTTACAATCTATTGGTAATTGGTCAAACCTCAACAAAAAATTCAGAATCAAATGCACAAATTTGTTCAAGATTCGGGAAGGCGAAACCTTTTGCCAGACACTGGTGAGGCGTAGTACAAGTCCCTCCGGCATTAATGTCTACAGGTATGTATTTGTCGAGCGGAGCGAGCATAGCTTTTTTGAAGCCTTTAAATATTCTAGGACTTGGGACTGAGGAATAATTTAGTTTTTGTTCATGATTTTTAATAAGTTGATCATCATTCAGAACCTTCCAGATAAATAAAAATGGTTCATAAGTGCAGTGAATTTGCAATACAAGATCAAGATATAAAAAGCCCGGATTTGCCGACAGAACTTTGCCAAAGGGGCAGTGTTCCACCGGCCGCACAACCTGGCGACAGCCCTGCCTTGTTGATTGGTATCAATTGTGGATCGACACCTTATTCTTTTTTATGATAACTGTAACATTTTATAGCTTACAAAATAAGACTAACAATGAAACCAGTGTTGGCTTGTGATATAAATAGTTGACCCAAATTTACCAAGGGATTGAGTTTCCTAGATTTTTCAAATTTGAGGTGTCATAACCCCTTCTGTGACGTGTACAATGTGCATACGCTTAAAATGTACCCAAAAGGTGCATAATTTGATCTTGAATTGCACACGTATATATCTATAATCAATATCCTATGCAAAATTCAGATTAAACAGTGCAAAACATATGTTCTGTAACAGGGTGATTTCTTGGTGAAACTCTTTACCTACGTCTGTCGTCAATTCGAAAACAGTCCAGGGATATGAAAAAATCCTTGATAAAATAGATCTGAAAATAGATGTAGGCCTATCTTTTAATGGTAATTGCTTAAATATTACTATATTACTATCTATATTGTATTTAATTTATCTTATTATACTTTTCTTTTTAATTTTGTAAATGGCTGTATGTAAGTTGAATTACTATTGCGGAAATTCCCTGTATTTGCCTGTCGTATTGATTTTATGACAATATGACGTAGTCATAAATAATAAATTGTAAATGACGCTTTTTACTTCAGTGACTATTTCAAATTGTTTTCTGCTCCAAAACGCTATTGTTTCGCGACAGTCGGTTATGCACTTTAGCTGTCAAAAGCATCAAGGCCCAGCTACATTCAGAGGGTATCCGGTCATAACGTCCAGTCGGGACATCGTCCATATTCTTTGTTTACAATAACGTCCAGTCACAAAAAGCGTTCTTTCTTCATTTCTAGCTGGATTAATTAATTAATTTAAAAATATATTCTTGAATTGAATACCGGTGGAGGTGATTGCATCAAATCAGATGTTAATCATAAGAATTATAACTTGACCAAAATACGCGCTGGAAGTCGATCGGGTGAAAATTCGAAAACAAGTCAATGAAACTACAACGCTAAATAGACCAATGTATTACAAACTTTGAACGAATGTTTTAGAGATCTAATAGAAGAGATTTCACAAGACCTAGTATTAAACAGACGGTTTATACATCATTTACTTATTGTAAGTTGACCAAACTTTAATTGGCCTTCATTGGAATTAACGCGTAAAATTTCGAAATTTGACGAAAACAAAACACTAATATTATTGCCCTTGAGAGTTATTCATGTTTTATAATTAATATTTATATCAATATAAACTGTCGTTTTTAATTTATTAAATAACGGAGTGAATTATCTATAGCTGTTAGTAAACCTGGACCTTTTCGAAACTGGACGTTATGGTATTCGGTAGGACGTTCTCGGAAATGGACGATATCACCACTGGACGATACGACTGGTAACCATTCAGAGACTAGCGCTGAATTCAGGTGAGCGGCCCGCTTGAATATTCCTGCATTTCTTAGGGTCTAATTTATTATAGCAAATATATTTTCTTTTATGAATATTCAAGCTTGAGCTTTTCTGTATACCCTTTTGTTATCTCTACTACTTTATAAAATAACCTTCAAAACTTTGTACGCGCTAATCCCAAAAACCATGTGAAGAAATTCTGAACATCATACATCATTTGGAAGCTCTCTTTCGTGGTCTGAACATAAGCTACAGTATATTAGTTTTGAAACTTCGACCGAATTCGGTGTAAAAGTGAAAAATCAGCCACCACCATTCAGACAGAGCAAAGCCGTGTAGAGGCGATGAACTGTGAAAGTGCTCAAATGTCTTGAAATCTCAGAACCAAAAACACAAACTAAATTAAATTGGGATGATGATAAAATGTTTTGTTGTCAGCTTTTTTTTTCTAGCTTGAAATCATTTGTAAACTTCGCTGGGGAGTTTTTTAAAAAAGGAAAAACTCTTTGAATTTTAAACAATATTAGGATTCAGCCTGTTTGATTCATAAACACATATATCTAAACAAATTATTTGATAATGTGATGCAAATACTGTACTAATGACACTAATAGTTGTGTTTTGACATTCATTCTTCAGTCTCATATTTTAGATGAGTAGGTCTACTATTATGAATATTGTACTTAATTTGAGCACTTTAATTTCAGTGAAAGGAAAACAGTTTTATGAGTCCAAAACGTTAACAAAATGTCCACTTTACAGTTTCTAGATAGTTGTGCTTTGATATTGATCAGTAACTCGATCACCAACTACCCAATTAAAAACCTATTCAAAAAGTGACCATGGTCGATGTGACCATAATACATATTGTAATCATTTTAATAGTATCATGGATTTTTAACTAGCCTGAATGCAGACTAAAACCTATCTTAACAAAAGTGTAAAGTCTGCGCACTGCTCAGAAAAAGTCATTTTGCTGACACAGCACCAGCCTTGAAAAACTCTTGACCCAATCAAAATGCGTCTATTTTATCATGTGATAGTAACACTGCAATAGCCAATTAGATGACTCAAGCTAAATTGCACTGTCTGTTCACGTGATTTGGATTGTTTGTTTTGGCATGGTTTTGGCGTTAAACGCACTGGAAATCAAAAAGCGAAGGCATTAGCAAATGTTCAAGAGCTGCTCCTATTACTTTGACAGCATGGTTGGCATCAATAGTAAAAAGCAAGCTACATTTATGATTTTGTAAGGTAACCTACATTTATCATATTTTATGGAGCGAAATATAGAGCCTACTTGAGCCACATATTATTTTAGGAGCTCAAAAAAAGCTGCCGGAGTCATCCTTTTTTTCTAGTACTTTATAAGATTATAAGAATAATACGTACGTGAGAAAAGCGGAATTAGGATTGGTGCACTCTCACGTACTCAGTTAATAATTTATTGGAGAATTGAATTGAATTTTAGATTTTTGACTCTCAGTCTAAGTTATCCTTCGCAGCCTCATACCAAATTGTAGAAGATGTAGCATGTTTAGTATAGGCATACAAATCTCATAATATGATTGAAAATTTCGATGTGAAATTAGATTATGAGAGATGGAAAAATTGTGGCGAGCCTCCTAGGGAGGAAAAATTTTACATTAATGTTTTGTGATTATTTATATATTTCGAGTAAGATCTTTCTTCATCAGCAATTAAGATGTATATAACACACAAACACGCATATACAGTATACATTTTGATCAATTTTATGTCCTTGTGCTATTTTTCGGGAATCATTAAATAGCATCATGGTGTAAAACTGAAACATGACTCGAAATATATCCCGATGGACTGAATAATTTTTTTAAAAGGCACATAAAATATAGTTTGATTTTCCCTAAAATTGCCTTAAAAAGTTTCCTCAAAAACATTTGGGGCTACCGATTTAGGCTACATGTGTAGCCCAAATTTTTCCGAGCAGGGAGAGGCAAAATATTTTATAGTTGGATGGCTGAGAAGGTCTTCTGATATCTCATTACGTTAGTTTTTTCCATTTTTAGCAGCCATTCCGGATGTCCTTGAAATCCCTAGTAAGTACTTCATGTGGCTAATTAAATCACTTTGTTGTCAATATCATTCAAGTAAATGAATTTCTATGTGATTCTTTCAGCTAAAATTTTATCAGATTGCAGAATTACCTGCTATTTTGGCATAAATGCTTAAAAAATTTCCAAGCAGGTATGCCCCTGACCCCCAGGCAGAGGGTTCATTCGGCACTCTATCTCCCCTTTTTCACAAGCCGTTACTTGCAGCCGTAGTCTTTTTATAAACCTCATTTTCATGACGAAAAATTTTGTTTCACATCCAATACGTCATCACAGATTCTTATTTCATGTGACCTTTGACAAATGTGACCTTAGCAAAACCGTTAACAAACTTACCGCGTGCTAAGTTGAATCATCAAAGATCAAAGTTTTATCTTTGTGCTTTGGTTTAGAATTAAACATTTCTAGGGCAAGTTTGTACTTGTTATTTTGCCGGATTGTTTTATTTCGCCACTTTTTTATGCATCAATGTCCTGGATTGTCTTGGATAGAATTCACGAAAAAGTATATTACTGTCTTGAACTGTCATGGCGTCTAACATTAAACACTAAATTTGCTATGCCTTATTTATCATTATAGATCCATTCATTGTCACGCTTCATTACTGTACAAAGTTGGTAGTCAGTTACATATAAATGCGTGTGAATCTTATTTGTTTTGATAGTCAATATAAAAATGAGCCGCTAGTTTCCTGGAAATGTGGTCACATTTCGCAACAGAGAGAATTTGCCGACTTCCCGTCCTCTATCTTAACGCCGAGAGAGCATAGTTAATTACTTGACTACACGAAGAATAAAACACATTGAATAATGAACAGGGATGTTAAACTTACTTTTTAAAAGTATCTAGTTATAGTTACCGTTACTTGGGCGAGAAAGTAACTAGTTACTATCAGACGTTACTTTTCAGAAAAAGTAACGATTACAAGTTACAAGTTACTTTTAATTCGAAAGTAACTAGTTACAGTTACTTTTCCCGTTACTTTTTCTAAATAAGTCCAAAAATATCCAACAGAAGCAATGAGACATATATGAAGTATTTAAATAATATTTCTGTATTTTAATTTGTTAATTAATCAAATGTTCTTGTTGACAATATAAATACGAAAACAGACACCCGACGACTATTTCACAGCGACGTCTTTTGCTTGTTTGAATGGTCTAGGCACAATTAGTTCGCGCCATTAGTTCTATTTCAGGCTTGGTTGCTATGACAATTAATTGATCGAACAGACATATCAGACATGAAACGCTCGTTGAATCACTTGAATATCATAAACTCGGAAAAACAGATTCTATAACAGAATGTTACTCCCCTGAATGTAATTTTCATGACTTCCAAATTTATAACAGGATTTCCTGCAGTTGTTGGGAACTTTTTGTCTGTGTTTTTATTGTTCTTGTATGGTAACAATGAGAACAAAAGATTTGACTAATTAAAACACAATAGTGATCGAGAAGCTGCTAACTTTCAGCACTCTTTTGTGGAAAAAGTAACGGAAGAAAGCGAAAATGTAGTGAAAAAGTAACGAGTAATCGTTACTTTATTTTTAATCCTAAATGTAACTAGTTACAAGTAGAAGTTACTTTTACAGAAAAGTAACTAGTTACAAGTAGAAATTACTAAAAAGTAACGATTACAAGTAACGTCGTTACTTTTGTAATCGTTACTAACATCCCTGATAATGAATATATAATGAAACTATCAACACTGCATGCACTAAGCTGAAATATTTAGCAATCTCTGGTCCAAAACATGCGGAAATCGACTGCTGTATCTGCAGCACGAAAAAACATAAAATCCATTGTGCAGAAATACACGGCGGCCTTTCAATAACAGTAAACCAGAATAAATTACATCACAAAAGCGTTGTCCTTCATGATTTTGAGCTTATAGAGCATATTGAAATCCGTTCTGAGATCAATTTGTAAGCCCTAAAATTGCCATGGAATCGCCATTTTATTTTTGACATGTCAAAACTTTTGCTAAGTCTTCTGTTGAAATTTGATGTTGAAAATGAATGTCTAGGCGGTATTTCCTTGATAATCGAGCTCATAGATGACGTAACAGATATGAAACAAGGTTTTTCGTCAAGAACATGAGGTTTTCAAAAAGACTACGGCTGCGAGTAACAGCTTGTCCCTTTTTTGAGACTCCACAGTTGGAAGCTCTGTATGACAGCCACCTATAAATTGTTGGAGACCAAAGTCAGAATTTGAATCCAGTATCTCATGTTTGGTTGTCTGCGTCTATTACCTCTCCTTCCAATTTCACAATCAAAAGTCTTCTGGGTTCGGCTCGAAAAATAATAGGCTTAATGGCATGACTCTGTCCCCGTACACTTTAGGTAGTGGGTGAGGTCAAGCATAGATTATAGAATACAATATGTATTCTATAATCTATGGGTCAGGTTATAGTGTCCTATATTGAGCTACATATTGATTTGCATAATATAATTGCATTAGCATATTGTAAAACTTAACTTACATTATCGTCCTCATGAGTCATGATCATTAAATTAAAACAATAAATCATCATTATCTTTTGCCTTTTGCTTTTACTTTAGTGTTGTATATGAGATTTATCATCGTGATCATTTCATTGTCTTACTTAATCAAAACTGTAGGCCTATCGAGCTGTCTGTCGATTTGTGTGAAAAGAAATTAGGCCTACCTTCATTCCTAAAATATCTCTATAAAACTTGGCTGTCGATGTACGATCTGCAACTTTAAATACAAAATGCAAAGCTCTCCTGTTACTCATTTTGCTTCTGTAATTCTGATCCAATCTTGGTCTCTTGGATCAATTTCAGGTAAAACTGTAAATTAAAAAGTAAGAACTTGAACTTCTGACTTACGAGACTTGAAATTTGGAATCAGCCCAGTATTAGCCTCATTCGATCCATAGTTCCTGGAGCGCCGCTCGGAAATGAGGGCCGCGATGGAATGAGGCTAGAGGCTGTGTTAGTACGGTTGGAAATGATCTAACAGGAACAGAATATTTATTCTATCAATTTATTCCACCTTTATAAGGATTCAACAGTTTTTACGACTATGAAGGAAGAGGACATAGAGGATTCAATCGCAGAACACACAGCCCAGGTAAGTATTATTTTATTGTTATGTTTCCATTTTTTGTTTTCCAAAATAGGCCCAATAATAAACAGTAGGCTATCATCACCGTGGTAGGCTAACTTAGCGGCTTAGCCTAGCCCTAGAATATTACTGACCTGTTATATCAAGGACTGATACTGAGAAGGCAAAACAGTATAAATAGGGGGACATTATTAGCCTAAATACATCATTTTACATGCGAACAGAGCAGAACAAATTTTGCCATGAAGAAGACTGAAATAATCAATTTGGTAGAAAATGAACGCTAGGCGGCTGCTCGGCTAGGCTAATAAGTCTTTAGGTTAGAGCCAAGAGGCCTCAGGGCCTACAATAACCTGAGCGACAGTGGGTATCCAGCCTATCAATTATATGGATTAGATACATATTTAGAATCATAATATTGTTGTAGGCTATGTGTTATTTCAGGCTGTAGTATTATAAGATAAGTCGAGATAAGCGACGAGACATCTGTGTGCGGACATGATGATGTATGTAGATATATGATAGACAATATTACAGAAAGGGTGTTAGTTACATGATTGCACAATACTAATTATAAGGCATGCTATATGGTAAGACAATAGAACATGTTGACATTATCATTACGGATGTTGATATATACTACTACAAAGGCCAATGAAGTTAGTGTATGATTATTATGTAAAACTAGCAATGAGTGTTGGTCCATAATGGACCCTGTGCGATAAAACTTCAGATCGCTAATAATTAAACAATTGAAAAAAACTTTGGTTTAGAACATAAAAAACAATACGCATTGAAACGATTTACAATTACTCAAGATATCTTAATCATTTCCTTCATAAAAATTCAATTCATTTCACATCAATTGAGTCGATTGAAATGTATAGAGGCCACCGGTCAAATTAATACATTTAACGTAGCTATATCTACACGGAAAAACTTTATTTGATGTGCTGAATGGAAGTCAAAACATATTAATTATTACAAATTACAAATAATCAATCAAATTTCGAAATCTGAAATCATCAACAAAAAACACTTCAAATCCGATCCGAAGACGTCAGATATCAACCCGAATCCGACACGATACGATCGGATTCCGCTCGGTTTGGATTCACAAATCTTTATTGCAATATATTTATAACATCTGATAATATTATCATATGATAGTATATGTGCCTATATATTTTTGATCTTAACAATCTCAGCAAGTAGGCCTGTGATTTTCATGGCAGTCTATCAAAATACTAAGAGTTAGTTGAAAATAGAATTTTATAACTAAAAACAAGACATGCAAAATAAGCCTCATAGTGCTTCTTGTTATCAAATTTTCAAGAATGGGAGGATCAACATTCTATTAAAATGAAATAAAATTCTATAATAAATCGGTATATTAATTCTATATTGATATTATGTTACAACTTGTTGTCAATATTTCTACGCGCTATTTATAATACCTTACAGAGATGTAGAATGAAAGAAAAGACGATTATGAATAAATTAGTTTTTTTTATAGAAAAACAGAAACACTCATTTTGCCAGATTCGTGATATGAATATTTATTCAGAATTTATTGAAACGGACGCGATAATTTATAGAGTGAAAATGTTTAGTGCAGCTTCAAAGATATATAAATACCACAGCCGATGGTAATATTTAAATGCTCATGTTATGATGTATGATGAAAAGGATTTACTTGTATAGAAAATGAATCTACTTTACCATGCATTTGATCGCGATATGAAATGATCTTTCTTTGTCAGAATTATCTCAAATAAAAGACTATTTATATTTTATTCTTATCGGATTTACATTCTACTTCGATAAAATATGGTTGTTAACTTAATATTGACTACTGTATTAACTCAGAGAACCTGCAATTATGTTTATAAATGTTGTTCGGAGATTATGCCGCTCGTATTGTTTTTATTTGGAAAATGGTAAGTTGTATTTTAATAAATAATGTTTGCTATGATCGATTATTATATGCAACTTTTTTCACTTTTTATTTTTGTAATACAAGGTTTGTTACACTCATCCAAACTGTATTAACTATTGAAAAATGTTCTTGAATTATGTTTTTGTGTTTTTAAAGTTGAAAGCCACTTTTGATCGCTGGAAATATTATATTAAATTTATCACAAATCATACGCTCAATTCAATTTAATTTTGTTGAATTTGATATACCTGAATTTAACTTTATTAAATGTTGATCAACGATAAGAACAAGACACCGCTATTTTTATTCTCGAAACTGTAGTAACATACTGTGTCTTATTCTTATAGCTAGTCAACAAAATGAAATTTAATTTTAATCCATGTTTACAATTCCTTCATTAATTATGGAAGCAAAATCTGAAAATAAAAGCCTGCCTGCTCATAACCAAATGATTCATATTTTTATATTGAATAATAAATTATAGAAATACTTTTGTGTAATGCCTTGATTAATTCTTAACTCTGTAATTTTAGACTGTAGACAGATAATCTCTTCAAACTTTGAATATTTTTTCGAATTATTCGAATGCCAACAACAGTTTGAAATTTCTTGCAAGTTAATTTGTTTTTATGCCCCGCGATAGATTATTCATTTCAAAACAGATTGTTTGCTCAGTGTTCTCACAAATTATATATCAAAATAAGTCTTCTTAAAAGCGAAATGTTTGTATCTCGATTTTGAGAAAAGTAATGAACGGCATTTTGTTTCATTAATAAATTAAAGACCTAAAGTCTCTTTAATTTCCATAGCGTTTGTGCCGCGCTATATGTATTGCTGATATCAACACTACATGAAATAGGTCTACGTTTCTTTGATTTCAAAACATAGTTTGTTTGACCTAGTTATACTGGTAATTCAATGTAATTCAGTATTTCGTATTGCTTTGATTATCATAAAACTGATTCAGTTTCAAGTTTCACTTGTTCAAACAGCTTACACGCAGCTTTTAAATTCAAAGCAAAATATTTTTGTTCTGGAGATTTCAATTTGAATTCGATTTGGCTGCCCGCTAGATTATCACCCTATGAAATTTTTCAAATCTCTGAATTTTTTAATACAATGATATCAAATAAAATATCAGATGAGGTATATTATTTTAAAACAATGTCATAGACCCATACTTTTCATACAACAAATTTGTTACTGTACACGGTTATCTTGACACAAATGTTTTCATAATTTCCCGACAACGGATTATCTGTATTATATCGCCAGTAAGACATACATAAGTCGCGGACAGACACAGAAATATAGAGAAATATCGAAATATAGTGATATATAAACAGACAGTATTATGTATATAAGTGATAGTTATTAGCCTTATTACGTAGTTTAGTATATGTACTAATTATATCATGCTTAGTATATGTGCTTTTTGTATCCCGCTGATAACTGCTACATTGAAACATTGTATCCGCTTTCATTTTCAGTGCTCATGTGATCTCGAGAAGAGATGTATAAAAGTTTTAGTAAAGTTGTTTTTTGTGACACTCGATCACATGTGTGTTTTCATTCGTATATAGTTTATTATATCTTATAATTAAATTAATAGTTTCTTGTGGAAAATTTCTCAGGTTTTTAAGTGGATTTTTTCTCATTTTTCATTCTTCGTTATCATTTCCACAGAAATAACAGTAGTTTTGTTCAACAGAGGGGACGAGTGAAAAGCTCTCGGATTTCAATCATAAAGGGCTGCCACATACTTGCCATGTTTATATTAATATTTACTTAAACAAAAACAAATTGGGAGACACAAGTGAAGCGCTAAAAATCATAAGCTCCAAGCAAGTGATTTTTAGCTTCCCTAGTGTCTTCGAATTTTTAGAGTTTAGTAAATGTAGATACAAACATGGCAAGTATATGATAGCCCTTTCTAAAATAAAACAAACGTTGGAATCTCATTCGATGGTCAATTTTCATTTCACAAATTCACTATTTAAAATTCAATTTCCATCCATAAACAATCCCACAACAAGATAGATATTGTTGAATAAAGAAAGACATATAGGCCTACAAGAACGTCTGTAATATAAATTGTACAATAGTTCTCTAAGAATTTGGTGTCCTAATAGTTATTTAGATTTCAGATTTACCTTAAAACAGCATAGCCTATAATTGTCTTTCATTCTGTGTTTTTCTTTTGCATGCTGCACGACTAATAACTCATTTACCACACTTTTCAATAAATATATACATCTTGAGCTAAATATCGTTTTGAAAATCGTTGCCATCGTTAAGATATTTACTGGATTGTTATCCGAAAGTTACAATTTCTATATTTTATCACAGATCAAACCTTTTGAGGCTAGCGGTTTTTCCTGGTTTAAGGAGCCATGTTTTACCCTAGGATTTCATGCACCCTCTTTCTCGACAAAATCAGATTGCAGAAAACCTTGTGATATATTAGAACGTCATTTAATGTCTGACAGATAATCGAATACTTCTAAATGTTCCAATTATCACAAATACCGTAGCTTTCGATTAGAAAACTTGCAGTATATTGTGAATTCGTGAAAATTGTAATTAACACATTGTACGATCCTAAACTCCTGCTGTTTAACAAAGATTAGTATGTACCAAATCGTAGTGAATCACACAAAATTGGATGAAAATGAGAATGCAACTTACATGGAATGACCCTTTGATATCAGAAAAGCTTATGGAATAGACATCAGAGAAACTCTACTTTTTTGGACCACCTTAATGTGACATGTCTGCCTACATACTACATCATTTACTCAAAATGTTTAGAGCATTGCTTATAGGCCTAGGTACGTGGTGGAATAGTGAATTTAGTCAGAAACCTATTGAATTTGTCAGTTGATTTTCACCTGTATGACTTTCTGCTTGTAAACAAACTGTTTGTAAAATGAAGAAAAAATTTCTTGTACGGTTGTTGAGTTTTTTGTGGTCTACATAACTATTTTGCGTAAACAACCTTTTGAAAAATAGTTTGAAATATTGAATCCAAATGCTAATATTAAGTTGAATAAATTGTTTAAGTTATAAGTCAAATCAATACTCAAAAAGTCTTGACTAAGTTAAAAGACCCTTGCTTATTTTTGTTGTTGTTTAAGTCTCATGCAATGCTATGATACAAGATTGATGTTACGTTCCATGCTCATATTTCAATAGTATTTTATAAATGACTTAGAGAAAAATTACGTTGAATTTTTATTTATTGTATTATACCTAAGTTCCAAAGTCATCCCTGATAGCAATTGTAAGACCAATACTGAAGTGATTTGTAACTGAAGTGATTGTATCTGTAACGGAAGTGATAACTACATCATCAATGACATTGTGTAAAGGTCACGTTATAGCTTTTGCATGACATTTGTTGATGGTTGAATAATAATTACTTCATTTTTCGCCATAACTTTCTAGAAAAACCTTTGCTTTTATTTACTTTGATGTGAAGTAACATTAGATCAAAAATTAATAGGCCCCAAACAAACATTGGAGCAATCACAAATACTCGTGATTTATTACTTTGAACTGGATATGTAAATCCAGCGCAGAGTGTGGAAATTTTTCTGTGAAATTAAAAATAATATTTCATTTTCAACCACAAAAATTGAAAGTGAAATTGTGCAAGCCAAACTCTGAATCCAATGATATTTTCTTATTGCTGTAATTTATCATTCCAAAACTTCGGGGTATTAATCACAAATCCAATGAAGAAACCACCAAAACTATGTGACTTGCCATGTTGATATTTAGTGTGATAATTAATTCTGTCACCAAGCAAAGCACACGGATGTGCGTATTATTCATAACAAAGATGACACATTGCCTGCAAAATGTTAAATATGAATCACTTTCCCGGTATTGGGAAGGTAAGAACTGTTCATCTGTTTCAGTTGTTTTATTATTTGGTTCAAATCACATCATCACTGTCACAGTCAGTAGTCTTTGTAGCTGTACTCCCAGGCTTTTACTGGTGCCATTTATACTTTTACCTTGATAAGACAGAGGTCATAGAGGATACTGGGTGTATGATTATTAATTCTAAAATTTATAAGGGCGTGGATGAAATTCTAGTGTGAAAAACTGGGAAATACTTATCACTTTATTTCATGATGTTCTTTAAATTCTATATAAATTAAAAGCTATAATAACTTATTTGCAAAGACATCCAGTTTATTAGCTTTAGTTGCTTGCCATACATTTGCAGCTCATGTGTGGATTTGGTTAATTTTAGAATGAATGTTAGATTGCCATTATGATAGTATCTGTCTCATTTTGATGAATCATGTGATCAATATAATTTATATTTGTATTTATCCATTTGATTTCTTTGATGAGGCACGGAAAAAGGCATGAATGAAAAAAAATAAATGGGCATCACCTCCATTTGCGACAGGTGTTTGTCAGGTGTTTGAGTCTTTTTCTACAGAAAAACGCTATTTTAACTACTAAATATCCTTGTATCTTAAGTATTTCTTTGTTAAATTAATTCGTTTCAAGCAGAAAATGTGTATCAACGGTGTGGGCATAATTGACTTGAACATTATAATCTTTTGATCATGCGAAAAGAGACCTCTTGCCATTCAGAATTTTTGTCATTGCCTTGCCGTTGCGAGTTTAGAAAAAGTGACTGATCAATAACAGGGTATATTCAACACTAAATATCACCGCTTATACGATACGCTTCCAAATTGAAAAATCCTTATCACCATTCTTTATCATTAAGCTTCAGCTACCCAAATCCAAATCTGTGTTAAAATTTTCTATGTCATGTGCACTTCAAATTCATTACAGTTGACGGATAACGGATTCGTCGAAAATCAATTTTCTTTTTTCGTGCTAATATTTCTCGTTGTTGGCTCAATTTTGATCAAATAAACTTCCTAAATCAAAGCAGCAGCTGTAATATTTGACAATAAAATTTCTTTGTCAGCTATGTAGAGAAATGTTTGAGAAAATGGCCTAATCCATGTCACCCCGCAGTGTTCCAATTCCCCATTCAAATCAATGGCCTTCCACGTTAAGTATAAAAATTGCTACATTTACATAATTGATATTTTTACTCTTTTTGAATTAAGCATTTTGATTATTCAATGATATTAGATTCAATGATTAAGACTGCAATAATTTTAAATGATCAAAAATGTGAAAACTATTCCCCGACAAAATGCAATTTCTCCCCATTCTTCCCTTCCATCATTTTCTCTATATTTTCAGCTTCAGCAAGTTCGTTATCTTTTGGGGTGTGCTGAAGATTCAGACAAAATGACTTTGATTGGCATGGAAGATGATCTAGAGAATCTCATAATGACTTTAAAAGGTATACACATTTAAGCTACCATAGTTGAAATTTCATTATGTTAATTGTGTATTTATATGCTTATACGTGCTTGATAAGTTTACTATTGAAAGTTTTGCTAGGGTAAATCATTTCCAAAACAAATTTTCAAAGTTTCATGTCATCAAACCAACAAATTATCACTTTTTAAAATTAATATCACTGTCACTTTTATCATTTAATGAAGGGAAAGCTGGAATCAATGCTTTTAGCTTTTTAACTTTATATCCGATTTGAGATTTGAATGACTTTTATGATCACTTTACTTGTTGTTCTTTGCTATATGTTTATACTTCATTGATCCTTTGTAATCATTAAATCAATTGTGTGATAAAACCAATTTTCCTTGATGTCTCTGTTTACAATAATAACCTATCAATAGTTTCATCGATAGGAACATGGTAAATAATGATTCTCTTCCTATGGCATGAAAGAATCAGGGTATTAAAAGGACGTAAATCATGTAAACATCCAATAGCGTACATTTAGCCAACATATAGCTTGCTTAATACAGTCTCAGGCGCACAGCCAGATTTTTCTGAAATTTGAAAGATTCATTTGACTCAGATTCGGGTCGGATTCGCACATCTTTACCGTCAATGGAATCAGCAGGCTATACAAGTCTATGGTCTATGGTAGAATACCCTCTGTGAAAAAAGTTTATGAATTCGTAAACGTGGAATTGCCAAAAGTTCATGAAATGTTCATATAGTGTTCATGGCAATTTTTCACATGGGATGTTGCAAAGTGTTCAATACAGCATGCCTGTAATACATGGACAGCATTTTTTATCACAACTGTAAATAATGAACGTGTCAATCTTATCATAGATGCTTGTTCTGGCATTTTAATATGTTCACTCTCATTCATTATGAAAACACCAATCCAAAAAATGTATTATTATACTTGCAGATACTCTTCTATCCCTAAAGAAGAGCAACCTTTTGATGAGCCTATCATCAGCAGAATCTCCAACATCGACCTTGATACCACTTGAGGTAAATATATATACATTGCTACTTTGCAATTATTTACATACAGTCAAACTTGCTTAATATCCTTTTGGCTGTTAATGTATCCTAACAGAAAACTGTTTTCTGGTTTCTATACTCTATGCAAACTCTCATGTCAACCTCTCTTGATATCCCACCTTGCTTCTATTTATATTTATCTTAATGTCACGTTTCTAATCTTGAAATATAATTATTTAAAGAACTTCATAACCTTTAATTTCATTTCTAATTTTAATTTAGGATACGTCTGTGACTGCATCCTGTAGTACTGGAGAAAATGTCCTTTCTACGACATCAGATGATGTTTTTGGTTTGAAATGTAGAGCACCATATATCCAGGTTAGTTTCTTATCGTTATTATATTTTGATGTTGGTTACATGAAATTTGCAATATTGACTAGAGTAATGCGTAGATCGGCCACATTCAATGACTTTTATGTAGTTCAAGGTTTACACCTTGTATTTGAGATGTTGTCATTTATGTATTGCTCATATTATTATCCAAATGTATTATATTACTTCACGCTTGGATTTTAACCTCAACAGCTTGATATTTACAGTCAAACTCATCATAGTGACCACTCCTATTACGCGGACAGCCGGACACTCTTTGTAAGTGACCACGCTTCGGCCCGCCGTTGGATAAAAAAACAATAGAAAAGTGTTGTATTTAGCGACCGCTCTTCAAACGCGACAACGACCGCCCCTTTTGGTCCCACATTCGACTATCCATTGTTTTAAGCAACCACCCAAACAATGGTTTAAGAATTGTTTACATTTGTTTCGTTTTCTATGAATAATTAACAGCACTGTTTATCCATTTGCTGACGCTGTATAAATACCGCAACACATTTCTATTCAGCATAACAGGTTTTGTCTACTCAAGTGTTTGATCGATTATAAATAGGATGAATAATTTCCAATCTATTGCAGTTCTGTACACTTTTCTATGTTTGCATAATATGAATCGTAAATGTTTAACACTCGAAGAACGCAAGGCTGTGTTAGACATTGCAACAAAGGGAAACAGCGCTAGATCTATAGCAGATCTCATGAAATGTGGAAAGACACAAATTCAGAACATCTTGAAGAAAAAGATGTCATTCAGAAAGATTTGGAAAACAACACGCCTCTTAGCTTTGAAGAGAAAACGTGCTATGACAGGCAATGAAAAAATAAACGATATTTGCCCCAGCTTACTTAAAGATTATTCAGCCAATGATATTTCTAACATGGATGAAACTGGTTTACAGTTTAAAGATACCAGCACTAACACATTTGCAATATAACCAAAGGAGAAGATTGTGCTGATGGAAAGAAATTTAAAGTGGGAGTTACAGCCGCTCTATGCTGTAGTTCAACAGGAGAGAAGTTGAAGCCACTGTTAATTGGCAAATCTAAAACGCTGCGTTGTTTTGAAAACGTAAACATTGATCAATTGTCTGTAAAATACATAAATGATAAAAATCTTGGATGAACGGAGATCTTTGCCGAAGTTGGCTAAATACTGTTAACAATCAAATGAAATCTCAAAAGAGAAAGATAATGTCTGTTTTGGATAATGCCCCGTGTCACGGACACATTTTTACAATGAAATTGTCAATTGTTGACTTGTTGCCGCTACCACCAAATACAACATGTTATACGCAGCCACTTGATCAAGGAAATATCCAAGCAATGAAACTCAAGTTTAGAAAGCTGCAACTGAGTCATGTTATCAGGAAAATGGACACTAACAATGAATTTCCAGCATGTTGAATGTGGTTACATGGGTTGCACATGACCAAGTTAATGAATCAATCATCCGTAAGTGTTTTATTAAATCTGGCTTTCCAGGCTTTCTATTGTTTTTGGCTATTGTTCTACTGTTCTATTGTTCTTATTCAGCGACCACTCCTTGTTAGCAACCATAATCGGAGGGTCTCATGAGTGGTCGTCGCTTACGAGGAGTTTGACTGTAGTTACAATAAATTTTTTGTACTTGAAAAGTATAATTTTCACTAATTATCAGTGTTATTGTGCTTGGTTGTCGAGGGCTTTACAATATTCAAGTCATCATATTTTATATTAAACAGTTTTTATAAAGTACGCGCATTGCGGCTTGATAAATTTCATTTCGTCTACATTCTCAATTTCTTGAGTGTCATTCTCACTGACATGACTCATCTAGACGATTGACGTCATAACTGTTGAAAGCTAAGTTTAATGATACAAGAATGACACTGATAACGGTCGTAATCAATTAGAACTTTACTCACAAACAAAGCTACCATCTTGGTTATGCAAAAACATGTGTTCTTGATAATAATAAAAGGGAGGCTAAACATAAGAGAAGTTATAACATAATAAGGTAAAATAATAAACTGGCCTCATTCCATAACGGCCCTCAACTCCACGCAGACGCTCCGGTGAGGGCCTAATAAAATTCAGCTAGCAAAGTGATGCGCTGCCAAGAAGGAAAAATCTACCTGGCCAATCACAGAGCGGTATTTTATCACGTGGGCTTCGATCGTATTACACTTTTTTGAGTTTTTGTTTCAAATTTGATTTTCAATATTATGATTATGTGGTTTTATCTTTCGAGTAAAAAGATACACATATACCCTGAACGAATTTGGCTACAACATCCACATGATGCATATCATCGCAGTTTATATTCACCATCCCATTAATCAGATCTACGTTATTGGTGCTGTTTGTGCCAAGCTTAATGTTGTGGATTTTTGAGATCTATTTTGAAATTGGAATAAAATAATGTAAAATATACAAACGTCAAACGCTGAACGAATTTGGTCGCGACAGCCACAAGCATATTATCGAAGTTTATAGAATGTTCTTTACTGGTGCTTCTCGTGGTTAACACTGTCGTACAAACGCTGTTCGATTTTAGCCGCGGCAGCCACAAAAGCTTATTATTGAAGACTCCTCACATCTCGCCTCGTTGAACAGCCTAGCTCTACCCATGATTTGCCGTATTAAATCACATATTACTCGTATATACTGCTCAATTTTGTTTGTATGTATTTAAAGCCAAATTATCCTTTTATTTTCCTCTTTCATGCTTTCATGCTTTCATGCTTTCAAGTTTGATTAAATCAATAAATGTTCCGTATTAAAGTTTGTTGTTTATTTTCAAAACCAAAATTTGAAACCATAAACGCAAAAAAACTTCTTTCGTTTTCTTGCGGTATAAGAACCAATCATCATTGAGTTTATGCCCACCACAAAGCGTTCTGCTCTGTGATTGGCCAGGTAGATTTTTCCTGCCTGAGTCATTTGAACGCATCACTTTGCTAGCTGAATTTTATTAGGCCCTCACCGGAGCGTCTGCATGGAGTTGAGGGCCGTTATGGAATGAGGCTAATAATAAACTATCAAGTGAATGTCTCAACCATCTCTCTCACTTGCATATATATTATGTAACTAATCAACGGTCCTTCTTACTTGTGTACGCGCTTCTTTATAGACGAGTAGCATCCCGGGAAATTTCATGAGTTTATTAAACAGTTGCGTATTCAATGCCTTTGTTAACATATCAGCTACCATTTGCTGAGTAGGGCAATACTTAAGCTTAACACTCTCTAGTAAAATGGTACTTGATATTGATTATGTTTTCCGTGTCCATGGAATTGCAGGTTCTTGGTCATGTTAATCTAAGCTTGGTTGTCTTCTAATATAAGTGTTGCCATTGATTGTGAGTTTTTCTTGCTTGATAATTATTCCGGCGGATATTGTATCATTTTATGTAATTTATACCACCGTAGCGAATTGTAAATGTTATTCTGTTCTGCAGCGCCAGACACTGAGCACGCGATATTGAAAATATATATAAATTGTTATTATTAGATATTATCTAATAGCAAAAAATAGTGCTCAATGTCATTTGACAGAGCTAAATATAATAAAATAGTCAAAGACTACACATTCATAATTGTTACTAATAGTTTCATGCTTATGCAATCATCAGACAAGTAAACTAATTAATGAAAAACATACAGTTCCGCCTATATCGATTTACAAATCCACTATTATTGTTTAACAGAACAAAGGCTGTTGATGCTAGAAATAAATTGTATTGTTATTATTTCCTATTATCGCTGGTAAATTAGTTATCATCTGCATATGTAAATTATAAAATATATGTTATGTTTTCACGGATTTATAATTAGTTAGATAAAATTTATTTTCATGTCTACATTTTGAAATAAGTTCAGACTTTTTATTCAATAGATCTTCCTTGGCGCAAATGATATGGTACTTTTCAATTAGACATAGATGGCATTTTTTTGATTTATTGCTGTATGCTTTTAAAATTAAAATTAAAATTATAAAATTAAAATTATCATGCATTTTGCATGAAACTGTTCAAATTTTGCGCTTCTCAATCCCCAGTCAGTGTCTGTATCCACAGGGAGCTCACCACAGGAATCAAGGTTTCGTGGTAAAAATAGGATTTGAGACAATCTTGATTCTATAAACAAGTTATGTTTTACCGTTTTCCATTAATTCTACTATATTGGTTATTTATAATCATTCTGACACTGTTGTTTGTGAAACTTGTAGCTAACTTACCGACCGTATAGTTATGATAGAGAATTAGAGAATAAGATAATTAATATTTTAAACAATTATTTACAAAGAATTGATTCAAATTTGAATTTAGTTTGATGCACAGATGTGTCTTTGTCTTTGAAAACCACCCTGATTTTTATTCCTCAACCATAAAATTCAAATATTATTTCAATAATTTCAGTTTTTCTGAAAGGTCTCAAATATTTTTGAAAAATCTGTAAAATATAAAACAAACTTTCTTCTTTTGACTGCAATCAATAAAAAAATCTGATGATTTAGAACTACAAATTTGTTAATTCATTCATTTAAGACTTTAAAATTATTAGATTGAGTTAATTAAAATCAGAGCATTCAGTATAAAATTTCCTTTGTTTGAAAGGATGTAAAATGCTGCGGTTACCTAGCGGTTGCTTACGACGTCGGCTATGACTTTGACATGGAAGTGCGAGTAGACCAATTTTACAATGGTGATTTAAATTCACCAAGAATTGAATTGATAGCGACTTGTTAATTAATAAATCTTGAGAAACTAGGAAAAAGACTTTTTGCATCGTATTGAATATCACTATCTAATTGACTGACTTTTGAATGCCTTCCAATAAAGGGTTTTCGAATTTCGACAGAAGTTTTTGAAAATGTTCATCCTTGAATAATGTTCATCCTCGAAGTTCGAAACACACGGATATGGGCATGGATCAACCAACCAAATTGCAGGATTACGTTCGATTTTGACATCATTTTTTTGAACATTTTCTCTGTCATTTATCTAATACTAGATAACGTTTTGTTTGTTTGTTTTTTTGGGGTTAATTTTGTTAATAATATTACTGACTTTATAAATTTTGTCATAATCAGGTTCACCTTTTTAGGTGCCTTTTTGTTGTTTCTCAAGTGAAGAAATTTTGATATTATCATGAAATGATCACAAGTCATTACGTTCTCGCTTGACCAGTAGTCATTGATTGCGGGTAAAATGTTAAAACCCATGACTACATTTATTCCCAAATAATCACACAATTCTTCTAACAGTAAAATGAAACCAAAAAGCATTTTGTTGATGAGCATAGCGAATTCTTTCTTCGACAATGCGGTTTTGAATATTCGCAGTGAAAAACAACTGAAAAAATCAATAACAGAACTGTCTTCTATGTCTGGAATAACGTAATTTGAACCAGGAATTTCCGCACAGTCTGGCACTTCAAATTCTTGAGTTTCGTCTGACCATCATAATATTTATACCATTGCATTAGAAAACTATCAGCTAACGTATTTCTTTCTAGTTCTTTTCAACTTCAATTTCAGCTGCCGTTTTATTTTGATTTGCCAAAGCCTCATCGTCAGAAATGATATAATCGTCGGAAATATCAGAATCATCACTGTCGCTGTAACACGAAAAATCACCAAAAGATTCCTCATCGCAAGACCTTGCTATCTTCTTCAAAATATCCTTCTTCAAACTCTCTCGGTTGATCAATTTGATTTTGATTACCCGGAGACGCTAGGTTGCAAATCAGATTCGGAATCTGAATTTGAATCAGAAGTATTGTCGTTGCTCATTTTGGAATTCAAATAATGACCCTTGAAAACATAAAATTACGGGGTAGGACATCAATATCACCAAAACAACAGAAAGTAGCAAAAACTTACATCTTCAAATTGTATAGATCTGCGAAAATAATTTGAAGAAAATAAAATACGTATTTGTAAAGCCACAAGTTTGGTATCAGAAGAAAGCTGAACGTTTCAATTTTCTATTTATACTAGATTGAAAGGGACTGGGCCTCCACTCCTGCCTCACTTTCAAAAACAAAACTCTTACTGATGCGCAGGCTTCTACAGGCTTTTCGTCTTGATGGAGTGATCAAATTCCGGGCTTTTCGTCGTTAATGAGTTAATCCTTTAAGCCGAACAACCGATACGGCCAATGATAGATCTGCTGATAGTGCTAACCCCTGCGAAAAAAGTTCATGAGTTCATGAATGTGAAATTGCCCAAAAGTTCATGAACAGTTCAAACTTTTGGGCAATTTCATGTTCATGAACCAGTTCATGAACCGGTTCATGAAGTGTTCAAGGACTCTTTGTGACTGTTCATGAACAGTTCATGCACAGTTCATAATTATTGCAAACATTGTTGAGCAATTAGCTGAACTCAAATTACCCACGGCAACGCATCAGCGCTGTTGCAAGTACACCCCTAAGAATAAGCAACGAACGTGAGGGGTCTTATATGAGTCAAGGGGAAATCTTGGCAAGATTTTTCGATTCACAGGCAAAAATAGATATTTCAGCACCCAATATAGTCATGAAAAGCAATGACTGGTTAGATAGATTTGTCATTTCTGACATCGACTATAATGTTGAATACAATGATAAAGGCTCTTAGGTAAAAATAATGCCACCATGTTTGATGGAATTATTTTAAGTTAGTATTCTTGGAGTGAACCCTTATTAGCCCTGACCGTTCACACTACTATTAAATCTATAGGAGAGAAAATGTCTCTTCTGCATGAATGCCTCAGTAAGGATGGCAAATTGTCATAAAAGATCTAGGTAGTTCTGAAGGAGACTACAAAGATGCGTTAGTGCTACTCAGAGATCGGTACAGCAAACCTGAAACCATCAAAAGGGCAAATGAAAGAGCCTTGGATAACCTAGAACAGGTAAAGGAAATGACCCTGCATGGTTTTGTAGATTTTCAGACCATGCGGTAAACCACCTCAGGGTTCTCTCCCAAGCGCTAGGTACAGATGAGACACAGTGCAAATCTATCCTTTTAAAACTAGAAAACAAGCTCTCTCTATTTTCAGACATGGCTTGGCGGGAAGTTTGCCCTGATAGATGCGCTACGGGAACCCTGAGCCTATTCAGTGATTGGCTCAGAAAACGGGCACATCAATACCGTCGGTAGGAGACAACAAAATCCAACCTTCTAAAAGCGAAGTCGCATTCCACCTCTACCTGTGTCTCTGACGAGAAAGCTGACAGCTGCGTTAGTTGTAACAGACTTCATATGACACCTGACTGCAATTTTTTCAAATCAAAAAGTGTTTTGAATCGGTTAGAAATTGCTAATAATAGAAAGAGATGTTCCTTTGAAACATGCAATTATTATCATCAACCTCTGTTATATGATGCTGGTAATGAATACTGCAGTCTCAACTAGTAGAATTGATCCAGGAGTGATAAAGGTTAAAGTAATAGGCGTCAATAGCACGCCCATTGATGCCACTCTTCTTGTCGAAGAAGGAAATGATTCAACATTGATTACAAAAACTTTAGCTAAGAAGTTTAGATTGTCTGGCAAGGCGTCCAAAATAAGGATCATAGGCGTTACTGGACAGACTAACTTTCAACAGACGTCCATAATTTTTTTAAATTAAGATCCCTCATGACAGTGAGACTCATCAAATCATTGAAGTTGTTAAAAATGAATGGGTTTACCGAAGTACCTACCACTAGAGGCAGCCAGAGTTGAGATTGACATTCTCCTTGGGTTAGACCATGCGGATCTATTAAGGCCTCTTGAAACCTTAATCAATGGGAGAGGACAACCATATGTAACCTTGGATGAGTTGTACGTGGTAAAATTGGAGATAGTGGTAAAAAGTTAAAAATGAATATCTGTCTAGTAGACAAGGAAAACAGAAATTCTGCTAAACAATACAGTTAAAGTTAATGGCGAATGTAAACAATTTGAATTAGATCAATCTGCCAATTCAGCTGATCGTTTCGTTGTAGTACTTCCGAGAGTAACCTTGCGCAACTAGTTTGGCGTGGGTCCTAATCCCAGTCTTGTCAAAGTAAAAAGTCATGTGGACGAGACGGTGTCGCCCTACCGAAGGCACCCATACCACTCATCTATTTCTATAAGAGTGGCTCTTTTCGCTAAGAGCAATGATGTTAAACGCTCCTTAGATCCCAGCCGCGACACTGCAGATCAATTTCAACAGATTTCATGGCAGATAGGCCTTGATTGTCAATGCGACAGTCTTGCCAACAAAGTGTTAGAAATTACAGAACCAAGCAATAAAGACAAGGTTGCAAACTTTGTAGGTCTTGTGAATTTCTTTGGTCGGCTAATTCCAGATTTTGCTGCTAAAATTATTTCTCATAACTAACTTGGAAAGTCGATACCACCTTCTATTGGTCCCCTAATGCAAAGAAAGCATTTGATTAATTGAAAACAGAACTCATCCACTCGTACGACCTTATTCTCTGGAAAAATCGGTCATATCAACTACTGATGCGCCAGGCAGGGGAATAGCAGCAATCCTGACTCAAGAAAACCGTCCAGTTATTTATATCTCCAAAACGTTGACACCTGCAGAACACAATTATTCCTCTGTTGAACTTGAGACGCAAGCTGTTTTTTGGTTTGTGGAACGCCTTCGGCAGTTTGTATTAAGCAGACATTTCAATAAAATTCCCCAACCATCAAGCCTTGGAATTTGGCAATAACAAGGGCATACCGAACACTCCTTCTGCAACGTTGCGCGATGGGCTATTAAGATGATGGCCTATGACTTTGTTTTATGAACTGTTCATAAACTCCTGAACTGTTTTTCGCAGGAGAAGAATCTATTAAGGCTAGATGTTGTTATGACTTTTGAAAATGTATATAACTTGAATCTAATAGATTCTTATATATGTTCTTCACAGTGTGTTTCTCTGCACGGGAGAGGAAGAAGTTTACAATTTATCAGAACAATACAGCTTACAATTTCAAAACAATATAATTAGTATACCTAAATACAAATAATCTCAACAGAATAAATGATGTTAATACTGTTAACAATATGCATGAATTTATTTTGCATGGAAAATGCTAAATATCAGTGTTTCGAATAATCTTTTTCATTTAGTGCTGCAATAAGTTCATATCCTAAAATATATCACCGATTTATTTATTTATTCATCTCAGATTGTGCTAGGTCTGGTGGCCTATATCAGAAAGTATTGTTTGATTTATTCACATTTTGAATTTATTTTTGTACCTCATTAAAAGGATTGTGTTCATTACACTGTGAAAATCTTACAAATGTATTATGTTGCTATTGTAGGAATGGGGTACGAAGCAACTTCATAATGCCATGATGATGTGTCGGGAAGTTAATGTTAACCATCCAAGCTTGAACAATAAAGTAGGTATTGAACTTGTAAATCCTTTTATTTTATTTGCACCTCATTACATCTACTTGTTTGTATATATGTAGATAATGTAGAAATAGAGTTCCTTTACTCAGAGTTTCTATATAGTTTATTTCTGTATATTACGCAGTGTATATATATATGTGTGTGTATGTATGTTTTTCTTAATTTATTAACAATATGTAACGGCTTTTATCAGGGATCAACGTTTCAAAAAATTCCAGATTTCCTTTTATTTGCTAATCTAATGAAGTATTTTCCTGTCTTTCTAAACTTCAATCGTTTTCTGATGATTTCTGAAAAATTGTAGAGAAAAGTTTTGAACGCTAGCAACAGAGAAAATGAAGCACACATTTTATTGCACTTTTATATTAGATTAGATTGAGGCATGAGAAATCAAACGGTAATGATTGATCAATTTTTTTCTTCTGTCTGAATTGTAACTACAGCTTTCAAATCAGCTAACACAAAGCAGCACAACAGATTTGTGTGACACGTTTTACTAAATTGTTTGAATAAGTAATACAAATTATTGGTTCAAATTGAAACAATGTTTTAATTAATTAACTACTCAATAATACTATAAATTGGTATCGCCTTTGGGGACATAACAGATTTGGATAGAACTTTTTTTCTATTTGTACATGTCACCGATGCATTTTTCCATAGCGCGACTCTTTCGCAAATTTTATGTGAGTAAAAAACATTTTACATTGCGTTTTATGATAAAGAAAAGTCATTATTCAAAAGAATCTCTTTTAATGTTGTGTTCATTCATGTTATCATTCAAAAGAAAACATTCGATAATGATGTATTTTTTCGAGATTTATGACTTGAGTTTCACAATTAAATGTTTGTTTTGAATTTGAATAACTCTTAAATAACTTGAAAGCTTTTGTGTAAAATAATAATCTGGATTTCACTTCAAATAATTACATTTTAATTCGTCAAACATTCTTATCAACGACTTTGAATCAAGAATAAACCATTGATTTGTTAACATCCTGAATAAGGAACACTTCCACAACAAAGATTATATTTTAATTGCCTAGATGAATATGTAAAATGAAATTGTCTCATTTGATAATCTCTATACCAACAGCAGTGTCTGTTTGTTTTAAATTATTTTTGTTTTGTCAGCGACATATTTACGTCTCACTGGCGAAATAATACAGATAATCCGTTGTCGGGAAATCATGCAAACATTTGTGTTGAGATAACATTGTACGGTAATAGATTTGTGGTATGAAATTTATGATTTTCTGACATACTTTTAAAATAATAACTTCCTTAGATACTTTTTTCATATCATTGTATTAACCAATTTAGAAATTTTCAGAATTTCTAAGTTTGATCATCTAGCGGGTAGATAAAATAAAATCTCCAAAAAAAATGTTTTGTATTTAAACTGCCTGAAAAAATTTGAACAAGTAAAACTGAATAAGTCAATCAATTTTATGAAAATTAAAATACTACAAAATACTGAGTTGCATTGAATTACTAGAATAACTAAAGCAACACCACATTTTCAGAATGATGTTGAATTAAAGACAAGTTGTTGATTATGAATAGAATTAGTTGTTTTGATAGAAAAATTAAAAATTATCTCATTTTGCTGTCAGATTTGTATATTTATTCAGAATTTCTTGAAAGGCCTGAATTGATTTGTTGAGTGGAATATGTTTAGTACTATTGTGTTCATTAGTGTCAAATATACATCTATATATACAGTATATAAATATTAAATACTAGCATACCTGATGGTCATATTTAAATTCAAAGAATTCTCTTGTGCTGTATCACAAAAAGGGTTTACTTCTATAGGAAATCTACTTTACCATATTTTCGATTGTGATATGAAATCTATCTTAGTCATTATGTTGATCAACGATTAGAAATAAGACACATTTTTTATAAAGGGGGGATAGGCGATAATGGACTGATCCGATTATCGCAAACCAGCCAGTTATGGCAATTCAACGAATGCCCAGTCAAGTTGGCCCCAATCTAAGTCGTATTGATATGACTGCTGGTATAACTGTAAAGCATTTAAACTCAATTAGCTTTGTAACTAAGAATTTGTATATACACATGCAGGTCACCATGACTACATGGTTACCGTCGAGATTACATTGAGACGGTCATCCCGTGCAGCGAAAGAGGGGCGACACAAACAATAAAAGACATATTTTTTCAGTTTCGAAACTGTAGCAAAATATTGTGTCTTGTGCTTAATTGCTGATCAACATAATGAAATTTTAATTTTTGTAACGTTTACAATTCTTTCATTAATTATGGCTGTTAAACCAAATTTTTCATACTTTTATATTCAATTATAAATTATATAAATACTCTTGTGCATGTGCCTTGATTAACTCTGTACCCTGTAACTTTAAATTCTCTGTAAACGCTTTGATAATCTCATCAATGAAATTTTTTCAAATCAGTTGAACTCCAACGTCATTTTAAAATGTTCTTGCAAGCTTGGGTAAGTATAATTTTATACCCTGCGCTAGATCGTTGATTGCAACACCACATTACATTTGGCTTACGGTGAATTGATTTCAAAACAGATTGTTACATCAATATTCCCAGAAATTATATATTGAAGTAATGCTTTTGAAAGAAATGAAATGCAGTAAAATCCGGCAATAGCAGTTCTGGATTTAATGGTATTCTGTAAATGACAGTAATCCAAAAAATCCAGGAATGAGTAATTGACGGTCAAACTTTGCTAAATATTTGCCTCGAACAACGGATTCTGCCAAAACCGATAAAACGGTTTGTCTCCATAGGGTACTGTATTTGTATTTCAATTTATAAAAAAGTAATGAACTGCATTTTGTTTATCTATTAAATCAAGGACCTGAAATCTGTTTAAATCTCAAAGCATTGACTCCAATGTTTAGGAGACAACCAACGAACGCTGAATTATGTGATATAGATCAATTGTTATAAACTTTTTCATCTCAAGCTTTACATTATTTCCTCAGCATATTGCAACCCATTCAAGGACAGTTGAAATTGTCAGTCTTCGATTATTCAATAGGACGCAAGAAAAACTTTGAAAAAACTTTGCAATTAATAATAATAAATATCAAATGTAGATTATTAACAATGTACTGAGTAATTTTATTTTTGCAAGAACTACATACTTGAATACTGTTGATTATGAGCCACTAGAACAAACAGTCTATTTTTATACCTATTTTATGGTTCAATTACAGGTTCGAGTCCTTTTCACAAATCCAACACACATGTCGATGCTTCCTTGTTCACATTTCTTAGATGGAGATTGTAGACATTCTGACAAAGAGTGTAGGTGTGTTTAATCCTCTGCAATGCTCAGTTCATAAGGCCATAGAAAGTACAAACTGTTCGTGAAATGTCCATGAAACCTACGAACTCATGTACGCTTGCAAAAAGTTTATGAGTTCATCAACTGTTCATGACTATTCAGGAACCCAGAAGGTAATGGTCATTAATTATTCATGAACTGTCCATGAACACATCAATTTTGTTCACAGCGATGCATGAGCTGCAATCTGGATCTGGACCGAAGTCCAAACAACTTACATGATCTTTGTTGTTAAAAAGATATGTAATATAGAAGATATTCCTGATAGCATTCTTTAACAAGCAATGGATATCTGAAAGTTCGTTATGCTGACTTTTGGTTGCCTTAAAACAGTGATTGTGAATCATATCAAATGTTGTCTCTACAGAGTATTTATGGCTTTGTTACTGTAATACCTTTATCTGATATGCATATAGACTAATAACTACTTCATTACCGTAATGTAATTATCTAAATCAGAGCATTATCTAATTTTGATGCAATTTTGGAATTTCTTTGGATCTGAACTTTGAACCTGACCCACTTATCACTATGAATTTTGAAAATCTGAAACCCTTACTGAAAACATGATGAAAAATTACAGAATATGCTACTGAATTGGGCCTTTTTCAGTAGCTTTCAAATTTCAAGGTGTATTTCAGTAGTTTTTCAGTAGACTGAGAAGAATCTACATTTAAATGTCTGGTGAATTTCAGTATGGTTTCAGTACCCAATCCCATTCCAGTATGTTTTCAGTAGATTTTCAGTAGCAATTCAGTATATCCAAGATTCATAGTGTATGTTGGACCAGATTTATATAGTATGTTCAATATTTTATCATTTATCATTAAGAAATTCTCATGGACACATTGTGAGTGTTGAAGATTTGGAAGAATTTGAAGAGCCTGATTTCAGGTAATGTGTCTAATGTTTGAATTCATGTATTCCCTTGATCAATTAATGAAATAGAAATGTAATGATACACACATGTATTTTCTGGGCCATGAAATTGAGAGGGAATTAGCTCAGATAGTAGAGCACCAGAGATCAGAATGTAGTAGTCTGTATTTTTTAATCGGCAAGGGTCAGCTTAGCCTTGACTTGATCTGAATATCAACGTACCATCTTTGTGGTTACATATTGAATGGTTGAGAAGGAATTGCATTATGGAATGGTATGATGTTGTGATATGCCTTTCATTTACTGTTATAATGTCTAGATGATGTTAAGTCTATTGGGTTTAATTTGAGCGCCCTTGAGTAACGCAATCCATCTCAATGAACTTATTCCTGTGACCTAAGAAAAGAAAATATAATCTTTTACACTGTATTGGGAAAGGGTTATATGGTACCTACTACATGGTCAAAACCTTTTTCCAAAAATGGAATGAAATTATTTAGCATTTTTACTTGTACTTACAAAATGTATGAAGACAATTCAACCTACCAAACATCCAAATACAACTTCTACTTCTAGAGCAGTGTCTGTTTTGGATACGTATGAAGAGCGATGATGGAAATTGCTTCTTACTGCTGTCACACAAACACAATTAAATTCAACAGACTTGATAACATATTTTGCCTTGATTGTTAAATTACAGTGGTACATTTCAATTTTAATATCAGTCCTTTTACAATTTACACCAGCTTCACTGTATGTAAGAATGTTGAAGTTTATTTTGTATTTGTATGTATATACTGTATATCTTTCCAGTGGCCTTCATGTTGGTGATAGCTGTCTAGCGAAGCGCCATGATGGAATATGGTACAAAGCTTCAGTATTGTAAGTATTTATGCTATACTCAGAACTCTTTTTGATTTGGTAAAAAGTTAATAACACAGATAGATCAATGTTATCATGTAAAGTAACAATAGATAAGTTTCACCTTGGTGGTTATTTGTATATATTCTCAGCTCTAAACCAAAATTCTTCCAAGGAAAGACAAACAATTTTGATCATTTTGATGAATAAAAGCTACTGTTTAAACAGTGCACACTTATTTTCAGTATACAGTATTGATAGAATAAGCCTTCTGACTTCTGATTAGCTTTTGTCATTTTATTGTTATTCAGTGTAGTCCATGATTTCATGATACAGAGTATTCCAAAGCATGGATATATTTTTTTATTGTAGGAATGTTGACAAGTTGCTGGTTAAAGTCTCCTTTGATACCTATGATGAAGAACTAGTTCTCGGAGCTGATAATGTCCTGCCGATTTGTAAGTGTAATCCAGATAATCATTTACTTGTACAAGTTTTCCATTTTACAAGTTTTCCAAAAGGACCCTATATTGTCATGGCAAGTGACGAAAGTCACCCCACAGAAATACGATAAAGGAAAATTATTAAAATGCAAATTATTTAACTCACTCTCACTGTGCAACAAACTACCTGAACTACAATTTTTATTAGAATCATTAACATATGATGTTATCTTTGTCACTGAAACATGGCTTGACAATCGAATAAGGGATGCATTACTTCTTGCTGGTAGCAATTATACTTTATTTAGAGAGGATCTTGAAGATGGATATGGTGGTGTTACGATATTTTCTAAAAGATATTTAAAAGTTTCCTCAATGGAATTGCACCAAGATCACTTGCATGTTAATTGCATTACCATTGACATTTCATTCAGTCATCTAAGGTACAGATTTATTTCCTTGTATATTCCACCATCATCTACAATGCACCATGAACTGATAAGCACACTTTGCTCATCTCTTTATTCCTGGTGTAATCAACCATTTCCAGTATTTTTGATTAGTGCTTTCAATTTGCCATTAATCGATTGGTCTATCCATTGCTGTTCGAATAATAGATTGCATAAAATATTTTTACAGTTTTGCAACAGAAATGGTTTCAAGCAGCTTGTACTAGAACCAACACGTAACAATAATTGCATTGACTTGATACTATGTAGAAACCCCTGTCTAATACTGTCTATTTCAGTTGTTGAACCATTTTTTACATCTTCTTGTGACCATGATTCAATTGATTTTTAAATTATCAGCCATGAACAGATGAAACCCCTGCCAGGCATTTTAATTCCTGACTTTCGCAAAGGAGATTATGATTCCATGAATTCATATCTTGCTCAATTTGATTGAATTACAATTTTAAAAGTTTGTAACACAGCAGATATGGATGAATTGTCTAAACAAGAAATCAAAATTAGCAATAATCATTCTTTCTTTGGAGGGCAAAGAAAATAACTTGGTTTTTGACATTTCTCAAAAATGTAACTTACTAAACAATTACTTCTCATCGGTATTTACTTCCGATGATGGAGCACTACCAGATTTCCACAAAGGCCTTATAAAAATGATGTCTTATGCCATGTTCCATTTTAAGTTACGAAAATGTTCTACTCGTTCTAAAAATTTGCCTAACAAAGTTTTAAGGACACCTGATAATTTACCTGCATTCTTATTTAAATCTATTTGTTCAGAGATTGATTTACTGCTATCTTATTTATTCGGATATTGTTTTTCACATGATAATATGCCAAAGATACAGAAAACAGCAATGGTCTATCCAATTTTTAAAAAAGGAAGTCGCTGCTCCTTCTCTCCTAGTAATTATAGACCAATTTCTTTAACATGCATTCCTTGCAAATTGATGAAGAAAATAATTGCAAATGTTATGATCGAATTTCTATTAAAAAGATCTAATGAACAATATGGTTTTCTTTCAAGAAGATCCACCAATACTCTATTATCACAATCGTTAGACGAATGGACGCGACATGCACATAATCGTCTCCGTATTGGCTCTATATATTTTGATGCTAAATTCATGTGGATTTCATCACGAGTTATTCCAATGAATTAAATGTTTTCTATCCAATCGCTCTCAGTTATCATTGACAATGTTCAATCTGACAACATAGAAGTCACCAGTGGTGTTCCTAAAGGTTTGGTTTTAGGACCCCTTTTAATTTTAATATACATAAACCACATTGTAGATTGCACAGAGGGGATCACTAGTATCAAATGTTTTGCAGATGACACAAAGCTTTACCACTCTCGCTTAATTGCTGAAACTTCAGACTTCATTACATCTACTCATCACTTTTGTAGCTGGGCATCCACATGGCAACTAAATATTGCTCCACATGAATGTATTCTGATTTCTTTGGAAATGTAAAGATCAAAAGTTTTTCGTGTAGTTTAGCAGATGATCCTTTACCGCATGCAAACTCTGTCCGTGATGTGGGTATATATCTATCTTCAGATCTAAAACCAAACACCCATTGTCAATGCATAACTTCAAAAGCATTTAAACGATCATACTGTTTTTTGAAAACATTTTTATCAAATGACGCAGTACAACTCGCCAAAGCTGTCCTCTTTGTAATAATAAGTCAAAACAAGACTTGAGGTTGAATGTATAAGAACTTTATTAGAAACAAAAACAAACCTTCTATACTCTGGCTATGTCTACAAATGTGCCATTATGGATAGGCCGGGAGCACATGGTTTGCCCAGGGAGAATTTGAAAGAAACTAACAAAATCATAACATCTCCCTTCCTTTATAATAAATTATCTGAGATGAAAACTTATTGTTGATATGATAATAGAACGGTGGTTATAAATCAGTTAATAATTATTGCTATCAATCATTGAGTAGGCTTACTAATATGACCAGCTCTTGTGACAATTGGAGATGGATTGTTAGTAGGTCCGGGTACTGTTTCCGAAGCTGTAGATGATGTACCTTCATTTGATCTGTGTTATGTGGGCTGTGTTTCTTCAGTATCGAGTGTGGTTCTCGGCGTTGGTATGAATGAATCCTTTGGAGCTGCTATTAGGTGTTGCCGATTCCGTTGATATACATGGCCACGCTCATCCCTTACAGCATATGATCGGGTTAGCACTTCTGCACTTCGCCAGGTGTCTTCATTATTCGGTCTGATTCTTACTTTATCACCAGCGTGTAGCTTTGGAAGTACATGGCTGCCTCTGTCGTATAACTCTTTGGATGTCACTTGTCTGTCTAGAAGAGACTGCGAGACTTGTTGTGAGTCAACTGGTGAGGGGCGAAGGAGATCTTGATGAGTAGGAAGTAGTGAGCGGGTACGTCTGTTCATCAGCAATTGTACAGGAGATAGGCCAATATCCTGAAATGGAGTGTTCCTGTATTGCAATAACCCTTGAATGGATCATTGTGATCTCTATGTGATTTTTTGAGGATTTGCTTTGCTGTTTGTATTGCTCTCTCTGCTGCTCCATTAGATTGAGGATATTCTGGCGATGACGATGTATGCACAAAACCCCATTCACGAGAAAATTTCTTGAAAAGATGGCTTTGACTGAAGACATCACGAGTGTTGCTGAATTGTGATCCATTTTCCGATATCACTTCTCCAGGAATGCCAAATCTGGCGAATATTTTTTTTAGATTATTAATGACAACCGGTGCTGATTTTTCACGTAGTAACTCGATTTCGAAGTATTTGAAATAATAATCCGTGACCAGAATGTACGAATAGCCACCATATTCAAATAAATCCACACCAAGTTTTGCCCAAGGAATTGCAGGAATCGTTTGCGGAATCAGTGGCTCTTTCGGTTGACAGTTTCTATATAATAAGCATGTTTGACAAGAGCGCACTTTATCTTTGATTTGACTGGACATTAGGGGCCAGAATACATAATCACATAAGCCAATGTCTTGGACTCTCCCATATGTGCTTCATGTACTTCATCCAGTATCTCTGACCGTAGACAATTTGGCACAACCAAACGACAACTTTTAAATAGGAGACCATCCTCTATAGTTAAATCTTCTCTGAAATTCCAGTAGGGGGTGGCTGCTTCGGCAATGAGAAACTTGTTGCTTGGCCAACCATTGAGAACATAACCCATAACAATGTTTAGTTTGCTATCTTCTGAAGTGGCTTTTTTAAAACGATTCAATGCATTATGCTCAATGTTGACATTTTGGATTAAGTTGACACCAATGACATCCTCTTCTTCTGTATCTATGACATTATCTATTGCTGCACGGCTAAGGCAATCGGACATCACTTGGAGCTTTCCAGGAATATATTTTACATGCAAATCATAGCATGTCAGTCTTAAAAGCATTCGTTGGAGTCGAGAAGGAGTTTCAGACAGAGATTTCTTGAATATTACCTCTAACGGCTTGTGGTCGGTCTCAACTATGGTCTTTCTTCCATATAGATAAGAGTGAAACTTTCTCACACCCCAATCTATAGCCAACATTTCTCTCTCGATATTTGCATACCTCTTCTCAGTCTCGGTTAGAGCTCGCAATGCATAGGCGATTGGATTACCTTTTTGGAGTAATACCGCGCCAAGACCCTGACCACTTGCGTCCACGTTTAAGATAGTCTCTGCTTCATTGTCAAAATATGAAAGTACTGGTGCAGAAGTTATGATCTTCTTCAATTTGGAGAAAGCTTCTTCCTGTGGTTTTCCCCAGACAAACGCAATATCTTTCTGTGTGAGGCTTGCAATGGGACCTTGAATAGAGGCTTTATTCTCAACAAACTTGTCCAAATAGTTGATTGTACCTAACAATCTCAGAACACCAGCTTTATCCTCTGGAGGGGCATTTTCAAAATTGCAGCCACCTTTGCTGGATCTGGTTTCAGCCCATTGGCACTAATTGTGTGTCCAACATATTTAACTTCGGAGACACATAATTTGGTTTTCTTTGGATTGAATTTCAGCCCAATCTCTCTACTTCGCTGCATTATGGCTTTCATTTTCTCATTCAATTCCTCTTCATCTTTCCCAAATATCAAAAAGTCGTCTACAACGATTTCGACTGGAAGACCATCAAATAGATGCATCATTTCTCTTGTGTAAAGTTCCGGTGCAGGTGATATACCAAATGGCAGCCTTGTGAATCTGTATGGACGCCACGGTGTGTTGAATGTGAGTAGCTTTGAACTCTTTTGATCAACAGGTAATTGCCAAAAACCACTACTGGCATCCAACGACATGAAGATTTTTGCCCCATTTAGATTTTGAGCAACTTCTTCAACTGTGGTAAGTGGATGTTGTTGACGCTTCAGAGCTCGATTTAAGTCTCTAGGATCGATGCACAAACGTATGTCATCCTTGGTAGGTGGACCATTGTTTGATGTACCTTTGGCTCGCCGCTTGTCCACCACCAACATTGCTTGTAAAACAAACAATTTCCAAATCAATGCAAGCCTCACAGCCTAGCAAAGGAATGAATTCTCCATCCACAACCAGTACCTCTATTGGAATTTTTCTTTCTTTGTGTGTAATAGGCAATTTAATTGCTCAGCTGCCTCAAAAGTTCTGCAGTAATTGTGTGCTTGAACAAGGTTTAACTCTGCTTTCTTCAAAAGTTCTCCTCTAAGATCTATTGACCTCACGCCACCCACTATGCGATCCCTGATTAAGGAATCCTTCAGTTCACCAAATTCACATGTTAACGATAATCTTTTTAAATCACTAACAAAATGGTCAATCCGCTCCCCTTCTTGTTGTCCACGTTGGTTAAATGCAAAACTTTCATATATGACATTTTTTCCTCCTTGACAATGTGACTGGAATTTATTACATACATCTTGGTAACTATCAGCACTTTCATTGACATTGTAAACAAAATGACTGAACTCTTCTATTGCCTCAGGTCCTTCACAGTTAAGAAGTAAATTGATCTTCAATTTATCAGGCTTGTTGTCTTTCTCTTTGGCAACTAAATAAACATTGAACTGCATAAAAAATCTTCGCCAGTTCTCCGCTGCATTACTATCGAACACCAAACGTCCAGGTTTTGTAAAACTTTCATTCTCCATGTTGACTTATTGATATACAATAATTGATGGTATCCCACATCTGACACCATGTAATAATAAGTCAAAACAAGACTCGAGGTTGAATGTATAAGAACTTTATTAGAAACAAAAACAAACCTTCTATACTCTGGCTATGTCTACAAATGTGCCGCCATTATGGATAGGCCGGGAGCACATGGTTTGCCCAGGGAGAATGGGCAAGAAACTAACAAAATCATAACACTCTTCTTGAGTCATGCTCGCCAATATGGAACCCTTGGCTGATCAAAGACATCAAAGTTGTTGAGTCTGTCCAACGATATGTCACAAGAGCAATATGCAAACATGCCAAAATTAGATGCATTAGTTACAGTAATAGACTTGAGATTCTTGGACTCCAATCGTTAGAATATCGACGTCTCATATTCGACCTTTGCATGACATTCAAAATAATTAACAATCTTATTGATGTGCATTCTAAACATTTCTTCAAATTTACCTCAAATATCTATTCTACTCGTGGTCATAGCCAAAGGTTAATGTTTTGATTCAATGATTATTTAATTTGACTTCAAACGACATCATTTCCCAAATAGAGTCATCAACCCTTGGAATTATTTAGCAGAAGAAACAATCAAAGCACGTACGCTTAATTCTTTCAAAATTAAATTATCCAAAGTAGATCTTTCTAAGTTCTGTAAATGTTATTAGTTTCATGTGAATCACAATCATCTAGGTATGTATAATAAGTTTTATAATAGTTTAAACAATTTTTTCTTCATATTTTATTAGTTTAATCTTAACTGTAAATTCATACAAACGGCTTTGCATATGTGCTACTGAATGGTATACAGGTAGCCAGTACTAATTGCCAAATTTCTTAACTCAAATATAAAAGAGATAATTACTTTCTGTATAAATCCCTATTAATAAATGAGTTACAAAATTGAATACACAAACAAACAAGTTGCTGGCTTTCATTACAAACTCAATATACCATATCAAGGTTCAGGCGTGTTTGTTAAATCTGCTGAATTTACTGAAGAAATTTATTGAGCCTCAAATTTAGTTGAAAACTATTGGTACTCCAAAACTAATTCCAACTGAAACGGTGAAAAAGTAAATAGCTATTGTATATAGCTTAGCAGGACATAATGTGTGCTGCAACATTGCCATTTTAATTCTTGTTTTTTATGCTTGCTCGTGACAATGAAAAACTCATTTGTTTACTACACGTTTGCATCTATACTGGATGCTTGAATTCTAAAGCAGTTTGATTTGAATTAGCAACTTCCACTTTAAATGCTTTCATCTTCAATGATACGTAATTAACTGGTTTGTTGGCGTAGATAACTGACTGATACGTTTTGTTAACTTTGATGATAATACTCCAGTAAACTCAGATAAACTTGTCTGGTATTAACTCACATCTGTGCTTTGACTTGAACTGAAAATCAATGAGTGACATCATTATACTGGAGGAAAAAATAGGGCAAAGAGAATTCCAGCACTGCGTGAGAATTTCCTAAGCCGTGGCAACTAATGACTTACTGCTGAAGTCTACTGAAATTCACCTGCAGTGTTGCTTTTTCTAACTGCAATATTTATGATTACGGTACCAACGCTCAGCAAAATATCCTTATTGCCCCAGAATTGAATATGTGAAAGTGTAAGACCTTTAGTTGTTGACACTGTTTAATCTATTTCCAGTGTTGTGAATACTCGTTACAAATGTAACGTGTTACTTCGAAAAGTAATAAGTAAGTAATCAATTGCTTTTTTTAAGTAACAAGTATTTGCAGCAATGAAGTAATTGACATTACTTTCCAATTACTTTCCGGCTTTACGAAATAATTTATTTCCGATTTTTTTACAAAAGATTTGTTGTTTTGTTATTGTGAAGACTAGGTAGAAAAGTTTCCAGTGCGATATTGTTAGGCCTCTCATTGTGAAGTCCCAAATGATTTGAAATGATTGTTGTTTAAATGAGTTGGTTATTGTTTTCTTAATGTTTTGAATTTGAAATTATATTAACAGCGGCGGTTTTCGATATGAATTATTCCATTGTTTACGTAGAATGTATTCGTCACGCCATTTGACACTTCTGTTGTTCGAATATGAAATGTCAACACATTTAGAGTTGATGAGAAAGCACTCAAGTATTTTTGATTTATGAATGAATAATAATTTTAAAACTTTAATGAATAATTTCCAAAGTTTTACGCGGTCGATAAAAAACTCATAATCTAAATCATGTTCAAACACAAAAATTGACACTGAAATTAACCACATCAATTTGACCAAACTATTCAGAAAAAGTTTAAAAAAAAATAAAAACATTTTCTGCCGGTGTATGTTTATATCATTTGGTCATTCAAGCTTTGATTCTTTCTATTGCAATGTTGTTTGACTATGGCTCAGCTACAGCATGGCTACATACCGTAAACATATTATAATAAACGCTTCCTGTCCAGCCTAAAATGCATATAAGTTTTGAATATTTACGGACAGAAATGTTTTGATAAATATTTCAAAAGTAACAAAGTAATTAATAATTATTGTAACATTAACAGTTACATAAATAAACCAAAACAAGGTAAATCATGAGACAGCAAGATAAAGCGACCATACGCCACTAACAACAACTGAAATCTAATCTTGACTAACGCCCTGTGGCATGATTAATACAACTACGTAGGGGGTAGTAATTACACTACAGGTCATTTATTATATTTCCCCCATCTTAAAATAACACCAACCTTCTACTGATTCGTTGGCTATATGTGTTTACAAAAAAATTATACTACGTCTCAATTTATCAAAATTTGCATATATTGGATCTTTTAATCGCAATTTCTGAAGTATATGACGTACAAGGGCACCAGTGCCTGTTACAGATTCAACACAATATAAACCATCAAAGGGAGATACTAATTTACCAGCTTCTCCTTGTAATAAATCATGACGATATACTAATACTTGATCACCGGGATGAATATTTGGTTGTTTGGCCTTCACATGTTGGTCATAATGTTTCTTATAAGTCTATTTCTGTTATTCTATCCCCTCGTACACTGCTGATCAAATGTTTCGCTGTGATTCAAATAGGGCACTTCTACAACTTCTGCAGTCATCCGTGTCTATTTGATAAGGGGTAATAGGCGCTCTAAATGCAGTTTTGGAGGGTAAAATCGGATCATCGCCAAACATCACATAATACAGGCTTTATCCGGTAACTGTGTGGGGTGTAGCTCTATCAGCCCATAATATTTTAGGTAATTGTAACTCCCAATCAAACAGATTATCTTGAGCCAAAACACGAAGTTGCTCCTAAATTTTTCTGTAATCAAAACATAAACGTAAACTTCCATCTTTTTCTTAACCATAACCAAAGGACTTGAATATGGACTGGCAGAGTCCTTAATATTGCCTTTACTTAGTAACTCAGATAATTGATCTTTTACGGCTTGCCTATTTGCTAAATTTAAACGACGCACATGTTGGCGAACAGAGGGCTCCCCATCAGGTAAAACAATAGAATGAGAAACCCTATCAGTAACTCCAAGTTCAGAATTATCTAACGCAAATATAGGGAACCATTTTTCAATAAAATAGTCAAGTGTTTTGAAATTATCGTAGGAGGACAGACGGTATCTAATAAAGCGGATATCGGTTCACATAGCGGTTTATTGTCAGAATTTAACACCAATAGCTGATCACGACAATTCAAATGAGTATCATTATTATAATCAATATCGCTTACCATCTTGGTTTCTGAATTACCATCGCATTCTTGTAATAATTGATTGTATTGTAATTCAGCAATTTTCGGTTCTAAATCTTGAACTGATAACACTTTTGCTGATGATCTATATGCCAGTTTAGCCTTTTATTTTGCAAACTTACAAGTCTGATTGGAATGTGGCTTGATACATTTTTCACACGGGACACGGCATTCGTTTTTGAAATGTCCGTTTTTGCCGCAATGAACCAATGCAACATGACCAATTGAGTTAGTCGATTTAGAATTTATACTACTGCCAGAAAGTGTAGATATATCCATGTCCACAATTTTATTATCATCTTCAGGACATTTTAAGGCATCATTCATAAAAGCAACTGAGAAAGGATTAACATTATTAGCCGAGAAATGGTTTGTAGCCGTAGGATGGATGAAGGTCGACGACAACGGAGGATTACAAACACCAATGTTAGTTGCACCCCCGTTTGCACCACTCACTCCATTCTGTAAAGTTTCAAATTCTTTCAAGTAAATCAATAATAATATCATCAAGTTCAAGGTCTAAACCCAACAAATTTCTTTCGCCAGTATACCACGTATTGAATAATTCAACTTCATTTTCATCTGACTGTGAATCAGCAAAACTTTACCATTCCTTCATTTAAAAGTTGGAGAGAGTTCAACTTTGAAATCACTGATGCAAGACTAGCGGCATCCGATCGAAGCAATAGAAAAAAGTCGATAAATGTCTACAGCTGTGACCCGGGCGAATGACACAGGCAATGTCGCAGCCAATGACCCAGGCAATGATGCTGGCAAGTTGGCTATATGGAAACCGGGCTTAAATTTTTCTTTTGTCACTGTCGCTTTCTCTGTTACTTTTTCAAGTAATTCTCACAACACTGTCTATTTCCTCTTACAGCGTCACACTCAAAGCGCATTCATGAAGTGGAACCTCTGTCATCAGACGAAGATGATAATTTGGTTGTTTCCATCCCCTCGGAAATTACAGAAGCGACATGGATACCTTCTTCGACCTGTGTTCCTCTTGGTGAATGGGAACAGCACACAAAGGTTAATGATACTCTTTTTTACATTACAATTAATAAATATAATGGAGTAACATAATATTTACCATACTTTACTCTATAACATTAACCACTATTCAATGGCAATAAATAGCCCCCATCTGCCCCCTTCTCATTGGTTGATAGGTGTAACTCTGTGATATATGATGAATATCAGGTACCTTTTCAATAATATAGGAAATGCTCACTGCATTAGATGTAACTAAATTTATGTACTTGCATTGTATTGCAAAGAGATGTTCATTACGTTATTGGATATTGCTGTTATTCATAATGCAAGAGTTGTACGGAAGCGAACATATACCCAAAGTGTGTCATAAAAGAAAATTATAAAGTCAGACTTGCCTGATATCTTCTCTCTTGAGCAGATAAAAAGTAGGGCATTAAACGAGTGTGATATTAAGCGATATAAAACATGAACATTTGTACAGAGAATAGAGACAACAAATCAGTGGGATTTTTGTAGGGATTGGAGCAAGGTGGGACATTGAGAGAAGGATATTAACTGAGTTTGATTGTATTTCATTCATTATATGAGTATGATTTACTTTTTTCATGTTTTTCAACTTTATTTTCAAGCTTTTTTCCAGGCTTGTTTGCAAGTAAACTTGTAATACCAATATCTCTCTTTGTGTTTTAAGGGTTTTGGTTCAAAAATGATGGGGAAAATGGGATATGTTGTTGGGTGAGTACTGACAGTTCTTTAATTAGAATTGTGCCATGTAACGTTTGTGAAAGGTTTCCACAGGAGTCGTATGAGTACCGTAGTTGATAACTGCACTGTTTTCATTACGCTCAAACTACAATTAGGCCTATAGATGCCTCACTACATGTCGGTCATGAAGTTATTGGCAGAAAAACTTTTAATCAAACCCTGAGATCTAGGCCACTCCCTCCTTGCAACAATAGCATTGTAGATACAAAAAATAAACACCTTTTTCAGTTCCTTGTTGTATTGTTTCAAATGTCATGCTGTCATCAGGTAGTTTATTTGCTCAATCATCAGTATATTGTCACAGCAGCATAAAAGGTACACCTGCATAAGTTCATCGATGTGAGTTGGATGTGAATTGGTGTTTCACAAACTCTTCTTGGAAATTCATAAACAGTTTATAAACTATTTACGAGAAAGGGTGCCATTTCACGTTCGTAAATTTTCTATTAATTGTTCAAAACCTGTAGATGAGCTATTCATGCTGTTAACTTCTCTTTAATTAATTAGGCAAGGGCTGGGGAAGAATAACCATGGTCGTGTTGAGCCTGTCAAGATTACAGTTTTACCAGCAGGTGCGTGCCTTTATAATTGTTTTTATGGTAGCATTTAATGGTGAGTTGATGTTCAACATTATTCAGCTGTGATTCTCTTTTTGAAGGTAAAAGCATTGATATGATTGCTCAAATGAGAGAGAAAGGCCTATTAAAAGACCCTTCAAAGAAAAAGAAACCGAAGCAGAAAAGTGTAGACGCAAAGTTAAAGGAAGGATCAAAAAACAATGTAGGATTCTGAGCCAATCAATGGAATAGTTAATGCACTACTTCTATAACATTATACATAAAGTTTACTGTTGATGCTTTCTCTACTAGGTTTCAACAGATGTTTTTGGTTTCATCAACAGCAGGCTTTCTGTTGTACACACTGAAGGTATTGTACCTCGAATAAATGCTGCAGTAGGATGCTACCAGTTTGGATTCCAGTATGATTTTTATATTTGCTTATATCAAGCTTCAATCATGATTGTTTGCCAATATGCTAAGCTAACATAAGCTTCAAACATGATTGTTTGCCAATATGCTAAGCTAACATATTTGTCATATGTGACATGTCTTGCTTGTCAATTTCATCGTCCTTTATAGGTCTTGCGAACGGATTTAGCATTTTTGACACAACGGTTACCGTCAAATTAATATTGAGTTTTCTTTCCTCTTATTCAAATGTTGGAAGATTCATGATTTTTATTTTCTATCCGTACATGCCACTTTTGGGTTTTTGCATAGCGCGACTCTTTTTCCATCAAAATTGGCCATGAACATGGTATTTTGGAGATTCTCGTGTCCCACAAAAAAAAACTGGTACACTTGCTACAATGCTAGAAAGTGCTTAAATGAAGAGTTACAACTTTGAAGGTATATAGCTCTCTTTGGAATATGTTGTACGATAACATAAGTAGCTATTCAAATCGGGATGAACAGTTCAATATTTAATGAAAAAAAGTATAACGATTCTGACTTTTGTTTTGCTTGCCGTAGCAATTAAAAAGTAGAATGTTGGCCGAAAATCGCGGTCAAAGTCTTGTCGCACTGTAAATCATTTTGTTTCGTTTTTGGTTTCAAAATGTGGGTCACGAGAATCTTCATGTGCGGATAGAAAAAAAGTTCTATCCAAATCTGTTGCGCCCCAAATGGCGAAATATACACTTTAATGAACTGCATAATCAAAATAATATTACATAGGTCTGCATATCATTTGAAACTAGATCTTGGCTAACATAAATTTGTAGCATTAGCTTTCATAATTAAATAACTAGTATAGAAAATAAATAGTTCTGGGTTATTTCCGTACTAATATTATTCAAGTTGATTGTTTATATGTTTCTACTAAATGATTGACAATTGTTTTGTGTTTGTAGGTATCAGCTCTGACCACAAAAAGTCTGAAACTTCAACTATAAATGAATCATATGCACATTTCAAACAAAGGAAAGAGGCCAAATCGAAAGGGACTCACAATAAGGGTGATCAGTACAGTGCATCAAAGCAATGGAGCAAGGAGGTGTTTTGTTGTCACGAGGAGATCACTGCTTTGAAACGAAAACTCAAGAAACACAAGGAAGCAGTAACACGCAACATAGGAAGGTAATACTAAATGAAACACACATGTTACTAGGAAAGGACTGGTAAACTGTTACGTTTTTCTAAAGTTTGAAATATTAATAATACGAAATAGCTTCATATTCTTCTTCTGTGGGAAATAAGAATGGTCTTCACAACAACATCACATATTTCTCAAAAATGTTGTGTGTCACTATTGATCAAACGATTAGTCAGTCAATCCAATGTTTCCTATAACGTATTTTACCGGCTATGGTTCAAATCCCCTGCTTGAGGTACTTTTTATTTTATGATTTCATAATATTTCTTTGTTTTATTTCTTGTTATTTTATTATGTATTTGGAAATTCATTTGATAATCTTTTTAGCTGCTAGTCATAATCCAAATGAGATATATGATCGATCATAGATAACAACAAAGAGAATACAAATATGCATAATACCTTCAAGATGTATATAAATGTGTGTGTTATTTACATGGCATACTGAACATTCCGATCTTACAATACAATGTGCTCTATAATTGATTGAGAGGCTGAGTTTATAATAAGAGCAGAAATGAGGCACAACATATCTGAACTGTTTGTATCATTATATATCATTGTCATATGATTGTATATATCATTATGGGTGTGATAATGCAAGCTCAAGAATCTGACTTGAACAATTCCCATGCAAAAAAAGTTCATGAACTGTCCGTTGAAAGTTTGTCAATCTAGGTTTATGAAAACACAGTTCATGAACATATCACCAAATGTCCATGAACTCAAGTTTTGATTGACAGTTGATTAAATTAACCATACATAGTTGGTTAAATTAAGCATACAGTGAGAGTTCACAAACTTGTAATATGTGTAAACTTGTTTACAGTAAAATTCCCAATAAACCAGCTCGCTACAAAAATTTAATGTTTCGTTGCAAAATAGTGCTAATAATTAATCATGACTATGTCTATATTAATAAAGAAGTCAAAGGTACACATAGTATATAAAAAAATAAAATAAAACAACCATAAACAACCATATGTATATGGTTTTTATTTCGAAGATGAATGTGTTCCCAGAAAAATGTAAGGAATGTATGTTTGCAGAAATAATGAGTAAATTTGAGAAAGGGATGTGAGCTTTCTCACAAACAGTTCAAAGCTGATCTTGATTTCATGGGGTCCAAAGGGGATGGTGGAGCCCTACAGCAACTCTGACTTTCATAAACTGTTGTTCTCCATACCACAACAAAAGTTTGTATCAATTTGGAAATTATATTTGAAAAATTTCATGAATGGTCTGCAACTATGCAATGGTCCATTGCCAATCAATAAAATTCACAATTTTCTCAAAAGTATTCAATCGAGTTTGAATAATCTAATTGACATGCTTTGATGCAATGCACAAATTGATCTATTGCATTAAAGAACACTGTTCCCTTATTGAAATCTAAATTAAATCAGTAGAAGTAGAATACCCTATAAAACTGCAATATAAACATCTATGATGGGAAACAGTTCAGACCCAAACATATTTTCACAAACAGGAGGTGATAAATGAGAGAAAGGGTGCCCATGCTGAGTTCATGCTGACCTCCTGTTGAGGTCATGTTGAGAACAAGCTGCCAAGATATAAAGTGTCAGATAAGTAGGATCTAGCTATTGTGATTAAAAAGAAACCAGTTGATCGAAGCAGTTGGTGTGATTGAGTTGATAATTCCTTTTTCCTGCTTACTTGAAATCTGACTGACAAAGAACAACCTTTTACAGATCTTTCTACACCATTATGAATATTTTAAACGTAGAGAAACGTGTGGCTGAGTTTTAGTTTTAAGGTTTCTTGGAGAATATATTATTTAATTGATTGGAAGGAAAAAATGTAACAGTGGAATTTCTGAAAGGTTTACATAAAAGGAAATAGAAATTGTTGTTATTAATTGTTGAAATACTGTGGAGAATACAGTCATATAAGGGATTTCAGAAATTCAAATGTCTCTACTTTATTAACTAACTCTAGTATGTTTGATGGAAATAGTCAATGGTGATTGAATAAGTTTTGTAGTAGAGTTCAAAAAAGTTAACAAATATTCAAGATTATAATTCACTTATAAATCAAATATTATTAATTTGCATATTGTTTTGAGTTTTGAGGGAGGTCTATTATTGGTATAGCCCAAGTTTCTCAAAATTGCAAGGAAACAACAAATCAAAACCAGGAATAAATAATATTCTCTAATACTTAACACAAACACTATGATATATATGATGTGATCGCAAGAAAACTTATTACGGCCAAAATTGCCAGCAACTTATTAATGTCAACTTACGCTACTTGGGACAATGCAGTGGATAGTATAGTAGCTTTCTATTCTATACTTAATATTTACAAACTTATAAGATATTAGTAATATTTAGATTTGCTGGATAAGACTAAGAACATTCTGCATAATGAAATTCAGAACATATTACTAATGGTCTTATTAGAATATGCTTTAGAAAGAGAGATGTGTAACTGTAACATGTTTATTCAATTGAATTGCCTTTCCAAGAAGCTTTAGATTTTGAGTTATATCTGTCCAAGAATATCAAACAGCTCATTTATAATATATATGCTGTAGTAATATTCATACTCTCTATTGATGCATCTGTTCAATAATAATAATGAACCCAGTTTATGAACTTATTTATTATGAACCCAGCTCATGAAATTACTCATGGACCTAGTTCATGAACTTATTCATGAACACAGTTCATGAACTGAGATTTGACAAAAGCTATTGAAAAGTTCATGAACTGAGTTCATGAACTTTTGTGCCATTTCACGTTCATGGGACTGTTCATTGAATGTTCATGATGTTTTGCAGGGGTTAGTAGCGAAAGTATTGGATACCTGTTGAGGCTCATCCCTCCCACATAGTTTTTTATTATCATTACTATACAGTACTATATAAATAATGTATTTTTGTTATAATTTGAGATAAGTATTAATACATCTTGATATATTTTTCAGAGATTCTGCAATGGTTTCACGGCTTAAACAAGCAATCAGCCTAACAGAAAACCAAATACACCAACTAGAGCAGAAGGAGAAGGAGATCCAACAGAAGCTCAATAGAACAAAACAGCACAAGAAACTCTCTGTTTTCTAATTATTTGGCAGTTAGAAGTCAAAATCATTATCATATGAAGCAAGTCCTCTGTTTGCTTGCTTATCTGTCTCTTGTTGAGGTTTTCTAGGATGCTGAGGAGCAGTCCGCATGCTTTGTTCTGTATAAGAAGGAGGAGCTCTATGGTGATCTGTAAATAATCAAATTAACTTATGTATTAACCTGGAAATATTTAATGGAGAACTTATACCAGTTTGTACTGCGGAGTTCTCTGTTATAATTGGAAAACATTGAAAAGTCAAACTTTTATAATAAATAAATGACACTTCAATATACGATATTGCTTTTGTAGTTAGTTACAGATTTGCTCATGGAAAAGTAATAATTTCTAAATGATATGATGATTTTGGCTCGTTGCTGCCAGAATCAGACAAGGGTTCATCAAAATAGCGCCTTCAATTCCGATGTAATGATGGTTGGATTTCTGCACACTTGAATAAGTCAATCATCGAACATTGACTGCATCGATGAAGGTGTGTATATATCTGCCTGAATCGAAAGACTAATTTATAGTGCATAAATACTGAATTAAATATAAATTGTCTTGTTATTGAATTTATCAAATTTATCATGCTACTGTATCGTATATAATCACAGAAAACCCGTCACATCATGCCATTTGAATATAAAATTAAAATGTCCGTGGCTATTGCCTCGTTTACATTGTATTTGGCTTTGTAATTGTCATCGAGCATGTGTCCATCCCTCTTTAGACCTCTATAGTCTATCTCTATATGCATGTTTCACTTTCCCTACAAGTTTAGTACAAAGAAGTCTACAATTGAATTATTCCCAGGATTATTGCTTTGATACAGTCCTTAAGCAACACTCGATAAATATAGTAATTTATTTCAGCGTCACATTCAATCCCTCTATTAATTTAATTTTTATTGGCAAGCAAAGTTCTCTATTGTTGAAGTCAGTTAGCTCAGAGCCTATATACAACTGCAAGGCATCGTTTGTCCAACTACCTTGAGCAGAATATGGTTTGGATAACACACTTACGCACAGTCGCACACACAAACTGCTTACACTGTCTTCGTAGTGTTTATCCAAGTTTATGGACAGTCCAGCTTTCCTCATAGGTTTAGATAATAATGGATAAGAAATTACAAGAATCGCTAGACAAAAGGGCTCAAGGAACCTGCGTTGTCCTGGCCCCCACCTCTTCAAATTAGTTTGTCCAAATCATCAGAAATACTTTGTTCAGTCGCTGATCAGTTGTGGTCTTGTGTTTTTAAGACTGATCAAATAAAAGCGTTACAGTTATAGATATTTTGTTGTGGGTGGCTATGGATCAGACGCCAGTCCCTCATGAGTCCACCAAATTCAAAACTTACATATTAAAAGTTTGATTACGATGTGTGATAAGTACTGATCAAGCGGGCATTTATAATGCTGATCAAATTACGATCAAGGAAATATTTTTCACGTTTTAGGCTCGATTTGTAGCGTCTCCCTGGCCACCACCCCATTCCACTTAACCACGCCCAGCTGACTATATATAGAGAAAAAAACAAGGAAATCAATAAAACCAAAATAGTAGAGCATCAGATTTCATTAACTAATATGAAAGAAAAGTTAATATAGAAGAAAATACCTCAGCTGACTTACTCCATTTGAAAACAATATGTTAGTTACTGATATTAAATTTTGCGAGTGCTTCATCCGCCATCTTACCCATCTTTTCCCATTTATCAATGTACTTTGTTAGCTGCGAATACCAGAACTGTTTCAGGTCGGTTTTGAGGAGTGTAGTATACTGTGCTCGGTATACATCCATGCATTTGTAATGATACATTTTAGACGATTTTAGATCAGTTCGGGGGACTCTATGTCTTTGAATCTTACACTCTCTATTTGGAAAGAATTTCTGAGAACACCTTGCAAAATGCATAGACGAATGGTAATCTCTCGACAGCCGTACTACATCATAAATACAGACAGGCGATTTGAATGTCGTTTGCCGATGAATAACTGTGTTGACGGCTAATGTTGCTAAACGAGAGAACAGCTTCACATGATTTCGAAGGCGTTTCAGATAAAGTTTGAAGTCGTGTTTATCGTCTTTCTCGCCTTGAAAACGTAACTGCTGAATTATTATTTGCAGAAACAGGCAAACATAATCTCGGAAAATAGGTAGACGAAGTTCGAAAGGTAACATCTTTTCATCAGCAGGAATAAACCTATCCACTTGATTATAGGCATCAAGGAATAAAGCATCTAAGCATTCAGCCTTTGCATGCAGCTCACTGCAATGTGCTGCACTTTTCAAAAGGCCGTTCAAAAGTTGTTTTAAATCTTCATAATGTATTTCTTGGTACCTAGAATCAACGTAGTTTCTTAAGCCATCTATGCTGTGTTGAATTTGATCGAGATATCCATTAATTTCCTTCACGCCAGAAAATCCAACAGTTGACCATTGAATGGGAAGCATAACTAGATCAACTACGGTACTACCACCGACTATGAAGCTAAGAGAATCTAATCCAGCAGATATCCAATTAAAGGAAGCCCTAGATATGTTGCTCTGATACTTTGGCTCCTCATATCCACCTAAGAAACCAGTTAGACCTGTATAGCGGCAGTAGGGTTTGGCTTGCTTACACCATCCGTAGCGAAGGATCGTTATATCTAGATTCCTCTTTGAATACGATTCAATCATTTGCACCCTTGAATAAAACAGGAAAAGTAATATGCAGATAATCAAATGCATTATCTTCTCCATTCGTCACAAATTAAATAATGATTTGTGATAGATCCCACAGAAAATTATATGGCTCACTGCGATTGTTCTGTGACGGTTACGAAACTGCTAAAAAAATGTAAATGTCGGTTTATGACAAGTGCACACACTCATTGTACCAGTGGCGGGATAAATGGCAGTTGATCTAACTTGTTTATCAATCAGCTCATTCATGTGATACATTTCTTCCTTTGACCTATGGCCAGCCAAAGTTTTTGCACGACAGGAATGAAGACCGATTGCTTAAAAAATTTATTCAATCGTTTCTGATGTCTATACTGCAGGTCTCGGACATTATTATAAATGTATTTATATTTACAGGACCCTTTCAAATTAGTGTATTCAATATGCTGATTACATTTTAGGTTATAGTAATAGGAGAATACATGATAAATTTTCCAATCCGGAAAGTTATTACGAATGCATTACAAAGAATGTCCAGAGAGAATGTCGACTTACACTTAAAAAGCAGCATCTTTCAATGGGGTTAAGTTAATGTGTATAGTTTGCCATGTGAAACAGCTGAACAGAATAATGTGGTATATCGATTTGCCATATCCTTTTTAGTTAAAACTGAAACTTAAACTTAGTTCTTAAAACTGATTTAGTTCTGTATAGTTTATTTTCTTGGAAAGTTGTCCACCGGTCAAGACCTTTTACAATAGTAGAAGTTCAACTCCGTATAATTTCAACATAGAAAACAGGGCACAACATTTTTGATCCGAGAAATAAAATGCTTTGTTCCGTGCTTTGTATGGATGACACAAAATGTCAGAATCTGCTTATAGCTATTAGATATTTAGTATTTATGCACCACTAAATAGTTAAGACTATATATGAAAATTGCTACCTTGTAATAGTAAACACTGTGTTCAACTTTGACTTGCTCAAGTCTCACTTCTGTGTTATGCCGATCTTGATGGATTGGGAAGTGATTCTGCACAACGGCTCTCAAAGGACACAAGTCCCGCTTTCCAATCATGAAAATGAGGCAGCTAAAGAAAGCGGGACTTAAGCCAGTCAATGTCAACTACTCTCTACGAGTCTACGTTATCAAGGCCTATCAATGGAATGAATTTCAGAACAATATTCTAACATTTGAATTTGAAAGCGAATAGTTCTAGACTGCAAAGTAGAAGGCATTCACAATGACCACAGTATATAGAATATCAGGTTTACACATTAATATACATTATACAAGGTCACGTGAAAATCAACTTCTTATGACAGATTGACAGGTAAAAATATCACTTGCTAAATGTATCACGTATAACTATTCACCATACGCCAATAATTAAAACCGAATATAATCATAACAGAATATAAGACATCAATCAATCGTATTAATCAATATCCTTCTCCCATTTTAGATAATATTTCATTTGCTTTTTTACTTATTTTTTCCCATTCTTTGGCATATCTAATAATTTGATTTGTCCAAAATTTGTGTAGGTCTTTCTTGAGGGATATATTGTATCGATAGCTATACATCAACATACATTGGTTGTGATTTGTTTTTGACATTCGCTTCTCTGCTTCGCTATACGTATGGCCTGGAATGATACAATTTCTGTGTGGGAATAATGTCTGTGAGCAACTGGTGTAATACCGTTTGCGACCACCCATCATAAAAGTTGCGCGTTCTAAGAAGGAACATTTAGGCTCTTTTACTTTCAATTGTCGTTTTATCACAGAGCTAATTGCTTTTCTAGCAACATTTGAGAACATAATACCATATTTGTGTAGAATCTTGAGATACACTTTAAAATCATGATGATTCTTGTTCTTCGATTGAAAATATAACTGTTGCGTAGTCACTTGTAGAAAAATAGAAGCGTATTCACGAAATATCGGTAGGAGGAGTTCGAAAGGCAAAATCTTTTCATTCGAAGGAATAAATCTATCAAATTCATTGCGTATATCAAGAAATAACGCATTCATACAACTAGATTTTGATGCAAGCTCACTGCAATGCTTCCTGCTCTTCAAAAAGCTTTTTAATAGATTTTTCAAATCATCAGCGTGCTTTTGCTTGTAATTAACATCAACATAATATTTAAGAGCATCTAGACTGGTTTGAATCTCTGTAAGATAGCCGTTAATCTCATCAACTCCAGAAAGATCAATCATTATCCATTTGAAAGGCAAAATAATTGCATCCAGACCAACTATGCCAAGTATAGTACTCAATGACTCTATGCTAGCTTGGACCCAGTTAAAAGAGGTTCTAGATATTATGGTTTGATACTTGGCATCTTCGAAACCACCCAAAAATCCTGGAAGCTTCTTGTATCGACAAAAAGGCTCTGCCATCCTGCACCATCGATATTTTATGACTGAACGATCCTTACGTCGCATAAATACCAGCTGGTTTCCCTGTGTTTGTGTTGACATGATTAGGGCTCCTAGAAGTAGTATGGTGATTGGTTTATGAACCATTTTAGGCAGATAAACAGCACTGTATTCTTCGATAAGAGATCAGATAGATGGATTCATATTATAAGGAGCGATGCTGTACATTAATCCTCAATCCACTTGAAGGGAATACAAAAATGTACTGAAGAAGACTCCTTGATACTTACAAGATTATCTTATATACGACATATACGACTATACGGTAGTAAGAAAAATATTGCAAAACTATGATTCCATCCTTAATCAATGAATCGTAGTAATGTCTTCATCTGCACGCCATCCGAACGAAATGGCGGTTTTAAATTTGTTTGATTTTGGGTTCATTCATCTCTCAGCAATGTGACCCAGAAGCATTGCAAATCTACCCATCCATATCAAACATACATAATAAACCCAAATGGCTACAATTTTAGAAGGAAATCGTAAACTATCATGAAATGATATTATCACATGCACACACGCTCCCGCACACGGTATTCGAACAATAAGTTACTGCTGCACTGAGAAATAGCAACATATATACAGCAATGCAGACGAGAAACAGAAATATTGGGAATGCTATCAACGTAATCAAGTATACATAAATTAAGGCAGGCAACTCTATACATTACAAGTACAAAAGATTTTGAGTGTTGAAATGATAACTTCAAAGTCGTGTATGACCTAATTAAACATGTAACAAACTTAAACTAAGAACCAGGGACAACTCAATGAGCTTAGTCCAACTATAAAGCACCAACACCATAACAGAGATCAAATAAAGCATAGATCAAAGATCAAATATAATAAATATAATCATCTTTCATTAATATTATTTTATCAACTAATACAAGGGAATTCAATTTTCATCACAAATATTACATCTCAGACCTGTGTTTTGCATTTTATTACAAAGGGGAACCGTTGTCATCATGTCCACAGGTTATACAATATACATCTAAGATGATTAACAGCATAAAAATTTTCAAAAGAACGTACCAATAAAGTACATGATATATACAGTGCAAAACATATAGCTACATTTATACATACAAAATAGAAAAGATCTGCGATTGGGTACGGTGTCTATACCTAACAGTGAATACAGGGCCATACAGCACTGATGATATATTGCCAAACGTTATAATAAAATTTAATAGGGTTTTGCCTCGAGCCAGCAACGGCAATACTCTTCACTCGTCTGAATCCTCTTTCTTCTTATATTTTAATGTCAATGATGTGATGTACGTGTATCAATTTGTTCACTGCTTCTTATCATCATTTTCTTTTTGTTTGTCAATTACCATCACCTTGTAGATCATGTGAACATAAGTGACAATGCTTCTGTGATCAGGCGCAGATACTCTTACCATGTCTTCAACATCAAGAAGTTCAGCAACTCCTTCCGCTCTACAACGAACAAACAATATATTTATAATAAAAGCAATATGTGAACAGAACGGGTCATAATGAAATAAAAAAATATCCTACACTCTTAGCGCTAATCATTACTATCTGCTGGATCACTGAGAATAGGCTACTGAATAATAAATTTCGTTCGCAAGAGGATGAACCAAATAGGCGGTGTCATAGACCATAACATTTAAGGCTATATTGTCTACTAAACTGTTTGGTCTGTTGAGCAGTTTGCATTTTTATATTATTTTATTTTGCTAGTAGTTAATTTTGCGAATTATCTCTTGATCGTAGTAATCCTCCTTACTGAGCTTCTGTTTAACATGTTTTCAAGTTCTTGTAGAGCACTTGTTGGGTTCATTTATCCACCCACGAAACACTTTCTCAACACATGCTCTACACCAGCTCAATATTGCAAAGCTGATGTTGAGCAAATGTTGTGTTCATTTAGCCGGGAATTTGTATGCTAACAGTAGCACTATACTGTCTTAATTTATTTATATCTTGCAGTAGTCGCTCAAGAAAATCCTCCAATAACCAGCGCCCAGACCATTGTTTGAATTTCCCTACGTTATTAGCAACCAAGCCGTTTAATCCCATAATATTAACTGTGGGATAAACTGCACTGCGGCTTGCCACTATAATGATTAAAGAGTGTAAAGACAAGTGGTCGATAGATCCCTGCAGGATAAGATAATGCCAGGAGACAATATGTTACAGTTATTACCTTCTATACGTGTAGAATTTTAGAAGAGCCGATGCCGCTTGTGGATTATTTTGAAAATAATAACCTTCAACTTTTTTTCTCTGATACTGAGATCGGAATATCAACTAGTTTGAAATCAGATCAAAACCACACCCTGCAGTATCGGTGTTTTTATGATGTTGAAACAATACGAAGACTATACTCACGATGCTACTCTGAATGCAGTCTCAAAGTTTTTTCGTCTGTCTGCAGGATGAATACCATCCATCGTAATTTTATCTGGTACAAGCACATGCATCAGCGCACAAAAAGCCATACCATCTGCCCAGCTACTGCTGAAGTCCGTCACTTGTACTCCCTAAAGCAAAGAACATCATTCGATGAATCAAAGTGGTAAAGTTGTCACCAAAGAATGACAAGGGTGTGATTAAAAGTCACTAGTAAAACCTTACGCTAGTTATTTAAATGGGTATCTTTATGAATGCGATAAGAAGAGGTGTAATATTTTGAGAGGCCTTGGAGGAGACATCACATTCCTAACGAGACATATAGTTGTTTGAGAATTTTGCCTGTAAATAAGGACTTAGCCCTGTAAGTAAATATTTTTGAGGTCCGACATATAGAGTATTTACGTGTTAGTGAATCCTGGATTATATGCCAGATGAGGGTTGAAAAGTCGTATGTAATCTGTATGTCTTCGGGGAGTGCCCCTCTACTATATACTGTCTACCTCTATCTACTGTTCGTTGCTCACTGTCAAGCGTATAGAAAGAGTAGCCATCCAGTAATTCAAGTTCAACTTGACGCCCTGCACAATTATATTCAGTCAGTCTTATTGATCTTTAAGTATTTGTGTCATAATATTATGCTAACACACGCGTCTATTAATAACTTCATTGATCATGGAAAATTGTCGATTTAAAAGGACAGTGGATTGAGATTAAATCTTTAATCATAACGGATAGATAGCAATGTATGCCTACCTGATATTTGTTGACTCTCTTCTGTACCCATCTTAGCAAACGATCAATATTCGAATCTGCCCTTTTCAAAGCACATTGATTTGGATCGCTAGAATAATAATGATTTAAATAAAAGATTATTCAATATTGAAAGCCAGGGCTTTGCACGTTCGCAGAGTGTCTCAACTCAATGGCCATGCTCACGAAAATTCAAACAGAAGTAAGTTTATACTCAATAATTACGTCATATTCTCATTTACAAGTAGAATTATATATTGAATGGATAACTTCTGTTGTGTAGGGATAGGGAGAGGGGGATTTGGGAGGATTAGCTCAGGTGGCAGAGCAACCGAACTTCAGATCGGATCATATCTGATCGACTGTGGTTCGAATCCCCCTAAGGTCAACTCAGCCTTGACTTTATCTGAAACATCAAATGAGTACCATCTGAGGATGGCGGATGGACTGGTCCAGAAGGAATTGTATTGTGAGTAGCTGCGGCGCATCGTTGCGCATTGACAATCGATACATGCCTGCCATGAAATCTGTTGAAATTGATCTGCAGTGTCGCGGCTGAGATCAACAAAGAGCGTTTAAAATCATTGTTCTCAGCGAAAAAAGCCACTTATTTAGAAATAGAAGAGTGGTACGGGTGCCTTCGGTAGGGCGACACCGTCTACATTACATTTAGCTCAGGTGGCAGGGTAACCGAACTTCAGATCGGATAATATCTGATCGACTGTGGTTCAAATCCCCCCTAAGGTCAACTCAGCCTTGGCTTTATCTGAAACATCAAATGAATACCACCTGATGATGGCGGATGGAATGGCCCAGAGGGAATTGCATTGTGATTAGCTGAGGCGCATCGTTGCGTGCTACGAAATTGACCGCTAGATGGATGAACGCATATTATTGAACAATTTATTATCATCATGGTTTCGTTGTTGTATTTGTCAATATTCTGATTAATGACGGGCGAATAAACAGGGAAAGCATAAGAGCTAAACTCCAATTCACATACTACCCTTAATACTACCCTTAACACCCATGTGATATTGCATACTATAATAATCGAATTCCTGTAGTATATAATGATATGTCATACTGTAAGAACAGTCTAGTCTTTGATTCATTTAATTGTTATCACATTTTTTTTCAAATGCTGACATCGAGTACTGTTTTTTTGCAATTTAATAGTAAACTAGGATAGTATCTAATAACATCCATGCATAAGATCTATCAAATAAGTGACATAGATAATAATGTTAATCCATTCCGATAAATCAAATACTGTCTTTGCAGACTATAGAAGAAACACATAGATTCATTTGTCATGAGCTGTTGAACTTGATTCAGTGTTTGCTGTATGGTCGCACTCAACAGATATGGAAAGTAATGTAGACGGTGTCGCCCTACCGAAGGCACCCATACCACTCTTCTATTTCTAGAGGAATGGCTTTTTTCGCTTAGAGCAACGATTTAAACGCTTTTCATTGATCTCAGCCGCGACACTGCTGATCAAGTTCAACAGATTTTATGGTAGATAGGTCTCGATTGTCAATGCGCAACAATGCGCTGCAGCTACTCACAATGCAATTTCCTCTGGACCTTCACCAGAAGATGGTACTCATTTTTGATGTTTTAGATAAAGTCAAGGCTGCGTTGCCCTTCGGGGGATTTGAACCACAGTCGATCAGATTTATTCCGGTCTGAAGTTCGGTTGCTCTGCCATCTGAGCTAATCCAACAGGTAATAATCAATAAATCAGTATCATCTTCCCTCCCCGTGACCAGTGGAGTACCACATGCAAGGATCTGTTAATTGGGGCCACTACTATTTTTTGTTTACATCAATGACATTGTCTGCTGACAACAAACCACTATACAGACATTAAGCAATTTTTGCAAATGGGCAGAAACTTGGCAGTAGCTCTTGAAAAATGCTTTTCTCTCTCCATTGGGAATAAGAACATACATCCTGCCACTGCCAGTATTTTCTAATCAACAAGCCAATGCCTGAGGTAAAAACAGGTTCTGATATTGGTAAACAATATGAAGTCCTCTAGTCATTGTGCAACTATTTCTGCAAAAGCGCAATCTCGTATGCTTCTGCTGTTTAAAAGTTTTACCTCAAATGATGAAAGTCTACTACTACAAGCCTACAAGACATATATGTCAGACCATTGGCCGAGTCCCGGGGGGTAACTCCACTAGGACGGCTATACGGGGACGTGCCCCTTTTTTGGGTCCATATTCCAGCTGAGAAAAAACTTTTTGGGTATGAGATTTCAAATTTTAGAGCTTTTGGGTATCCTATTTTTGACTTCTTCAAGAATTTTTGAAAAAATTTGCATCCTTTTTGTGTATTTACTTAAAATCAATCAACCTGCTAGAGCTTTTTGGGTAGCATTAACAGAATTTTTGGAACATTTTGGGTACTTTACCTTTTTCCAAAGTGGCACCTCCCCATCCCTAAAGAGCTGGAGTACCCCCCCCCCCGGGTCTGATTTTCCTGTTTAGAATCCACATCTATTGAAAGACATCAACTTGATAGAAAAAGTCCAGAAGCGTTTCACAAAGCGCCTTTTCATTTATGTCGTAAACCGTATATAAGAAATAGTACCACAAACGTTTATGTAAATTAAATTTAGATACTCTTGAGTTACGTAGATTAAAGTGCGATTTACATATGGCTTTAATTTAAAATCTTACACAATACATGTAGATCTTTCTATAAGTGAAATGTTTTCGTATGATACTAATAAATATAGCATGCGTGGACACACCCAGAAACTTGAATCCAATAAAGTAGTATAACACACGAACGCAACATTTTATTGTTTTACCAACCGTAATCATCCAGTATGGAACTACTTGCATGAGGTAGCCTGCGTGCAGACTTTAACCTATCTTAACGAAAGTGTAAAGAAAGATTTTAGTCTTCACACAGGCTAGCAGACTAGTCTGAGGTAGTGAATAGCACTACCTCATTGCAAACATTTAAATATAGATTAAGCAATATTGACTTATCTAAATTCTTAAAGGAGCAAAAATGACCGGCAGGCGCTACGCACTTAGGATCACGTGCATGTTTATTGTTTATAACACAATGTTCATTGTTGACATGAATTTACAACAAATTAGGCCTGCGTGTAACAATAGTTTCAAAGCGAGACGGTTGAATTACGCTAAGCATAAATTCAACTTGAGCTCGCAGCGGTCGCCGGTCAATTTTGCCCCTTTAAAGCTTAATTAGACTGTACACATAAATAAAATCAATGTATACCCTAGATTTCCTGTATTTGCCCGTCTTTGCTTCAACTTGACAAATATACTTTATATCAGATCATTATATCATTCCAGTTGCCAAATATATTGCTCCACTGGAGGCCCACGTTTTCAGTCTATATTCACACCTATCTAACAATAACTAGCCAAACGCAACAACAACACCATGCGAATTATAACGCAAATGTCTAGCAAATCAACAAAAACAAAACAGCTGCAGAACAAAAGAAAGTTTGATTTATGATGATGCATCCCCATGTATTATTTTTTATGCATCTACTATGCAGACTAACATAAATGTTTAACGAAGGAAATATCTTAGGTTGATCACTTACGGTTTTGGTGAATTGACTTCTAACTGTTGTTTGAATACGTTTCTATTTCGTTGCTGCTCCATTGTCTTCTTTTTCTGTTCCCTTTCCCTCTCTCTCTTCCGCTCTAGCATGCGTGCTTCAAGACTCTGTGGACGACCTGCAAATGATTTACTAGCCATGGTTAGAACAGAACAAGCTAGAAATTATCTAAAGATTTGTTTATGCAGTCTTCGTTACCAAAAGCATGATTCAAGCGATCTCGATGGGAATCATTAATGAAAGTTTCATGGGGTGAGTGTGTGGTTTTAACGGGTTGAACACAAAATCAACAGGAAACAAGCTGATGACGCAAATTGTAAATTTAATTAACAGTCCAATAAAAGAGAAGCTGAATAATACAGTATATATGAATTCGTGTAAGTTGCGAAGAAAAATATGAGTTATTCCATTGAAACAAACAACAAATTATTGGAAGTTGTGAATTTGTAAAATTTGCAAACATTTACTGTTTGTCAATAGTGTTTACACCTGTTATCGTCATGGTTACAGCCCTCTGCGTCGGCAGAAGATTCCATTTTCTATTTGCTGTGAGGACCATCATACTTTTTTTTCATGAAATAGTGAAAAGGCATTTTCAACTGCAAAAGTGTTTGCGTTTGAACTAAAAACAAATACATTGAAAAGCTTGTCATCATATTTGAGTGAAAGAGTAATGAAATTCTCTAGTATGGGACACATTCATACTTCAACTTTCTTGGAGGATATGGTCTGTGCACCCTAAATGATACGATTTGAGAGCCGAAGCTCTAATAGAAATAAATTTGAATGGCCTTTCGATGTATGTTTTGTAAGAGTTGAATGCCGTGAAAGTTGACGTTTTTATTGCGTTATTTGCTTGAAATTACAAAAATTAAGCGTATAACATATATAGTAAGCGAATAAAGAGATCGCTTCAGTAAAAGTGTATGATTATCAGCTAAATCGTATTTACCTTTCACTTTCAAGCCATCAGTAGCTTTCTTCAAATCCTTATCATTTTTTTCAATTGTTTTACTTTCTCGATAGCTTGATGTCTTCGATGGTGGCTTGCCATTCATTGAATGCGTAATAATTTTTTTCTCCGTGTGTACGATGGTGCTCACATTGCCATTAATATCTGAGCTTTTTGATTCCACTTCTGTCCGTGTTGATGTCTCAAACTTTGACAGCAGCTGGGCTCTGCGACCGGCTCTTGCACTCATTCTGAAATCGAAAAGTAATTGTTTAAGTTCTTCAAAGGCCTTAAAAAGATATTAATCAAGATTGCTATAAAGACTATTTTTACAATGATTGGACAACGATAGCTGGAATATCGATTTATTGCCGTATATAGAGCCTGATGTGATAAATTTGCCATGTTCAATATGAATACAGTGGCCACAGTCTATAAAGTTTCCTTGAGAAGAGACTCTCTGGTAATTAAAAGACATCATGTGTGCACGTGTACGTTGCGTCGAACGTCGGTACGTATATAAGGTGTATAATATTCTCTTTAAATATAACCACAAATGGCTGCAGTCCAGTGCTGATCTTGACTGGTGCTGATCTATCTATTTGGCTTTCTGAACTAAACTGGACCCAATGAGAATGTGACATGATGACATCTGTATGCACTTTAACAATGCCGTCAGTACTGAGCCCAGTATTGGGTGAAAAATAAACGACACAAATCCTGGAACGAAGCTTCTCGAATGCTTGCGATCTCTATTATTCCGTTGAAGCAATGGTTAATTCAATTGTTTGTGTCTAAATACCACGTGGTGTCACGGCCATCATTTTCATGTTCATCTACTACAAATAGCTGTGCATCTCAAACCATCTTCTCGAAGCTATGCTGCATTTGTGAATACGGGCTAGATTTCGCAGAGCTGGAGAGACTGTAAACTCGTGGATTTCATGCGATCATAAATCTCACCTCTATACAGCATCAACGTTAATAGAAAAACAGACTTCAAATGTCAGTCATCATGCCAAATACTGGACCTACTGTTGGACCTACTATATATTAGTACGAAAAAAGTTTCTTCGACGTAATTCGTGGTTTATCATTGGATTATGCGGTTTAAAACAATCAAAAATCATGCGGATTTAACTCGATCGACAACTATATATTTGAAGAACAATAGACAACATAAAATAATTGTCATACGTTTGACCATGGTTTGACCCTAGATTGTCAATGTATTCGACCTTCTCACAGACTGTCTGTATTGTCGCAATTCAATTTGCCTGGAGGGTATTATGTCTTTTAGTAGTGTAACGATACACGTTCAAGTATATGATTCTAATTTAATTTGATATGCGTAAAAAGCTAAAAAAAGATTAATCAATAAATAATATCTTACATTTTATGAGAACATATAATTTCTGTCGATTGGCGGGACTTTTATATATGAACAGCAGGATGAACTATCGCTTTGTTTTTGTAAAATGTCTTCTGCTAGATGTCGTAGATTCCAAAAGTTTAATATCGCATTTGATATAGATTTCATCAGTATTTGATTCTGATATAACATTTTGAAAGACAATATTGTCTTAATTTGACTGGTTCATATAAAGAAAACATTAGATTTAATTGGGCAAACCTCCTTAAACTTTAGAGATAGTAACGTTACCTTCCATTCGCCAAATCAGCGTTACAAAGTAGACTGGTAAATGCCTGTAAATGCTCAAACATTTAAAACCTCATTTTGCTGTAAATATTTAAAACCTCCTTTTACTGTATGTATGTATGTACAGTATGTATGTATGCATGTATTTTTGTCAATTAAAAACAATTGGCTGCAAATACAGGGAAGGTTCAAAACTCCCACTTTCGTACAGCCGTTTACAATATATATATTTTTATATACAACCAATACTCAATAATAATTATCTATTCAGGATAATACAATAAGGTTTTAAATCAATATTTTAAAAGAAGACACACCTTTTGAAGTTACACAATGCATCTGGTAGAGTGTTCCACAAGGGTATAACACGGTGAGAAAACTGATTTTTCACTACTTCTAGAGGCCCGAGCGAAGCGGCCGCGACCGCCAGCCCAGATCCGCGTTAGTTTTGGAATTGTTAATTGTTTCAACTTTAAAGAGTTTCCACGCATATTGTATTTACTACTATCAAAAGTCCCAAATTTATTGATATCAAGATCTAGCATATTGTGAATTATTTTGAACATAATTATTAGGTCACTTTTTATCCTACGTGTTTCTAATGATTCTAAATTGAAAGTTTGAAGGCGTTCTGGATACGTCTCCTCGCAGTATAGTACGATCTTGGAGAGGACAACCTTCTAGTGAAATATCTTTGAACTTTTTCTAGAATATTAATGTCTTTCTGTAAACGTGGATTCCAGGCTGGTGAAACATTTTCAAGAATTGTTCTCACATAAACTTTGAATGCCTTGATCAGTAACTCAGGATCGCGAGAAGAAAAACACTTCAAACTTAAATAGGACCTACTGTAAGCTTTGGCAGATATCATGCATAGAACAATGTGAATATTTAAGACCTCCTTTTGCTGTAATGAATTGAACAGTAAAAATATAAATACCCTAAACGGGAATTTGTCAATAACCGGGGGGAAAAAATTCGACATTATTAAACGGGAAATTTTTTATCATCTTTCACCTACATTTTGTTCAAAAAGATATTGAAATTAAATTTCCTGTGCCAAATTGATAAAATTATGAAAGAAATAATAAGTTTTGCTACAGAAGGAATTATTTGTCCTCTTCGGCTCAAGAAGCACGTCTCAATCAAATTATAAAGCAATTTTCAAACGTTGAAATGTTGATATGATATGATATGATCTATGAAAGTGCCTTCGAAACTAAACCTGCACAATGTACAGAGGTTGTCATATCTGATGTTAGAAAGTAATTCAAGATCTCGAATTTGCTTGACATCGTCTAATTGATGGTCTGACAATGAGAAAAGTAGACGAGGAATATTGGTGTTTCCAAATGAAATTGAATGGCATGTTTCAAACGCAATTCGGAGTTGCAAATCTTTTGACCACGAACAGAAACTGTCAAGAGTGGTAGCCAATGATTCATTAGATTCAGATTTACGGGCAGAGTAAAATTTCGCGTCATCAGCAAATAGCTTAATATGACAATCACGATGAAGGCAATCAATAATATCGTTAATAAATAAAATGAACAATTAAAAGGACCGAGAACAGAGCCCTGAGGAATACCACTTATGACAGGTAAGGTCTCTGAGATACCAGTACCCACCGACACCTGCTGAGAGCGTCCATGCAATCAGAAAGGAAGATAATCAAAATAAAAGTACAAAACTGATCCCATATGTTTTAAGTTTGGCAAGTAACTTTTTATGTGACACAGTGTCAAACGCCTTAATGAAATCTATGTATACTGCATCAACTTTACGGTTTGCGTTGATAGTATGGCACCAATTAATCATTTAAAGCAGATATCCTGTTCATAAAATCAAATGTTCATTAAGAAATTACCAGGAGTGCATTCTAGACTCCGGCTCCGACTCCTGCTCCTTTCTGGAAAAATTCGCTCCAGTCCGGCTTCCGTTGAAGTGGAGATTCTTCTGCCGGAGTCGAAGTTTGACTCAAAACCTGTACACCTCTGTTATAAGGTTTGATTTCCACAGACTGGAATTGGGCAATTCTGATGTTGGCTGCGTGTGGCCAAACGCAAAATCAGAATAATTCCCCTTTTGCCTTCATGGTTTTACACTCATCAAGTTCCAATTTACAATTAGAGTCTGTGAGCAGGCCACATAGGCCTAGTTAGTATGTTGCATCATGTCATTGTCATATAACAGTTCACATTTCTAACACATTTTTTAGCAGCGGAACCAAGAATTTTGTGCTGCAAAGAGTCAAGGATGACATTGAACTTGAAGGCATTCAACAGGTATAAGGATGTCATCCCTATCAAATAAACGTTACCAGTAGAAGCACCACCAATTTCAAAACATTATCAAAGTGGCATTTTCTAATGATTGAATTGACAAGACGGATAATAGTTCTCCATTGTATTTACCTCAATTTAAAACTTAATTGGATATAAGGTCACGATTGTTTCTTGATAAAACAGGAAACCACAGCGAATATTATTCACAAAATCACAATAATAAAAAATGTATATTTACGTAGGTTCACACGGGTAGGTTCATATACAAAAATCAATGAACCCTAACCACACAGACAAATCTTTTTAGTTTGTTTTTAAAATTTCGTAAGAATACGTAAGCAACAGAAATATAAACCAAATTCAATTTACACAGTAATGACAAACTCACGTTGAATGCTTCCAACGCTTTTATTATATAACCACTATGTGTTGTCAGTGTCCCATGGTACAAGTCATATTTGCCTTCAAAGATTTGTAAGCAACACATTTCGGAATCAGAACCAAAGATTTCCAAATTAGAATATACGGTTTGAAATTTAAAAATTTAATTGCAGGGACGTATAACATTTTCAATTAAAACTCTCATTTCCTGATAAAGAATATTTGGAAATGCCTTACCTTGATATATACAACAACAGCTGTTCCAAGTTTTGCTTGATAGTTGATTTGCACTCACCCGATCATATCACAGCTTACAACGTCTTTGAATATCTCCTGTTCCCAAAAATGACATAATCAGACTTAAGTAGTGTTTACTATTTGCATTTTCGTATTAAAATTCACAGAGGATTATTGATATACCATGCATCAATAAAACAATACCACAAATTTCACGAAAGCGAATATCTAAGGAAATTGAAAATGAGTCATGTTTCGCGCCATCTCTAGTTTTCTGCACAGAGCGGAACTGTTTACATACCTCAATAACTGATATTGTTTTCCTTGAAATTATTCCTTTGAGCAATTTTATCATATTTGAGAACAGACGAAGGGTCGATCGAAATAATCACTCATGCGATGTAAACGGTTTAATTCAATATATGTAAATACAATATCTATATAAGCAATAATAAGCTGTCTGTTTAATAACGTTTTTGAAGGTCTTCCAATATTTGGATTAAATTATTTCCTGATGCTACCGCAGCAAACTCAAATGCTGCAAAGCGAAGCAGACTGATTTGAAATGTTATTGTTCATAATTATAACCGTTAAAAAGTATTACTGCTTTAGCAGCCATGATTTCATTTGGATATTATTTTATTGCGTATTATGTGACCAATAATTTTGAAAGCGATTAATTCTCTTCCCCACAGTATATTGTTTTGTTAGGCCCCTAGAATCTTTTTGCATTGATTACAGTAGTAAAGGTGTACGTCAGATCGGATTGACAGAAAATTGATTACGGGTACGAATGCGATTGTGATCCGAAGCAATAATACATATATGGCATTCAACTGCAAATTATATCCCCACGTGATAGCAGCGGAAAGGAAAACATTTAGTTGGTCTGGTTTCATTTCGGTTATGACTTATTGAATAGGCTTTTGGGTGAATAGTTAGTATTGATCTTTACCGAACAAAAAATCTATCATGCCATACCATCATAATTGAAAATAGCTTTAAAAATTGAGCTATAATTTTACAAATCCATGCAGTTACCAAAATGAGTAATGTTTTAAAGTCAAAGAAGCATTAAAGACATAAGTGTATGTAGCATATATGTATACACGCTTAAATCTAAAATGTTATAATCCCCCGTATGCCAGTACAGCATATCCCAGTTTAAAAGAAACCGCCCATATCAGTATGATGTTTTGCCTAATATTCTCAAGACTGTTGCAGTTTGATATTAATAATCTACTGCAGATATCGAGCTCAGTATGAACGATATAGAAAATACGTCATATATAAAATGCTGTAAGAAAATTGAAATGTAATTATTGAAAGCTAATGAAAGTGTGTTAATTATAATGTCATATTCCTTCCATACCAGTACTGTATATTATTCATGAATTTCCTTGTTGAACAATAGGAATTTCTTTGTAAATTACAATTGCAATACACCTCATTGACATCAAGTGATTAAATCAATCCTGAGTTAACTGACAGTTATTCACGGTTCATTGCCTGCACTGCTCTGTTCAGATCACGAAAGAGAGCTTTCGAATGATGTTCAGGATTTCTTCCAATTGTGTTAGAGAATTTCTTCTGTCAAATCAAAGTCAATCTACTACTGACTCTGCTCTCTTTACTCAATATTAAATTCTACCTTTCCAGACGTAGCTCCCAGCTTGAAATCATTTATAAATTTCATTACAGAGAGTGCTGTGTTTACGAAATTACAAAATCGTTAATGTCTTAGTATAATTGTGCTTTGGCATTTATCCGCCAGGTTTTAAATTCATCCAAAAACCTATTCAATAAGTCATAACCGAAATGAAACCACACCAATTAAATGTTTTCCTTTCCACTGCTATCACGTGGGGATATAATTTTGCAGATGAATGCCATATATGTATTATTGCTTCGGATCACAATCGCATTCGTACCCGTAATCAATTTTCTGTCAATCCGATCTGACGTACACCTTTACTAATCAACGCAAAAAGATACTAGGGGCCTAACAATGTACTATGGGGAAGAGAATAACAACTCCAGTAAACACAACATTAATGAAAAGTGATGTTTATTGATGATTCACAACATTCTAATCAAATAGACCAAATCCCATATCATCATCCTCAGATTCTGATGCACTTTCCTTTTTCTTCTCTTCGGCTTTCTTCTCTGCAGGGGCATCACCACCAGCAGCTGCTGCAGGAGCAGCGGCTGCACCACCAGATGGCATGCTAGCCATTTTGGTTTGTCCCTCAGCAATGAGCTACAGAATAACACAGAATAAAATACAATGTTATTCAACAACTTGCTGCAGCCGCCCACAACAAAGCATTACCAACTTACAGAGAAACCTAGTGATATTACTTCATTTGACATTTTAAAGTAGAAATAAACATGTTGACGCCGTACAGCACATTACTCATGTAGATAGGTTCTTCAGTCTAAGTAAACATTTTTTGAATTTAATTATAATTTGAATTTTCAGATTTTTTAGAACACTTTCATGCTGTTGACATTAGGGGTCTGCAAATAGACAGAGTCCCAAAGAACTAAAACGGCAGGTTTCTCCGGGCAACTTGAAATTCACATAAAGTGTTCATAAAATATGCTAAACAATTACCTATTTCTTGTTTTAGTCAAACTTCATTGTGGAGCTCGCCAGAGATAATTTATAAATCATATATGGTTAGAGCCTTCTTAATTCATACATTTTGTGCTCTCATCAAAGAACATGAAGCTCACATCCAGCATTTTCTTAGAATGATAAGAAGGCTTGACCATGAATCATGAAATATAAATTGGATTTTTGTAGGGTTTACAATAGAATTCAATTAAAACAAGAAATAGGTACTTTATCAATTGATTATTCAATCACGTTGTTATTCAACCAGGACTGCGCATGCCATAATTGCACCGAGGTTGTCTCCATCTCTACAATTCGTTAGCGGGACTTCAGGCGCGATGCCTGACGAGCTGCGACATCAGAAAGGTCTCTGATGAGTTCCTTGGCAGGAACGAAACACGTGTCAGACCAGCCGCTTTATCAAATAGGTAATTGTTTAGCATATTTTTATGAACACTTTTATGTGAATTTCAAGTTGCCTGAAGAAATCTGCAAATCTACAATCTGTGTAGTAGTATAGTCCCATAGAAAAAATCAATCAATCATATGGACATTTTGACTAGAAGATAGTTATTGGAAATACTCTAGAATTATTCAACATGATATTCTGAACAAATTCAACTCAAAAAATATTTTAAAATGTGCACTGGAACTAGTTCCAGCCTCTTATTGTTAAATTCAGATACAAATAAAAAGAGGCTGGAACTAGTTCTGGTGCACATTTTAAAATATTTTTGACTTTAATTTGTTCAGAATATTATGTTGAATAATTCTAGATTATTTCCAATAACTGTATGCTAGCTAAAGAAGAGTTTACAACAAGCGAATAGGTACAACACATCTTCCTTCTTTCTCCCGCTTTTAATTGAAGCAACGCATGCGTATTATGAACGATACGCAACTTAGAAACATTATTGAAACATAAATAATGATAATAAATGAATATAATCTACGACGATACCAGGAGTCGAACCTGGATACGCCACACGCTTGACCGATAGAAAGTTACGAGAGAAAAAAGTATTTAAACTGGACCGGGTTGTACCACGTAACTTTACCCTAATCCTAACACACTAACGGGTTTGTATCACGTGACTTTACCCTAACCCTAACGGGTTTCGAGCCTCGGCCGTATGGCTGACATCTCGACTTGTGATGATCTGCCGTGATAGTTTGGCTAGGGCGTGTTGTACCTATCCGCTTGTACGTTTCCATATGATTGATTGATTTTTTCTATGGGACTATACTACCATACAGATTGTAGATTTGCGGAGAAACCTGCCGTTTTGCTTATAGAGTAAAATTTATTGTTCCTGACATATTTCAGTAGGTTTTCTTAATCTTTTGTTTTTATTACCAAATATGAACAATATGGTCATTTTCAACAATGAGAAGTATTCGGGATGCAATGGAACGTATTAAAAACTGCACTTTGCTTTGTGAACTACTTGAATATACAACATCAAAATAAAACAAAGATTTTTTTAGCATTTGAAACAGAAACATTTGTGTCACCGTTTGTATAGTACAACATGGAATCCATATTCAGATAAAGGCAACATTATGAACAACAAAATAAATCAAAACCAATTATTAGCTCAATTCGCTGTCATAATAATGAAAGCCATAAACAAGAGTCAAGAGTGAATCGAAGACTTATAATCCTGTTTAACAGCAGCCACTTTTAATGGAATTTCACCTCTCAAGTGTTGTTTCATTTAAGATAGCAAATCAGACGAAGTAGACAAACCTGTTTGAAATGATGTTTAAAATTAAACAATGTTGTTTTTTGATCTCATTTCTTTCAAACAGTTGAAAAATAACCCACATGCTTTTTGTTGTATCACTGCACATGTGTCATCAGAATGACAAATGAGGCCAATTCATTTTCTATAATATCGGCTATAGCAGCACATCACCTATAACATACTTTTTTACATTCCCCAGGCTTTATTCTTACATGCCACTGTTGCGCTTTTGCATAGCGCGACGCTTTACCCGTCAAAATCGGCCTTTTACGACAAGAGAGTTTGACAGTGATTTTCGGCTCTTATAGTATGAATAGAATATGAATTTTGAGACGAAAATCCTTAGGCTTCCAGCAGCGAATATCAAAAGAAAAGAGAAATTTGCACGCATGAAAATCTATTGTAATGAGTCCCTGCAAGGAATGAAATGCGCGCCCGGATCTCGGATGAGCATAAGTTTAGTCTGGTCAATGCGATATAAACAGATTTGAATTTGTGATAATAGTTAATCTTCCATGGTCAGGGGATGTGATGCATGGTGTATTGCAATGGTTGCTATACTAATTACAGTCAAACTCAGTCAATATCCCCTCTTCAAATGTCCCACCTTGCATAATATTCCCACAGAAAACTGATTTCTAGTTTCAATTCTCCATATTAACTCTCATATTCCTTCGTTGCTTAATGTCGCGCTTTTCATCCATACCAGAGGAGGAAATAAGCAAGTTCGACTGTATTCTGAATATCCATCATGTTGCAAAGTGACATTGTACTTCTTTTCGGTTTTCAACGACGTTTAACTCAATTTTGCAATCTCGACCAAGTGCTACCTAGCTACTAGGCTGCGGCATAAGAAGTTACAAACCAGTTATGTTTATTCCCGAGTTCTCAGTAAATCCAAGATTTCCGAATTCTCTCAAAGTAGTAGACACAACTGACAGGGGCATAGCTTAATCGTAACAAGTTGTGTTTACCAATAAAACTACATAATCATGTGGCCATATTTACCTCTGGGATTGATTTTCCAGCAAGCTTCTTGACAACCATCTCAGCTCTTTCCTTGTCAAATCCAACACCGACACTTTCGATGATTGACTTTAAATCATTGGCGGATGGACTGTCATTTTTACCAAGGACAGCAAGAAGATAGGCAGCCACGTAACGCATTCTAACGGAAAAATAATGCAATTTCGCAAGTAAATCGTAAAATATGCAATAGGCCTACATCTACATATAGAGAAGAGAATGACCCAAAAATGTAAAATATTTAGCAAATCCGTTATTCGAGGGGAATTATTGATCAATAAAGCAAATTCAGTATCAAAATGCAAATCAATGGTGGTTCCAACTTACTTTTAAGTCAGTTGAGACACGAAACAGTGTGCTAACCAAAGATAATTTCGATAATGTCAACCTTTCACAATGGCGACCAGAAACGAAAGAGAATTTTTCACGTGGTGCGCGGGATGAAATAAAGGACTGGGATTCACATACACAAGTAAGATGGCGGACAGGCTAACACAACTACAGGATGCTGTAAATCAGGTAGCTGCTAACTGACAACTGTCATTGTTTTGTCATGTTTTCAAGGATTTCCTTGTTAGATACTTAATAAACTGCTATTATTTAGAATTATGTAAGCACTGAAAATACAATGTACACCTAAGCTCAACCCAAGAATTGAATGGACGCTCTTGAAACTCAACTAGGCTCAAGTTCTCAACTCACAAAAATACTGATGTACCATGCAGTGTTGTGAGAATTACTTGTAAAAGTAATTAATTAGATTACAAATTACTTTTACAAAAAATTCAAAAATTACATTACTAGTTACTTTTCCAAAAAAAAGTAATTAATTACAAACTACTAATTACTTCACCGAAAAAGTAATTACAGTAATTACAAATTACTTTGTTACTTTTGGAATATTTATCAAAACATTTCTGTCCGTAAAAGTTCAAAATTATACGTATTTTAGGCTAGACAGAAAGCGGTTATTATAATATGTTTGCTGTCTGTAGCTGAACCATAGTCAAACAACATCGAAAAAATCGAAACTTTGAACGACCAAACAATAAATATACACAGGTAAAAAAGAAATTATAAGATAAATGAGCTTTTTCAAAATAGTTTGTTCAAATTATTGTGATTAATCTCAGTGTCAATTTTCGTGCTTGAACATGATTTTTTCTAGCAAAAAATTGTTGCAAAGATTACAAGTTTTACATCGATAAAATATCAAATTATCCATTCATAAGTCAAAAACATTGCCTGTTTTTCTCATCAACTCTAAATGTGTTGACATTTTCATCTTTGAACAATAGAAGTGTCAAATGGCGCGACGAATAAATTCTATGTAAACAATGAAATAGTTTATTTCGAAAATCTTGACACAGCTAATATAATTTCAAAATCAAAACATTTAGAAAACAATAGCCAACCCACACAAACGACAATCATTTCAAATCATTTGGGACTTCACAATGACAGGCTTGACAATATCTAACTGGAAACATTTATGCCTGCTTCATAATAACAAAACAACTAATCATTTGTAGATAAATCAGGAATAAATTATTTCGTAAAGTAATCGGGAAGTAACGTCAATTTCTTTATCGCTGCAAATACTCGTTACTTGAAAAAGTAATTAATTGCTTACTTATTACTTTCCTCAAAAAAGTAATTAATTACCCCTAAATTTACTTCAAAAGTAACGAGTACCAAGTAACGTGGTACTTTTGTAACGAGTACTCACCACACTGGTAACATGACAACAGAACATGTTCATATTTCATCATCGCAAATCGCGGGCGTCCCCCAGATTGGATAGATTGCATTGTGCACGACCAAGGTGGTATTTTTTCTCGGGAAATGTGCGTCTGAAGAAAGCCAAATTCTGGTATAATTTTGCGCGTGTGGATCACATATGTCAATGTCGGCAAATTTTGGATATAACATCTAAATAATCATGAAAATTATGTCATATTCTTATAAAATATAGATAAAATAATGAAATGCTTGGCTGAAGTTTCAGCCACAAAAATGATAGATCTTTCCCCGCAAACAGCAAGCTTTCCAATCTGGGGCGTCCTGAGATGTCTTCGAAAATTGCCTTCTTCTACAGAATGGTTTCAAACTATAGTTATTAATTACCTTTTCCCCCATTGTCGTAGCCGTTTGAATTGCGGTCTTTTTACCAGAGGGTGAGCTTAACCAGCTTGCAGAGTAGGGAGCTTTGAGACGAAATCTCGGAGGCAGCCACAAAATATTCGCCCACAGGAGCTTTAATGAATTTTTGCCTTCTCTGTGGGCAAAAAAACAATATCAATAGATAAATAACAGTAATAGAAGTTTTCCGAAAAAAATTCATTGGCGGCTGGAGATGCTGAAAATGTTGTCCCAGGGGTGGCTCTGCCATACTCTGCAAACTTAGAGCTTAAGGACCTGAAATTGTTAACCTGGATACCTATTTTCTAACATTGTATTTCTAATAGTATTATGTAAGCCATGCATGTTTCCCTCTGTAAGATTGTATTTAATAATTAATAAACGAAAAAATCAGACATTCATATTTGCTACTATTAGTTTCACGCCAAGGCGATCATCAGGCAATTTAATCTGAAATTAAATTGCCTGATGATCTGCCTTGGCGTGAAACTATTTAAACTGTAATTAGACTGCCTGATGATTGCCTTGCCAGATTAAATTGCCTGATGATCGCCTTGCCGTGAAACTATTAGTAGCAAATATGAATGTCTGATTTTTTTGTTTATTAATTATTAAACAGCTCTGCATTTATGGCATCGAGCACTATTGAAACAGCAAAGACAACATAAGTACCTTGATATTACTAAGATTGTATTTATAGAGTTGTAAGGACGAAATAAGACAAACGACCAAACATCAAGATAACTTGTGTAACTCTGTTTTATTAATCATATACGTGTTAGTTTTACAACGCTGTGCAATACACTCCTGTGTGCCTAATTTACAACTAAGCGTGATTAGTTTAATGACGTTGTAAATATTAGTATTATTAATTATTATATACTACATGCCTCCCCTCGGAGACATTAGTTCATTACCATTTTTCGCCTTTATGGGTGATACCAATTCGGAGTACAACGGATACGGGTTGAACTTTGTTGTTGACCTTTGTCTTTATCTTTGCCTTGGTCTTTACCTTGGGCGGGGTCTTGGTTGTAGGGGCGGAAAAACCGTCGGTTGCGCCACTTGAGGCGGTTTGTTTCTGTCTTTACGAGATAGCTGTGTTGACCTTCATATGCTTCTATTATGCTGGCAACGGTGTCCCACTGTTGTGTTTTTGGATTTTGTACCAGTACTACTGTACCAGGTAATAAATCTTCTAAGGGTTTGGAATGTTGGTCCTTGTAGGCCTCTGCCTTCTGCCAGAGAGTGATAGCTTTCTTATCAGCAGCTTTGATTTCCTCTCTTATATCTTTACAAAATATTGCGGATCCAACTGGCAAGCGTGTTTGAGTTGGGCGTCCAAAGAGGCGTTGTGCTGGCGATATTCTATCCTTTTTTTGGGGGTGTTTCTTTACTCTAATAGACCATCCAAAAATTCCTTTGTATTAATATTTCCTTTAGACGTGGTTTTCTTTACTAAAATCTTCATAGATTTAATTGCTGCTTCATCAAATCCATTACTTTGGTGGTTGTATGGGGACAAGGGATCATGCTTTATACCCCACACTTGACAAAAGTCTTGTGACTTGAACTATGGGCCACCATCAGATTCTAGGTTGACTGTAATGCCAAGTTTATCGCTCCATTGAGTTATGCGTTCTACAACATCGTCAGTATTGCTTCCTCCTCTACCAAGGTCATATAAATCTGGCCATCCAGAAAGACGATCAACAATCACCAGATAGTCTTTATCAGCATAAACTGAAGAGGTCCATGGCTATAGCTTGACCAGGCCAGGTAGGTGCTTCTGCTTGACTGATTGGCTCTAGTGGCTGACTGGGTTGATTTAATTGACATGGTTAGCAATGTTTCACACTTTGAGTGATATCGCACCAGGCAGAGCTAGACAAATGGTGTATTGCCCAATACACCATTTGTCTAGCTCTGCCTGGTATTCTCTCTATGCCTTGATGAGCCGCATGCAGTAGTTTTAGCATCTCTGGTCTCAGCGACATTGGAAGGACAATTCTTTGACCATACATGATGAGATCTTCATGCAAAGACAAACTTTCTCGGACATTCCAGAACGAATGTAGATCTAAATCTAGGTTGTGCTTGTCAGCAAGAAATCCTTCTTTAATGATTTCTTTCAGCTTAATGTATGTACTGTCTTTTGAGGCAGCTGAAGTGACTTCAGATAATTTGACGTCTTTCAATGCTGTATCAGCTGCCACTAGCATGTTTAGAGTGACTTGATTGACTAAAGTATGAATACTTGCACTTTCATCTTTGTCTTCATCATTAGGTTCACTTGTTGGATACCTTGAAAATACATCAGTAACGGTGTGTGCTGCTCCAGGACGCCATACAACAATTGGACAACATCTGTTGAGCTTTTCCTTCAGGCGGATGATGCGTGGAGTTGTCACTTGATCATAACTCTTGTTGTTGATTATTAATATCAGTGGCTTGTGGTCAGTGACCAACTGAAAGTGGGCACCATGTACAAATAGTTTACATTTTTCAACAGCCCAAACAACAGCTAGCAGTTCTACTTCCGTTTCAGAATACCATGTTTCGGCAGGGATCAGCAAACTACTTCCACATTGCAGCAAATACCATTCGTCAGTGTCATGTTCTTGCTGCCAGAGGGCGAATCCAAGACCACGAGATTGTGCGGCATCCGTCTCCAATGGTAGCTTTGATCCTGCTCTGTAATGTGTTAATACGTGTGGTGATGTGAGTAGCAAGATTAACTCCTTAAATTCTCCTTGCTGTTCCACTTCCCAAATAAACACAGTTTTTGGTGGCAGGAGTGCATGGAGTGGTTCAGCCAGTTCCCCTACACGAGAGCTAAAAACATCAAATTGGCGGATCAAACCACAAAACGATCTTAAATCTGTTCGATTTGAAGGAGTTGGGAATGATGCAAGGGCTTCTACTAGCTCTTGTAAAATTTTATTGCCTTCTTTACATAGTTGATAACCACACCATTGTAGACTTGGTTAGGCATAAATAAACTTTTTACTGTTTAGGGTTATACCTGCTGTTTGGCATCTTTCTATTACTGCTCTGACACGTGCATTATGCTGAGGACCCGGTTTTTCAATTATTCCTTTTAGCATCATTTGATCTAATTGCTTTTTAACTGGCTCTTGCCAGTGGAAAGGAATTTGATATTCTTTATACGTTTTGAAGGAATAGCATCTTCTGTTAGTTCAATGCTCATTGGGGGTCCAGAGATGGGTGGGAGAGGGTCATCAGAAGTAAATACATCTGAAAAGTCTGCTAATATTTTTTGCTTTAGTTGCTCCTGACTTGAATCTTTCGAAGTGGGCACTATGTGGGTTGCTTTAGGAGAGCTTGGGGGTCCCAGGGATAATGCTTGTAACGGGACCTTGGACCATTCTTTAGGAATCAACTTGAGAGTAATACAACCTGCTCTGCTTAATGAAGGATGGGTTACTTCATTCAAAGTGTGTACTTTGGCCTTGTACTTATGAGTTCCACGAAATATTTCCATAATAACATACCCATGGGACTCTAGAGGGGAACCATTTGGTCCCACTAAATGTTAATTTTCAGGCTGAAAGTCAACATCATTAACCCCCATTAATTGGTGAAGATCTTGGAGTCCCATTGCGTCACATTGTGCCCCAGTATCAGCTGGCCAATTTACTATCTTGCTGTGATTTCTATGGGTGGTTTGTAGCGCAATTAAATTTGCCTGATGGCTACATATGTGAGCAATTTCAATACAGTTTTGCGATACTTGTGATTTTGTAAAGCAAAATTTCCGCAAATGACCCTTTTTCTTACATTTGTGACACTCTAAATTGATGGCAGGGCAATCTCCTTTATCATGTTTGGTTCCACATCGGCCACATGCGTCATTTGCCAGTATTTTTCGCAGCTTGAAACTGTTTCGGTTGTTTTTGAAACTTTTGTTTTTGTAGGACATCGCTCTGTTGGCGTTCACGCTTTTTTCTGTCAATTGATCATCAACATTGCGACTTCCCTCGTAATTCTGGCAAATGTCTAAAGTAGCTTTTAAACTTAATTTTTCAAGTGGTGTCTTGAGTACCCTTTGTCTCATTCCTGAGTCCATTAGGCCTGATATAACACGATCTCTTAATCGTTCTTCACGATGAATTGCATGGTTTGGAATATCCACAGTCTTCATCAATTTCTCGCAGTGCTGCGTAATAATTGTTAACGCTTTCCCCCTGTTGTTGATCACGTTGAATGAAAACGCGTCGGTTTACAAGTGGGTGGCGATGAATTCGCAGATAATCTTTTAATGCCTTGATAATTTCAGCAATATCTTGGTGTAATCTCGTAGCAGCCGCGTAATCATTAAATCTAATTTCCCAGTCACGAAAATCTATCAATTTCATGCCTACAGGACTTTTAAGTTTCGGCATTGATATACGTTTGGCTGTTTGAAGATTTGCTGATGAATTAGAAGAGCCTTGATGGACAAAGTTGAAGTGCCCATATTCATGTTCTTGAAAGCATTAGTAAGTGACTCACCCTGTGACTTCTTTGCTTCCGCCAATGCCTTTTGCATTTCTTGCTATTGAGCCGTCATCATTTCTTGAATTTTTGTTTGCTGGTCAGTGACCGATTGTAAAATTAACAGCATTGGATCTTTCAAGGAATTAGCTAGTTCTTGTCTGAGTTGAACTACTTCTGCTTCCAAGTCCGCTTTCGTTGGGTTCTTGTTAGCCATAATGAACCACAAAATAAATACGTTTTTCATGGATTATAACCATGTTAAACTCATCCGATGATGATCTTTGGGCTAGGTGCTTGGTTGGTGGGATATCTATTTACATGCTTCTATTTAGATATTTATATGCACAACTAATAAGCTTCAATAACATCTATATGCTTGATGTTCAATGCTTGCTCTCTGCGTTAATAAAATCTCTTAGCTGGCTTTATGCGTTTAACTTCTACATGCTGTTTACTTTTTGTGACATCCTGTAAATAAATTTTTACCAAATGCAAAATAATCATATGAAATTTATCAATCATAATTGTAGCTAAAAACACAGTAATGTTGCCTGTGGATACTGAATTAGACTATCGTATTCATTCTATTATTCATCATTTACTCATTTTTGTTAAATCCTGTTACCAAATATTTTTCCTGCCTTTGCTTTTCTATAATAAACTTTTTCTATTATGTTTTAGCTTGCTGATTACTTTTGTAATAGTGTGGGAGTGTTACAGCAAACTGCTTTACCTGGAGTCATTGCAGAATTTCGTAAATCAAGTAAGTGGGTATATACTTAATATCACTTATGTCAAATCACAAATTGTAATTGCCTGCTTGCTGCAGGGTGTCACCAAGTTTTTTTTAGCCTTCTGGAAACCACGTTGTCAGTCGAAAACTTTTTGAGATTGCGTTTAAAATACTTCAAAATTTTGAAGAAATGTTATTAAAGTTTTTGAAGATGACTAACTTTGGTTTGATCAGTTAACATGAATTCCCAAGGAAAGCAATTTTGACATCTGAAAATCGTAATATAATATAGTAAAGTCATCTTAATAGTTGAAACCTTCTAAATTTGTTCTGGCCTTCCGGGAACTATGTTCCCAGGATCCCGCACTTTGTGACAGCCTAGCCTATTTTGGATCTACTACAATAACAATATAATCTTGTTTGAAATTATCTTGTATTACTCTCCATTTTGCTCTTGCTCCCAAACTAGGTAGCCAGTCCTTCAGCCATCCTAGCCAAAAGTGTCTAATAATTTCTTGAACTCGTCTCCATCTTTTCTTCAAATTAAACGCTGTATTATCTACTGATGGAGGTGCAAATTGACCACCAACACTGCTGTGTAAAAAATGATTTGGCGTAAGTGGCACATCGTCCATTGAACTAGCTGGTTGATAAGTAAGGGGTCTGCTATTTAATAAAGATTCTACTGAAGCAAAGCATGAGTGTAATTCTTCATCTCTAAAATATCAGCATTTGATAATGTAGCATGAATAGGTTTCTTTGCAGATTTACCATACTCTTATGAACCCCACCAGAATAAGGGGCAGCAGGTGGATTAAAGTGCCATCAAATACCTTCATCAGCAACAGTCTTCTGTATTTTATCTTGATCTAATGCAGCAACTAATGCCTTTAACTCATTATTAGCACCCACAAAATTAGTCTTGTTATCCAAATAAATTTCTGACAGTAATCCTCTACGAGCTGTCATTCTACTAAAAGCATTTAAAAATGAATCAGTATCTAAATCATAAGATAATTCTAGATGTATCGCTCAAACTCCAAGGCAAGTAAATAAACACAAGTAACGCTTTGCTCTAGCCTCACCTCATCCTTGCATAGTATAAAGTGGACCAGCATAATCTATAGATACTTTATCAAAAGCTTTTAACATAAATTCGGTTCTACATGTAGGTAACGATGCCATAGTTTGTTGCGCGCATCTGATTTTGAGTGCAGTTTGAAATAACAGGTCTTCTTTAAGTGCTTCTTTGTGCTTGGTGCACAACTCCATCGAGTTGAAATGGCACAGACAGCGATAATCATTGACAAAAATATCTCATAAGATTAATAAAGATTCGAGCCTGTCAAGTGCTAAGGCATCACCCCAGTGTGTGTTATCTTGTGAAAGGGATCTCACCCGTCATGCTTGGCGAAAGGTCGAACATTTTATGCCTCCAAAATCTATACTTTTCAGATCTTCAAATGAATCCTTTATCATTATGGAGAAGGATACTCAGACAGAAGCCTTCAAAATTTTGAGAATGGACTGTATAAACTATATTCAAGGTATCTGATTTAAATATGTCTGATGTTCTTCTACAGGTTGCCCTTTATGCCGCTTCTTCCATTTCTTATCTTGAGTCCATGTGCTCTATGAGGGGATCTGATTATAAAACAATGTTTGTGCAAAAGAATCAACAGAGCACAGGGAGAAAAATGCTGTTAATGTAGTTTTTTCCAGTCTCAACTCTTGTGAATGAATTTTGCTCTGGGAAATATTCTCGCTCTGGCTATATTTTTGCTCTGGCTTTCCCTCAGAAAACTTGACCTAGAAAACTTGACCGACCTTGACAACTTGTGTTCGATGTGTCAAGTAGGAGGAAAAGCAGGACATAACAATTTGAGATAATCCATAGAGATTTAACTTTTGAAACAAAATAGTGCGCTGGAGATGCTGTCAAAGGCCTTTGACAGGTCCAGCAAAGCAATTAGACTGTTGCAAAGTCTGTCCATGTTTTGTGATATTTTGTCCAATAGTGGCAGCAGTGCTGTTTGTTATGAACGGTTTTTTCGAAATCCATTTTGAAATATATTCAAGCATGGTTCAATCCAAGAAAATAGCTGGTCATACCGTATGCAATTCTCTCAAGAACTTTTGATATCAAAGAGGGTAGCACTATCGGTCTATGTTGATTTAGCTCTGCGGCACCTGTAATCTTTGGTATAGGGGCAATGATTAACTTATATATAACAAGGGATTTTGATTGGTAGAAGGGCAACTTGATCACAAGTTGTATACACAGCATCCAATGATAGATTTGTTACTTTGTATTGATTTTTTACAATCAGAGCATTGATAACATGAGATTTATTTCTACTTGATCTCGCGTGTAATCGGCGTAAGTTAACAGCGTCGTTAGTTTTAGTATTATTCATAGCGATTGGCATCAAAGTAGTGGTATTGTTATTAAGCCAGGAGTTTTTACAATAGAGTAATGATCTTCGATAGCTTGATTGGATGATCTCTCAACATCCCTCCTTTTGTCGATGAACAAATGCTTTCAATTTTACTAATGTAATTATACGTATATAACATGTAAGCATTGCTATCCCAGCTCCCCAAGGCCTTGATCAGGGGGTCAGCAACATCATTTCTGCCAGCAATAGTAGCTGCACCAATCCGGAAACTGTGGGTGTTGATTTGACCGGGGAGATTTGCATTATAGAATATCGATTGCAGCCAGGTTGACAGTCTTATTGGCAAATGCCTCTGGGATACAGGGCCCTTTACCCGCTTAATTCCATAGAGAACACGATTTAGGAGTGGACAGTCTATCAGAGGATCTTTAAAGCCACACAACAGATGGAGAGAACGGACAGCAGACAGATACACTTGTATAGAACTAGATTGCATTGTTTGTGCTAGCTTTGCAGTAAAGAGGCATAATGTGTTACTGGTAAATGATGTAAAATATTATTATTATTGCAGAACAATATATACTTACGCTGGCAGATGAGTAAGTGCGCTTTGTAGATGTAGCCAAACTGTTATTCAAATAGAATTGACACTGTGACTCTAGAATATGGATGTCAGCATTGCCAGAGATTGGATGATAGTTGACTTGGTTGAAGATGGGCAGTTGGCTCCAGATGATAAAATTCCTGCCAATTAAAACTGGACAATGCATCAGCAACATAACTATTACACCCCGGGAGGTGTCCAGAGGAGGAGGAAAACTTGTTGTGGGCGGCTGCTAACAAGAGATGATGGATCAACTGCATGATTGCAGGAATTTTGGAGGTTCTTTTATTCAAAATGTACACCATTGCTTCATTGTCTCATTTGAAGAGGACATGTTGCCTACACCATTGAGGACCCCAGACCATAGTTAGTAGAGAAAATTCTGGTTGGGAAACATTCTCGAAATGGGCCTGGGACTGAGATGAGGTGATTGTTTTCATTCACTTTGTCACGTGACTTTTTACCGTGTAATCGATTTTTTAACACATTGGTTTTACTATGTTTACAACGCGGATGTTGATCGTTTTATTTGCTATCAACTTGACGTTAGTACTGAATTATAATATTAAACAACATTGATAATACATTTATAATCGTTCATAGTATCTTGGATTATAAAGTTTTTCTAGATAAAAGTTAGTTTTTAACATGGGAGGCGATAATTGTTGTGTTTACGGATGTGGTTCTTATCGTGATCCAAAGAAGAAAGGAATTGGAATATTCAAGGTACCAAACAGAAAATCAAAAGAATATCAAGAGTGGAGAGCATTTTTTTTAGATGAATTGACGAAATCAAGAACAGTAGACGAAGACTTTAAAACGCAGATAAAGAATGACAGAGTTTATGCTTGTGAAGAACATTTTCATCCGCATGAAATAGAAACATGTAAGTGCTTGTTTTTAGATTCAAGTTGCTTAGCCCAAGATGATTATTATCTGAACAGGTTGAGCATGATTACATGATCAATCCACAAAAGCACAAGTTTATGTGTATAAAATATCCCATCGTTTTGTTATAGACTAAAATTATTGGACCTGATCATAGTTACCTGATTGATGTTGTGATTGAGATGAGGCACGGACAGTATATATATAGCCTCTGCAGTTTTGATCAAATAATACACATTTATTTAGATACGTGTATACGTGTTAGCATGTTCCAAGTATGGGCCCTAACTATATATCAATGTCAGGTGGGGAGACTTGACACAATTCATAGTCCCAGAGGCATACAGCTGACTATAGTTTATGAACTGAGACTTTCAATGTGATCATAAATTATGAGTGGGTGGCTTTCAAATAATTTATTGTTAAGTAAGGTATAATGTTATTTTTATTGCAGTTGTCGGTAACACAATGACCAAGAAATTCCTGAAATTTGGAGTGGTGCCAACCCTGAAAATGCCACAGAAGAGTCATCCAACTCCTACTCCCAAACCCCGGAAAGAAAGAACTGTTGTTGCTTCCATGTCTACTGGAGAAACCCCTGAAAAAGTAGAAAAACTGTATTGCTACAAAGATTTCAATGATTTGCATTCCCGAGTAGACTCATTGACAACATTAAAATATTGGAACAAAGAAAGGCAGCATGACCGTTTAATATTAAAAAAATTTATTATAGGTACATTGTTACCAAAATTTGAAGTTACGATTGATGTTGATTTAAACTTTCATATATCTTATTACAATTGTTTTTTACCTGATACACATGAATTGTATAGCAAATATTTTCGCAGTATGAGAAATGTCTTCACATCAAATCTTGTTAAAGAGATCGAAGGTATGACTATATGCAAAGGCATACCTTTCTTAGAATTATCTTCAAAATTCTGCTACCACATTGTGCCATTAGCGTTTGATCCCATTAATGAAGATCACACAGAGGAAACTTATCCTCATACGTCGGTTTACCGTTCCAAAGACTGTGATATATTAGTAGAAACTGAACGGTGCAGTAATTGGTCAGCTGAAAATGTTAAGGCCAAAAAATCAATTGATAGAAAACAAAAAAAAATAAACACGCCAGCCCATGTAAATGTACCTCTATCCCAAACAAATCCCATTAGACTAAAACTTACTTTGCAAGAACAGCGCAAAGAAAATGAACAGCTGAAAAAAGAACTCCTGGAAATAAATGCAGAATTAATAATTGCAAAAGGCATTCAGTTAGATCCGGAGCTAAGCAATGACATTGATCAGATTATCACTGCATCTGAAAGTGATGTTTCTCCTTTTATGCAACTGTTCTGGGAGGAGCAAAAGAAAATGTCAACAAAAAATGCGAAAGGGGTCCGATATCACCCCATGATTATCAGGTTTTGCTTATCATTGGTAGCAAAATCTCCTTCTTGCTATGAAGAGATACGACAGTCAAAAATTCTCATACTGCCAAGCCAAAGAAGATTAAGGGATTACAGAAACTGGATTAGACCCAGTCCTGGATTTTAGGAACCTGTTATTCAAACTCTAATTGCAGAAACAGCAACATATGAGGGTCCCCAGAGATTCGTTGGTATCATCATTGATGAGATGAAAGTATCGTCAAATCTAGTTTTTGATAAAGTTACTGGCGATTTAATTGGATATGTGGACCTTGGCGATCCTGATGTTAATTTTGCAACTGTTGAGCATCAGGATGAAGTTGCTACACATGCATTAGTTATTTTGGTGAGAGGAATTTGTACACAGCTCAAGTTTTCGCTAGCCTATTTTGCCACTACTGGCGCTACATGTGCACAGCTAATGCCATTAATATGGGATGCAATTTGCATTTTAGAGTTACAATGTAATTTACAAGTGATCAGTATTACAGCTGACGGAGCTTCTCCTAACCGCTCATTCTTTAACCTGCATAAAAACATGATCGATACCGCTGACGATGATATTTGCTACCGAACTAAGAATATTTATGCTCCAGAACGTTATGTTTATTTCTTTGCTGATGCCCCCCATTTAATGAAAACTGCCAGAAACTGCCTGCATAATTCAGGTTCTGGATCATGCACACGTTATATGTAGAATAATGGCGATCACATTTTATGGGAGCATATCTCTCAGCTGTACTATGGTGACATGGGCAGATCTTTAAAGCTCCTACCCCGTTTAACATATGAACATATTAATTTAACTTCTTACTCAGTGATGAGGGTTTGCTTGGCTACACAATTTTTAAGTTCTTCGGTTGCGAAAGTTATTCAGGAGTTTGGATCTCAAAATACTGCAGCAACTGGAATATTTTGCAGTATGATGGACACATTTTTTGACTGCCTAAATGTGAGGAGTATGACCGAACATACTAAAAAGAGAAAACCTTCCCTAGCACCATGTGAATCTACAGAAGACCCAAGATTTGAATGGCTTGAAAATGATTTCCTGGTTTATCTAGAAAAATGGAAATCTAGCATTGAAAACAGACCTGGTGAATTTAATGCATCAGCAAAAACTGCTATGTTTTTATCAAGACAGACATTCGAAGGATTAAAAATAACAAGTCTCTCGACAATGTACAAGAGACAACAAGTAGCACGTGTTGAGTCTATAAAAGTATAATTGAACTCACTCGTCAACTGACGAAACATAGATATACAAACGAGGTTAGCATAATATCAGATGCTACTACATGCCCTCCAATATTCTCTAAATAATTATTACTAACATTCTATCACTACTTGTATTAACTCTGTGACCTCAGAGATCTAAGTATGATCTTTGTGTTAATATTGTTTGCTATAATCACTACTGCCCGTATCGGCTTGGTGAACGGCAGCTTCTGGTACTCTTTCTGACTGGCTCGTGGCTTTGATCAGCTTCTTGCTCTGCTTCATCTGAGTTGCTCTTTTCCTCCACTGTCCTTCCACCATGATGATGTTTCAACAGTTTGCGGTTTCTCCAGTACAAACGACCTGTCTCTGTCTTAACCAGGAAGCTACGCTGCCTGGGGTATGGCTTGACAACCTCTGCAACCATGTCCCACTTCTTTGATTGGGGATGTTGAACCCTGACAATGTCGCCAACAGCAAGCTGAGGAAGGGATCTTGAATGGCTGTCATAATGTTGCTTGGCTTTTACCTTCAGCTGCTCAGCACGACGATCAGCTTCTTCAAGTCGTTCTTGGATGGGGAGGCTGAAGGTTAACGGGTGAGCTGGTAACCGGGAACGTAGAGGGCGCCCAAAGAGACGGAGTGCTGGACTTAGGCCATCATCTCGTGGAGTGTTATGATACTCTATCATGGCTTCCATGAAGGCAGGAGTATCCAAGGAGCCTTTGGGGCTGACTTTAGTCATTAAACCTTTCATGGCTTTCACCGCTGCTTCTGCATGGCCATTAGCTTGCGGGTGGTAGGGCGATGACGGATCGTGTTTGGTATTCCATTCTTTCAAGTATTCCTGGAAGCCCTTGCTCTGAAATGGGGGACCACCATCTGACGTTGGGCGGTTTGGGAGGCCCATCATACGTGACCATTTCAACAAAAAATGGGCAACCTGGTCCGTGTCTGCTCCTCCTCCTCTCCCACAATCATACACTTCCCTCCATCCAGAGTACTTATCTGTGACAACAAGATATGTCTTTCCTGCAAAAGAGAACAGGTCGGTGGCAATTGCTTCTCCTGGGCGACTTGGGGGGATATCAGCTAGTAGGGGCTCTCTGGATTGACTGGCCTGATGTAGTGCACATACCTCGCACGACTTGATGAGATTGCTGATGTCAGTTGTAATACCAGGCCAGAAAATGCTTTCTCGGGCTCGACGGATGGTCCGGTCACGACCTTGATGAGTGCTATGCAGGTACTGCAAGGTGTCTTTTCGCAATGACAAGGGAATTAAAAGGCGGTGGTGCTGATGCATAATGACGCCATCAATGAGGGATAATGATCCTTGAACTGGTTTGTATGGGGATAACAAGGGGTTTTTCCAATGACAGCTCCTTGCCCCGTCCTTGATTGCCATCTGGAGTGCGCTGTATGCCAAATCATTGCTTCCAGCGTCACAAATGCGATCAAGTTGTAGATCCGCTGGGGCCAGGGCAACCGTGCTCAGAGTAATTTTTGCAAATCCTTCAACCTCATTCTCCCCTTCTAAGTCATCAATGGTTGGTGAATCCACCGGATGTCGAGAAAAACAGTCAACAACAACATGTTTTGACCCTGGACGCCATGTAGCGTGGAGCTTGTAGCATCCTAGTTTCTCTTTGAGCCTGATAATCCGCGGCGTCTCAATCATGTCTAACGTTTTGTGATTCAGAATGGATTCCAGTGGGCGATGGTCTACAAGCAATTCAAAATGGGACCCCAAAAGATACAATTTACACTTTTTAGCAGCCCACGTGACAGCCAGTAGCTCCACTTCTGTAGCTGAATAACGGGATTCTGTTGGACTCAGGAATCTCGACCCACATTGTAACAATCTCCATGTGGCATCCGGCTGCTGCTGCCATAAAGCAAATCCCAGTCCACATGACTGGGCCGCATCAGTCTCCAAGCGAAGAGGTGCATCAGGTTGGAACTGAGCCAACTTCCTGGGATTGATCAACTCTGCAATAGTGGATTTGAAGGCTTTTTGCTGGTGTCCTTCCCATACAAATGCTGCATTACCAGCTAACAAGGCTCTCAGTGGCTGTAATAGAGTGGCTAACTCAGCTGTGAATGATTCAAATTGCTGAACTAGACCACAAAATGAACGCAAGTCATGCTTGTTCTTTGGCACGGGGAAGTCTTGTAGGGCTTTTACCAGATCAGGATTAACAGAATAGCCTTCCTCGTCAATTAGATACCCGCACCATTGGGCGGTTGGTTGTGCATAAAAAAATTTCTTTCTACCTAACTTAATCCCAGCCTCCCTACACCTCTCCAAGACCGTCCTTACACGTCTCTCGTGGGTTGCCAGATCCGTATCAAAGATCAAGTAGTCTTCTACTATTTTCAACACATTTGGAATACCTACAATAGCCTCATCACCACGGCGGTTATGTTCATCTCCTGCACTGGAGAGTCCCATTGCATTTCGACAGAATCGCTTAGAGCCCCAAGGGGTAATGAATGTTGTGAGGGGCCTTGACTCTGTGGCCAATGGGACTTGCCAATAGCCATGGCGGGCATCAAGGGTTGTGAAAAACTTCATTCCTGGTGGTATTTTTGTTACCTCCTCTCTGGGTACCTTAGTGGGATAACCCGGTCTTTTGACATAGGGGTTGAGGGATGTGAAATCTACAGTAATCCTCGGCTCCTCTGAACCTTTCTTGGGTACAACAACCATGGGATGCTGCCATTCCGGGGTCTCACCAAGTGGTACTGACTCTATGATGCCTTTTGACTCTAGTTCTTGCAACTTCTCCTTCACCTTCTCCCCCAATGGAGTGGCACACTGTACGCCTTGTAGCGTTTCACTGGCTTTGCTGTTGGTAGAAGCTCGATTTTCATCTCCGGGCCATTCATTGGCTTTAAAGGTGCATCATCATCCTCAGGAAATACATCAATGAAGTCAGATAGGATCTTATCCTTGCTGGGGGATAGGGGTTCATCCTTTTTTTGGGGGGTTGGATGGGGGACTTCATTGTGCGCTGGTGATGTTGCTTGAGACCCAGATAATGAGAGGGCGTTCATCTTCATTGGGATATGGGGCCACTCTGGTGATAGCAAACCTAATGCAATGCACCCGGCCTTGCTCAACAACGGGTCATTACAACCTTTCACCAGATGAACTGCTGCATCATACTTGTGATCACCACGCCGGATAATCAAACGGGCAATGCCATAACTTGTCATGCCCTTGCCATCTGCCCCCACAAGCTGATCAGTGTCTTCCAGTACCTCAAATGTATCTGTTCCACCTAACGATGCAAGTGCTTCTCCACTCATCGCATCACAAAATGCACCAGGGTCCGGCAGCCAAGCAAAGGCATCAGTGCTTCTAAAGTTATGAGTCGTTTGCAAGAGAACTTTCTCTTTACCTTTTGATTGTATACTGCCAACAACTAGGGGGGAGGGAGAAATTCGGATACAGTTCGCTTCCTTAACTGTCTTCTGCTGTATATTTGGGCAATACCTGCGATAATGGCCGGTTTCATTACAATTAAAACAGCTTACATCTTTAGCTGGGCATGGGTTTGTTGCATCATGTGGCTTTCCACCACAATTACTGCAGTCATCAGCAGAAGGTAGTTTGCTGCTATAACTCTGGTAGCGTTTGTTGCGAGGGGGCCGTCCTTTCTGGGAAGGGGTTCTGTTCCCTTTTGTCTGAGGCTTCATATGGTTCACGCCTGAGCTTACTTCTCCTGTAGCAATGTTCAAATGCTCTTGTGTTTCCTTACTGGCCTCCATCGCACGACATATACACAGGGCTCTTTCAAGGGTCAGTTTTGCAAAAGGTTCCTCTAAGAGTTTCTGTTGTGAAATACGGTCCTTGACCCCACAAACAAGTCGATCACGCAAGCGATCATTTTTCATTTTGAGGCCATCACCACATGACCGATCACAATGGGCACACAAACTGAACTCAGGGTATTCACATGACTCAACCAGCATGCGAAGGGCTGCCAAATAACTATCTACCGACTCCCCAGATTGTTGTGTCCGATTATAAAAGGCTTGGCGATCAAGGAGGGGGTTACGATTTTTCCTCAAATATTTGCTGATGTGATCTAGTAATACTGTTGTATCATCTACAGCTTCATCAATACCTAGAAGGCCATTATCCCATAGCTGCACCCAATGATCATGCAGGGCACTTCGGAGAATCTGTTGCCTACCTCTTAGAGAGCAATCAATGGCTAAGTGGGTAAGCTCTGCAAAACCTTCATAGCTTTTCCGCCATGTGCGAAATACTGCAAGTGTGGTTTCCTCAGGGGGGCATTTCAATAGGGGAGTGTCCATCTTCTTTGCTGCACCCTGGTGAGAACGAGAGCTGCCACTACTGGGTGATTCAACATCTCCTGGACCTGCTATATGGGGCTTTGCTAAGGTGGTGAACACTTTTTGTTGTTCAGCAAGGGTTAGGAACAATTGTTTTTGTTGCTCTAGTGCAGCCTCTTGCTGGGCTGCTAATTGAAGACTCAATTGATCTTGTTGTTTTTGCTAGAAATCATTGTCATCATCATATGCAGGGTCTGCTGCATGGGATCTACTACTTCAGAGGGGTTTAAAACTGGTGGATTACTTGGGGGCTCTAGAGGGGGTCTTGGGACAGCCTCGTTTTCAGCCTCAAGAGCAGGTTTTTGTGCTGCTTGAGATCGTGTTTCCGCCATTTTGAATGTTTGGACACACTGCAACTGTTGTTCTGCAGTGTTTTAGATAAGCTTAACTGTGATATCTATCTTGCTTATGTCAAACACACCTTGAAAGACTGTTTCTTCTTTAGTTTTCCTTTAAATGTTGTATTTTACGGCCATAAATCATAAAGGCGGTAGGACAACAATGGCGGCTATCGAAGAGATTTAACCAACGTCGTATCGTCGATATAATGGCTTCGTTGCGGCCCAATAACAACCAATGCTTTGAAAATTATCTTTGTGGATATAACAACGATGTTTTATACTTTCATTCAGAACTTATTTCGTAAGTTTATTATCTACTGCGCCATGTACAAGAGACAACAAGTAGCACGTGTTGAGTCTATAAAAGTATAATTGAACTCACTCGTCAACTGACGAAACATAGATATACAAACGAGGTTAGCATAATATCAGATGCTACTACAGACAATTGCAGTGGTAAAGTTCTTACTGAATAACGGTGCAAAATATGTATTAGCGGAACGCTTCTGCCAAGACCCACTAGAAGAATATTTCGGTGAACAGAGGAAACTTGGCAGGAGAAACGATAATCCTGACAGTTTCAGTTTGGTTACCAAGCAAATACGTTACGCACTCTGCGCTCTGTTTCTTGCCAGAGTGGGAACGCTAGGGGAAGACACGACAAACAGAAAGCCTGGTTTAATGTCAGTGAGGAAAAGCTACCATGTAGAAAACCACAACGAGATTAATATTATTAATACTTATCATTTTCAAACATGTAGAATATTTGTATCATAACATTTATATAGCATAGTGTTAAAAATATTGGTCACTATTGACAGGTGGACATTCTAAAAGGGGCTATATTTAACAGGAGATGAACCTTTCAGTTACTGAAAATTGACCTCATAGACCTATATATATACAGTGAATTCCAGGTATATTATGTTATCCTTCCAATAAATATTTTAAAATTCACCTGTCATAGTGGTCACTATTTTCAATTTCAAAAAATTGACTGTTTTATGCATATTATTCACATTTATGCTTTACTAAATATTAAGTTACAGTTAAATGTCACTTGACCTTTGTATTTCTTTTCTTAAGGCTTTGCTTTTATTTCTCTTGTTTTTAATTTTAAATGTTTGAATGATATCACGTACATAGGAGAAACATCTTACCCTTACATACAGCAATACCATTGAGTGTAGTAAGTCTTTAGCTAATGTTTTACTTGGTTGAACGTCAACAGTCCCCACAACTGTGTTATAAATGTCCAATACGTGTTCATTATTGACAACTTCCAAAACAATTTCATCATAGCTAATATTTTTACTTCCAGGGGGTGGGGTGCTTTTACGAAATTCCTGTTCGCAAATCAGGAAGATTTCATAGGCGTTTTCAGATATTGACCATAATCCCCCTCTTGTTAAGCAATTGGTTAGCCTGTTCGTCGATGTATCATCATCTTCTTTAAAAGAGAGCAATATGGCTTGCGAGTGCTGGCTTTTCAAAAATCTTGTATCGTCGCCGAGATGTATGTTTCTTATGCAGGTTATGCAGCACATACCCACCGATGTATTGCAGACCATTCTTTTCTATTTCTGATATTGGTATCACAGCAGCTGCTACAGACGCATGTTTAGGTCTACAGGTATTTAAAATTTGATCAGCTAATTTGGTTGAAAGTAATGTTGCAGCATGCCGTGACAAATTTGGGAACAGTTTATGACTGTTTAAAGGAACATTACAGTAAAATTTGCTATAAAATTTATCCGGGGTGGATTTCTTTCGAGCCAATTTGAATAGACTGTACAGCATATCATACTCACAGCTATCTGACTTGAGTTCTTGAAACTGAAATATTGCCATTTCCCCGCGGATGGTACTTGGGTATACAGTTGTTGTTTGCACTTTCACCCTTGCATCCTCGACAGCTTGCCAGAGCTCCTGATTAGTCATTGACACATTCCCAATCTCTGGCACATTGCTTTCAAAAGGTGCTGGCAAAATCGAATTGTGCATGGCAGTTATATGTCGTTTTAATCCTCCTTTACTTTTGCAAACTTTTGCACAATATGAACACTTAAGTTGATCACCTTCAACCTATTAATAAAATAGGCCAATATATGTCTTTATGTGTTTGTTGAATATAAATAAACACAGCAAACAATGAAGCAGATAAATATAGGCTAATGAATTATAATTTTGATCATATGTTGACATTTCGTTAATATAGCCTACTGAAATAGGACACCTTTTGAAAGAAATATGAAAAAGCTGGGAATAGGATAAACAATCTGATATGTTGCTAAATTGAAATCCAAGAATCTCCAGAAAAAGACAAGGCATGAAACCCTCTTCTTGTATTTCGAAAATAAGAATAAAAGATATTGGCACCCAATACTTTATAAATAGAGAAATTTTAAACAAAATCTGTCAAACAACATTGCTTAATTTGTCGATTAATTTGTAGTGTGTTCTGCTAAAAAAAACGCCAGCGATAATTCCGAGGGCATGGTCAGCATTTAAAAGGTTTTTAAGTCTTCAAGAGCAATTTCAGGAAGAGAAATCCTGATAAATTCGAGTTTCAACGCTCTAATATTGATTGTAAGAGTTCTCTCAACATTTTAGTTTTTATCGATGAAAAATAGGGATATTCATCAAAATAATTACAAAAACTCACCAAGTCTGAAGCATCCGCAAAACTTTCTTCTATATCTTCTGATTCTTCTAAAGCGTCTAAAATTGCGTCGAAGTTATCACCAAAATAAAAGAGATCACTAGCATTAGACATAGACATCTCTGCTTGTTTCAGTCAATCTTCAGTTATGAATTTTGTTTCATGGCTTGACGATTGCACGGTAAAAAACCATGTGACCAATTTCCGACCTCTTGTCCTTGAACAATAGGCAAATGACGTCAATGGTTTCTGTTTCCCAACCAGAGTTTTCTCTACTAACTATGCCCAGACATAAGCAGCTACAACAATGGGGAACCATTCTTTAAAAGCTATAGATTGGAAAAGCTGGGATGGGGCCCACATTCTATTGAACCACTGCCCATTAAAGAATGCAGCATAACCAATTGATCCTGACACATCAGAGGAAACAATGACATCAGCGGTAACAGGAAGTCCAGGGTACAACCACAATGAGACTCCATTCCTGGAGTCCAGAAATTCATGCCACCATTCCAGGTCTCCTTTTAATTTGATGTTTATGTGAATGTAATGGTTGGGGTGCCTGAAACACCTCAGAAGATTTATGATACGTCTAATAAAGGTTTGCCCGGCCCATATCATTTACATGCATGATAATGGTGACCGTAATTGTTTGACAGGGTGAAAAGGTGACAGGGATTGTAATTGCTTCAGGAAACATGACCGCTTAGAAACCCAAATATTGGTCAAAATCTTCAAATCCGTCAATTTGTTATCAGGCAGTCGAGCAGTTTGCTGCAATGAATTCAGTTCAATGCCTAGTGCAATCATAGTTGTGGATGGCCCCAAACATTTGTCAGGGTAAAGGGGGAGACCTAATTTGGTACAGAGTTTTAGAGATGTTTCAAGTTGGTGTAAACAGATGTCGTGATGGGGAGGACCCTCCATGATGAAATCATCAAGATAATGGACAAGATTAGTGACACCATAATTGTGAAGCAGGATCCATTCTACAGCTGTGGCAACTGAATAAAATGTAAGGGGCTGAATGCAAACCGAATGGCAAATCTAAACCAACAAAATACTGGTTCCTCCATTTCATGCCCAAGAGGTGACGTTCCCCAGGGTGGACAGGAATGTTGCGGAAGGCTGCCTCAATATCAAATTTTGCCATGAAGGCGCCTAGCCCTAATTGGGATAGCATTTTAGCAATTTCATCAACCTGAACATATTGCAAAGAAAAATCCGTAGGGACAATGCCATCATTTACACTGAATCCCCGAGGAGATGATAGATCCACTATAAGGCGCCATTTTCCTGGTTGTCCCTTTTTGGGGATTATACTCCAAAACTGCTGACATGAAGGTTAGGTAGTGTTGGTGTTTCACAAGGGCCTGCCACACATCCCAATCTTGTTTCGTTTAACTAAGTATTAATCAATTATAACATGGTTAGACAAAGCTGTTGGATTGTTTTGTTTTGCTGATTTGAGGCTATCTCCTTGGAAACCAACATGGAATCCATACTGCAAACCACTTAGAATATTAAACACATAATAGGGGTCCGGACGAGTAGACAACTCCCTTGCAAAACAATCCACTCATAGTGGAGAAACAGCCTGTACATTGGGCAGTCCAGTGAATGCTGTAAGGAAAACATAACAGCTTTTTAAGCGATTGAGAATCAACTTCACAGTCAAACAAAAATCAAATTCTATAATCGCAATGATATAAACACGCAGAAGGCATGACACGGTGATGTTTTCGAAATGGCTTCTGCGATGTATCAACGCCTGTGTAATTACCGCAAGTAAAAAAATGATTTCCTTTACTCATATTTTGTTTTCAAAACAACTGTGCGAATGAATATAGCTTCAAAACTGTAGTATGACATGACCAACAAGAGCAACGTCATGTGATTGTCATGTTGGCTTTATGTCACGTAAGAAATTCAACAAAACCCATGACAATAGGGAGAGGTCCTTTACGCAAACCCATGTCGATTCACAATGTGGGAGAAATTATACCATTGTTTATTATTTTTCAGAACGGCTTCCGGTAATTATATTTTCGACTGTTGCCGTACTTTGTTGTTTTGATTTTCATGAGCAATTGAATGTTCAATGCGGGCACTGCAGTGATGTACCAGAACCTTTCAAATTTTATGAACGTTAATATGAGCCAATCAGACACATCTGAACATCATGCATGTAAAAAACACTATTTTATTTAACACCATGGTAATTAATGGATTTAAGTTCAACCAATTTTATTAGCAGCGGATTATCAGATTTATCAAAATTGATTGGTTTCTAGATCTAGACCTCAGTTAATTATGGACGATTATTTGTGCCTTCAAGACTTTGGTGTCGTTTATTCTGGTCGTGTTTCGTAGAACTAAGATATTGATATGTTTCTATAATCAACAGACCAATATACCACACAAGACAAACAAAAACGAACTTGACTGTGTTTGAGAATGTTTTAATATAATGTCACAATCCCGTAATAATGACATAACATAAGAATACCAATAAAAAGCATTTGTGAATGGAATTAATCTCGCTCTATAAAAGGTATAAATTCTAATTGCAAAATTGCCAAATAACAAAAAGATCAGTGTTGCATTTTTATGTAAAAGCGACAGTACATTAATGGAGCCAAAGCGTACAGTTTTTATAGTGACTAAATGATATGAGTATAGTAGAATAATAAATGATTTTTTCTAAAAGTAACAAATGTGAAGATACAACAATAGCACGGAACAAGTTACTACTAGTGCCTTTTTGGTTTGATATTATGTAATACCAGACATTAGAGGTGTGGCTATGCTGATAGCTCGATTGTTAGAATTTTGTGCAAAGCGACAATTTATAATCTTATTGTTGAAGTCTGCACTTTGCGAACATCTGTGACATATGTTTGCACTCCTTGAGTTTCCGCGAGGTTCAATCCCCGCATTATTGGTAAGCTTTGACGTTTTGTGAATAACAGATCTTTGGCTAACACCAGCGGTATGGTAGTTATACAACAGACCATCTAATAGCAACCAATCAATTGAGTCAGATGCTGCAGCTTGCTCCCGGTACGCTTGATTGTACTATAACCATGTTCGACCAGAAAATTGACGATAAGTTTTTATAATAAGTAACTTATATAGTGATATATCTCGCCAACGCAAGGGTGCATAACTAGTCATGACAAACATGAAAATTGTAAACGACTCAAGCCACGTTGCTATATCCGCAATTTGTCGCCTGTTTCGATGAGGAGAAGCAGTTAAAATAAGGTGGCCATCGGCAAAAAGGCGAGGTTCATCTTCAATCTCTACAATGTCCTTATCCAAGAGATTCACCTAGCTCAATAAACTTGCCATATACAATGTTTGTAATCAATTTAGCCGGTACTGGCTAGCAACCTGGACCAATTATAAACGGCTTTTGGATGACCGCTGCCATCGCCAACGTGGAAGGGAAAGTAGTACAAATAAGGAATACATTACATTACTTATACTTGATGGGGCAGAAAGACATGAAGACAACCTACAAGTCGAATCCATTCATGTGTAACGATGGTGGATTAAGATATAGGATAAATCGTTACTAGAAAATACACATAGACGAGACAGTGATGAATAGTTATTTATGTCTTGTTCTAATGACGGTAGACAGAGGACTGTTATTTGATATTGTTATTTAAGTGAATTCAATAATTAAATATTGGAATACATGATTGAGAGGCTTAATGGCAAGAGGCTAAAATCTTATAATTACATAGCTCCCCCGCGAAAACGACGGAGTCGTACAAGATGAATAACAGCTATATTTATGGTATATTGAGATAATATATTTGTATTGTATGCGTCAAATAGTGTAAATGTTCAATGCTAATTAAGGGTAATGCTAAATGTTGTAATATTGAAATTAATTGATAAAATAGTGTAATGTAAGTTATTGTGAATATAATTAGTAATGAAGATAGTAATGAAAATGTATATAGACGGTAATAATTGGTTTGAATACAATATAATAATATTGGATGTAATAATTCTTTAATTTGGCGAGTACTAGATAATGTTTGGTTGAGGGTTGAAACGAACAGAGTGACCAGATCTTGTTTGGGTACAGTGTTTGTAGGATGTTGAATATTAATTGTTGGTTGTAATAATGGTGCTGATGTTGATGTTGAAGTTGACGTAGAAGGAATAGTTGGTTGAATAGACCTATTAAACTTAATCGTCACATGACTTTTGTTGTGTGTTTACATCCAACGCGATGTACGAAAACATAAAAACGTACAGAAAAGCCAGTTATATTGCCTTATATTTTTCTTCGTTAGTATTCTGTTTACTGACAATTTTTACAATTTTTGCTGTATCTGGCTGGCAGGTGATTTTGCTATTGGTCACCACTGTTGTTCTGGAAAATGCAACAATAACAGCGACCGACAGAAGGGTTTATCTTGGCATAGACTCCCGCTTAAGAATAAAGCGCTGCTAATATGGGTTACAAATATGAAAAGAGAATTTTTGTAATCCTGTTTTAAATACAACTTCAGATTAGGAAAGGTGTACATAAGTTTGTTTATTGTTTTACTTTGAAATAACCATTAAATAAGCAAACCAATATTGTGTTAACAAACAAGTTTACATTTAATGTTAACATTCATACAAAATATGATAGTTTCATCTACTGAAGCTTATTGTTATGTGCCACTGCTACTAGATTTCTCAGATAAAAGATAATTGTTTGCGCAAAGAATTGTCTTGATGGTGCGATGACTGCGTTCGATTTTGCCATTAGATTGAGCATGATAGGCTGTGGTGCGGACACGGTGAAAACCAACTGAGAAGGCGAGAGACTTTTGAAATTCGGCAGCTTCAAATTGACAACCACGATCGGTTACTATGCACAAAGGAACACCAAATCTTGAAATCCAGGAAGATAAAAATGTTGTTGCAACGGTAGCAGCGGCTATGTCAAGAAGTGGTGTAGCTTCTATCCAGCCACAAAAACGATCAATCATTGTAAGTAGTGGAGAAAGGAACAAAGAAATAGCAGGATCAGATTGTGCAGGACCTACATCAATTATATCAACTAGACTTCGAGTTGCATGCAAATGCATGCTTATATTGAGTTGTGAATCATCTGGTTTAACTGGCTCAAAATAAATGCATGAACATCTAGTTTATCTCAAAGCACGTGGAAGTAGAAGCCATAGCCCCCCAAAAAAACCCAAGAAACATCACAAACCCGAGTATCATACTGAATGTCATAAAGTTCAAGTTGCAAGGTAACAATTTGTCGGGGGCTTTTCTAAATTAAATTGTGTTTCACCTATACAACACCGGCATAGCCCGGAGAAATACCAATAATTGTTCACTACTCATAACATGTTTATTCAACTTTTGATTCAAGTGACTTTTGAATAAGTATATAGAATGGGAAAACTATTTATTACTTCTTTACATCTTATTTCATCAATTATTTTCAGCCATGAACAGTACTTTCTACATATTCCAAGTCATATAGGCAAGGTGGTGTCGATAATCATGCTAGCTAAATACTTTTTCAATTTTATCTACTTTTAAAACACTAAACAACGTGCCAAATAATGCCATTTCGTTGCCACAGTACGAAGGGGGTGATTTTGCTTGGACACTACACTGATTCAGGATAAATCATCGCCATGTGAAAACACATCATCACCATGTAAAATATGTCATCGCCGTGTGAATCGAGTTTGACCCTAATTCAGCTTCATACGCATGAAACAGTCCTATCTTAAATAGCATGATTACTGGTTTTATTTAAAAGTAGATTATTACATAGTCCTGTGTAAACGACTCGCCGACTCTCGAAAGTGAAGCAATATTCTCATTTGAATTGATTATATAAATAGGGCCATTATTACAACTCCCGGGTTTGTCTGCATTTTATTTAGCTTCATCACTAAACATTGTAAAACAACACTCACATCATGGCATCATTTATTAATCTATCGATTTTTGATTATTCAATAATTGATTCAATCCACTTTCCCGAAAGAAAAAACTATTTATTGTTTACATTTTTTAGTTAAATACACTGATCCCATCAAACTGTTCAATCGAGTTTCATCGCATTTGAATCCTCGTTAAATCTATATATGCGATCGCTCATATATAATAATAATAATAATAATTTGTTGTCGATGATGAAGAGGAAGTTTGTATGTATATTGTTTTCTATATTAATGTCTTTTCATTGCAGTAAAATTGCCGGCTATCATTATCAGTAGACATGTGAGATTATGTTGAATAAATAAGAATTTCCCCAGCATGGGTTTGTTTACAAATGTGATATCGTTCCTATCCGAACAGTTTATAAATAATTTTCAAAAAACATTGATTATATAATTTCCATTCTGACGCATGACCATACAGGAAACAAAAGATTGATCTGCACTGTTGCTCAGAGACAATAGAAAGTCATTCAAGTGCGAAACTGCTTAGTTAGCGCTTCAGTCTGACAAAGCATTGTTGTTGAAAATGGAAACAGTTTTCATTGGTTTTTAACAACTTCAATGTATTTATTTAAGAAATGAAGCCGGCCATGTATGCCTCTGGTTAATAATGAATCCATTGATATGTGTTTCAAGTCAATTGCATCAAAAATGGCATCGTGAATCCCCGCCTTACATAAAATAGAAATAGCGTAAATTTAAAAGTAGATATGGACAGTTTCAAAGCGTCCTGTAGTTAATATTAAATGTCCGTGTGGAGATTTAGTGTGTCTAGTAACTTTTTGCTGTTGACATGTGAGACAGGTTTTGCAATATTCTTTGATATCAGAATTCATTGATGGCCAGAAATATCGATCGTTAATAATATGAAGGGTTCTGCGAAAGCCAAAATGTCCTAATGAATGAAATTGTTCAATTAAGGCATTACAAAGTTGTGATGGGACGTATGGGCGTGGCATGTTTCTTGATGTATCACATAAAATTGCTGTATCAGAGGTTATAAGAAATGATTTTAGGTTAAGGTTAGCAGGAGGTGGTGAATCTTTTTGAGCTTCGATGATAGCAGGTAAATCAGTAGCAATAGTAGAGACAGCAGAGGTAGTATGTTCAATGGTAGAAGAATCAGATGTAGCTTGAGCGTGATGGTCGTTAATAGAATCAGAGTGTTAGATGTTGGTGTAACAGATGAAGATATATCGGGCAATCGTGACAAGGCGTCGGCGACAGTGTTCTGAGAACCACAAAATATATTCTATAGAGTTGATGTATTCAACAAGGATTGAGAGATGTCGTTGTTGTCGGTCAGATGGGCGTGGTCGATGGGACTTAAATGCTTCTGTTAATGGACGATGATCAATGAAGAGAGTGACTTGATGGCATTCGATGAGTGGTTTGAAATGCAAGGTACCAAGGTAAGCAGCTAAAAGTTCTTTGTCAAAAGTTGAATAGTGTAATTAGATGAATCAATTACAAGAGTATAATTAGTGCAATCAGGATTTGGATGATATAATAAAATGTGTTGAGATAAAATAGCTTTGATATTGTAGAAATAAATGCATTTTCAGCAGAAGGTGTCCATATATAATCAGGTTTAGCATTCATAACTTCGTCTAAAGGAATAGCTAATTTAGAAAAGTCAGGTATAAAGCGACGATAAAAATTGATAGATAGAGCCGATAAAACGTTGTAATGATTTACGATCAACAGACATAGGCCAATTGGTAAGTATTTCTGTTTTACATGGGCATGGTTTGATTCAATTTGACGATATGGTGTGACCAAGAAAATCTAGTTCAGGTTGTGCGAAACTACATATAGACCATTGTAATGGTAAACCATCATCACTGACAGCTTGGAAAATTAATTTTAGATGTTTGTAATGTTCATCTAAAGTTTCTCAGGGGATTAAAATATCATCAATATATGCAAATGCAAATGGAAACAGGCGTAAAATATTGTCTATAAAGCATTGAAAAGTTTTTGCGGCATTCTTGAGACCAAGAGGCATTCAATTATAATGAAAAAGTCCAAATGGTGTAATTATTGCAGTTTTTTGTTTATCTTCTTCAGCCATTGGAATTTGGTGAAAAGCACAAACTAAATCTAAATTTGAGAACATTGTTTTATTGTGGAGTTGACGAGTAAAAGATTGAATATGTGGTAACGGATAACGGTCAGGACGAGTAATGTAATTTAATGAGCGTAATTAATGAGGATAATCACAACAAGGGCGATATTTTCCAGTAGGAATTCCATCTTTTTTCTTAGCGACCATGTGCAAAGGCGTTGCCCAAGAGCTGTCTGATGGACTTATGTAGCCAGAATTAAGTAATTGTTCAAATTCGGAATGAGCAATGTCAAGTTTTGTTTGTGATAGTTGACGAGCACCTGGGTGAGTAGGTTGAGAAGAACCAGAATCTATACGATGTACTGTGTCATGGGACACATGCTGTTAACGTAGGGAGAGTACCGCCTTCTTTGTAGATAAATAATGACGAATGTTCTTGAATTAGATTAGGTATTTGTGAAGGTACAGTAGAAGGATTTCTGATGATGTTTTGATAGCAAAATCAATAGTAATAGAATTTGATGATAGTTGTACAAATAATTATTGAAATAGTAATGTCGGCTACTATAAAGGTCCAAGGGAAATGATTGGTGTAATCGTTTGAACTATACAGTTGAATAGATTTGTCCGGAAACATTAATCTGGTTGCCATTGGCAGCTTTTAATGAAAGGTTACAGGGGGAAATTACTTACCTAACGGTTTGGAATAATACTTACGGAAGAGCAGGAGTCAATCAGGAACTGTAAGCGTGTGTTGTTGGAACGACCCTCTGTGAAAAGTCGTTTTCGTAAATAAATTCCTCTGGCTTGTGAAATATTTGTTGAATTTGAATGTTCTTTTTGAGAATTTTGTATTTGAATTGAATAGTTTTTATTGAAATTTCTGTGACCTATACGTTGATGACACCAAGGACGACAAGTACGGGTTTTCGATCCATTACGTAAATGATCATCACAGATTGTAGGATATTGATGAGTTTGAATGGAATTTGTTGTATTTGTTGTGTTTTCAGCGACTGGTTGATTACGAATAGAATTAGATATAGTAGATGGTGGAATGATCATAGTGATACAAAATACATAGAAAAACAGTTGATATCTTGATAAAAAGGTAATGAATAATAGTTGAGTAATAAAGCCAAATAGTAACAATCAATAACCATGTAGAGTACAGGAAATAATATAAACCAGTAAATACGATGAAAATAACCAAAATAGTAGAGCTTATAAAATAGCAGAACCAAAATGGTTTATGGAAAATATTTATATTCAGCTGGATACAGCACATACTTTGTCTGCCTGTACCATTCTTCAAGGATACGTTGATAAAATAAAACGATGAAAAATCCAATAGGCACTGATAAATACTTCGACGGACCAATGTAACGATGGCGCATCAAGATATATGATAAATGATTACTAGAAAATACACATAGACGAGACAGTGATGAATCGTTATTTAAGTCTTGTTCTAATGATGGTAGACAGAGGACTGTTATTTGATATTGTTATATAATAGAATTCAATGATTAAATATTGGAATACATGATTGAGAGGCTAAATGACAAGAGGCTAAAATCTTATACACTACACATGCGGGTGGGAGTGAAAATGTTGAAACAAAAGAACGTACAGATATTGACATACCTTCAGTTTCCAACAATGGATTGGTAGCGATTGCAGCGGCTGGTGGGTTTTCTCTCATGGCTTTTACCAAATCACTTACAGTTGCACTTCGATCAGCTGCCGATAATGTAAAGTGACTGGTCACTGGCTAGAGAAGTTCAGATGGGATGACAACAGGCAAAGTTGCTTCATTACTGTTGCTGGTTGTGCGAGGTATGATGGTGACAGTGAAATTATGCGTACAATAAATCTTGTTAATATATATATATATATATTTTTTTCACCACATTTATAACTCATCTTGACTTAGGTGTATACTGAAGTCAGTTCCTTGTTCGCTCACTGAGCAGTACTGATGAAGGCTAATGGCCAGAAACATGTACTTGTCTGCTGCGATATATATATATATATATATAATAAAGAAGTCAAAGACTACACATTTTGATACTGTTACTTAAAGTTTCACGCTTTATGCGATCCTCAGACAGTTAAAACTAATCAATAAAATACATTATACCTCATAATTAAACTTACAAAACGCGGCTATTGTTAAATAATATAAAGGCTATTGTTTTGTTAGATGCGATAATTCTTTGTAGTTATTTCCTATGCGGTAGTTAGTTATTACAGATTATGTTTTAGTGGATTTATAATTAGAAAAGTAAAATTTATTTTCATGCCTACACTTAGAGATTAATTCTGATTTTTTATTTAATAGTTCTTTTTTTGCGCATATTATATGGTACTTTTCAGCTAAGCATAACTGGCATCTCTTTGATTTGTTGCTATATGTCTTGGCTGTAGATAGTGCAGTCCATTCAATTTGGTATTCAATGGCTTCATTTTTTAATTCCCAAATATATTTTGACAGCTGAGTGTTGTTCGTTTGTTTTTCATGTCTGAATGTGCTCATGTGCTGTGTGTGGCGTGTCTTGAATGTTCCTTCTGTAAGGCCGATGTAATTCTTTTCCACCTGGTCTCCTGTCGTGACTTTTGCATTATAAATTACGCTTTCCATTAGACATTTGTTATTAAAGGGGCAATTTTCTTTTACGCGGCAATTGCATAGTTTGGTACTTTCGGTGTCATCCTTTTCTGTATTGATTAGATTTTTGTTGTGATTAGTAATTATCGTTTTCATGTTTGAAGTGCAGCTGTAGCTGACTTTGAGTGTGTTTGAGTTGAAAATTTTGTGTAGAGTGTGCGATGGCGGAAAGTGCTTCTTGACTAGACTGAGAAATGTTCGGCCGATGTTTGTTTTAACGCTTTTATTAAAGGGTGGGTTGAACCAAGTAATTTTCCTGCGTCGATTTCTTTTTTTATTGTTTGATGGTGTGGTTCTTGGTTGGTAGTCGAAGTTTGTTTCATGGCCACTAGCTACTAAGGCGTCTTCGTATGTAGGTTTATTATTTTTGAAAATGGTTTCATTTGACGACAAATCGGAAATTCGTTGATTGATTGCTAATGGGATGTGTTTCAAGATTGTTGGTGGGTGATTAGATTTAGTGTTGATATATATAGGTTGGTCGTTTGGTTTTCTGTACGGCTGAAAGGTATCATTGGTTAAGTTGAAAGTAATGTCTAAGAAGTCGACGGATTTAAGGTTAGTTTTTGTTGTGATTTTTAGGCCAATTTCCTTAAAAATTTTCGTAATTCTTTTCTTGCACCTTTCGGCTTGAGGACCGGACTTGTTTTTCATGACTGCCAGGCCATCATCTCTGTAAAGGCCAATGTTATTGTCACCATATACTTTCCCAAGTTTGTCTAATATAAAAAGCCCCACTAATTCGCATATTTCTGCTCCGTCGTAACTTCCCATTGTTACGTCAAACAGATTGGAATGGTCTTTCTTTGTCCATGCTACTCCTTTGTTGAATAAGACCGACTGCCTCGCGTGCATGACGATTTTGATGTCGTTGTCCGATATCGGAGTGAAGTTTTGAGCAAAAATGATTGCCTTTTTCAATAGTTTTTCAGAGATCATAGGATAGAAGCTTTCTATGTCGAAAGTCATAAAGGATAGCTGCTGCTTGTTTTTTAATGCCTTAAACCAATTTATAACAGAGGAAGAATTTTTCCATTGGTTTACTTTGGTTACATTTTTTACGTTGGTAATTACTTTCTCTAATATCTTTTTGCTAACAATACCGATTTCACTTTTAGCCGGGTTGATTAGTCTACAAGTAGGGTTATTTGAGAAATTGTCCTTGTGATCTTTCATGGTAATAAAGGCCGGCTGTTGTGCGATAATTTCTGCCCTCTTGTCAATTTTTAATTCCTCGCTGATCTTTTTGCCATCTGTATTAATTTTATCGACTGTTCCTTTCCTTGCCTTTTTATAAGTGGTTGTTATGTTATTAAGAAGTAATTTTTCATGTTGGTTAGTATCTATTTCGTAGTAATTCCTTGTCTTGTCAGCGGGGATGATGGCTTTTGAAGATTTCTTTATTTTGTTAATATCTTTTTTAAGTTGGATCTGAAATTGATCATTAACGTGTCTAAATTCAATGTTTTGCGTCATTTTTATTAGGTCTAGTTCGAATTTCTCCAATTCACTAATTTGTGGCGGGCAATTTCTTGATTTAAATCCAAGGTTTGCATCGGTTGTATTACTGATATCGTTGGTCTCCTCTGTTTCTTCCTTTTGGAAGAAAAACGCTTTCCATCGCATTCGTTTGATTACGCTTTCTATTTTCGCAATTAGCTGCATTAAATAAGTCTTCCTAGGAGGTATTGGTATGTTTTTCATTGAATAGTCAAATGTGATTCTTTCCATGGTCATTTCTGCAGTAAGATTATAGTGCTCTACTAGAGATCCAGGAGCTAATAATAGTATTAGATATTATCTAATAGCAGTAAAACAGTGCTCAATGTCAGTTGACAGAGCTGTAAATATAATAAAGAAGTCAAAGACTACACATTTTGATACTGTTACTTAAAGTTTCACGCTTTATGCGATCCTCAGACAGTTAAAACTAATCAATAAAATACATTATACCTCATAATTTAAAAGTTAAACGAGACTTACCAAGTTGAAGTTTGACTGTAATTCTGCGAGGTACCAGGTCCTGAGCTAAGGAGTCAGCACAATGAGATGTGCACATATCTCTGTAATAATCAGTCTTCAAAGCACGAGTAACTCCCACCATTTGGGCGGGAATAAATAATTAGATACAATAATAACCACTTATAAGGGCGGGTGACTCCTTAGCTCAGGACCTGGTACCTCGCAGAATTACAGTCAAACTTCAACTTGGTAAGTCTCGTTTAACTTTTAAATTCTACTCGTTACCAGGTCTCCTTCGCTAAGGAGTCAGCACAATGAGATTTGAAAGCATGGGAGATACGAGTTCAACAAATAATCGAACAAAGCCTCTTTATGTTAAACATAGCAATTAGACAATTTATATTGTTGCTTGTGATAATACAGATCGAGCTAATGTACTGCCCGATGTTGATATCGGCTTATTATAAAATTTAGCGAAGGTTTTTGAGTTAGTCCATCCTGCACTATTCAATATCTCCCCTATTGGGGTTCCTCCTTTAGAGGCTGCTGACGTAGCAGCAGAACGCGTGCTATGCGCTTTAAAAATAGATGTATCTATGCCAGATAATTGTAAACAATTTTTAATCCATCTAGCAATTGTATCACATGTTACCGGTTTATACGGTTTGATTAAACTAATCAATAACTGTTTGTGGCTGCCTCGCAGTTTTTCAGTAATTAATAGATACTGCTTTAGGCACATCATAACATCTAGCGCTGGATTATCATGATAGGCTTTAAATTCAATCGTACCTGCATGATGCAAAGGCCGTGATGTCTTCAGTAAAGAAGATATCGTAAAAATGCATTGATTGTTATCTATAGACATTTCATTAATACACAAGGCCTGCAAAGTTTGACAGCGCTGACCAGATAGTAATGCCATCAACATAACAGTCTTCATAGTCAATTGCTGATGAGTTAATAGCTCAACTGATGGAATACCAGCAAGATAGTTCAGCACTAAACTTACATCCCAAATATGAGTGTATCTAGGTAGAGTAGGTCTGATGTTAAATACTCCTTTCATAAACCTAGTTACCATTGGATGGGAACCAAATGATCCCAATTGATTAGGTAAAATAATAATCAATGATAATGTACTACGGGCAGTGTTAATGGCACTATAGCCTAACCCCGAATCAAATAACTCAGCCAAAAAGTTTATACCATGTTCCAGAGCAATGTCATTGGATTTAATAGCATTTTGTTCACAATATTTTCGCCATTTAGGCAAAGTAGTAGCGTATTGTCTCTTAGTAGATGGCTTCCAGGAAGATTTCAATACTTTGGTTGCCACTTCAGAGAACCGATTGTATGTGTTCCCCTCCCCGACACAGAGCAAAGTAACAAGACTAGCTTCTTGCTCAGCGGGTGCCGCTCCAGTGGTTTTTGGGGTAACTGCAGAGTCTGCTCCCCCGTTGGTAAACTCACTGGGCACTTCTCCAACATCTGCAACAGCTTCGGCCACCACGGCTGAGTCGGCCATTGTGGTACTACAAGTAGGCCTGCTGCGCGGTCGGTTGAAATCTTCTGTAATACTTTTGTTATAATGCTAAATGGAGGAAACGCATAAAAGTTCAATTCACTCCAATTTAAATGAAATGCATTAACAGCCCAGGCATCTGGGTCAGGCCTGTATGAGACATAGCAATCTAATTGTTTGTTCAACCTTGATGCAAATAAATCAATTTCCGGTTGAACCTCAATATCCTTAACAGCTTTGCTGAACACTAAAGGATCAAGTCGCCATTCAGATGATACGTGTTTTTGGCGAGACTCTGCATCAGCAGTAACATTAAGCACTCCGGGAATACGTGCAACTGTGATCCAAATATCCCGAGCAATACACCATTGCCATATATTTCTAGCTAAAGTGTCAAGTTTAATAGAATGACAAGTTCCCATGTGATTAATTACTGATTCCGCAGTAGTATTGTCTACTAAGACTTTAACATGTAAACCTCTAACAGTAGTTTCAAAAGCACGTAATGATAGCCAAACCGCAAACGTTTCCAAATAGTTTATATGCTCCTTAGCCTCGTCTGATGACCAATGGCCACCAGTAGAGTCAGTAGATGTGCTATTAATTGAACAACCCCAGCCTGTGTTCGAGGCATCAGTTGTCATATTTATATTAGGAGAGGGGTATGATATAGGCTTATAAGATGTAGTTATTGAAGTGGCCCACCAATCGAGCTCACCTAAAGCCCCATCTGATAAAGTCATATTCCCTTCATAGTTGCCATGGCAACGTTTCAATGCATTGGCTTTGTCTGCTTCTAAACGACGGTAATACAAAGGGCCCCATCTAGCACCAGGGAATGTAGAAACTAGTTGACCAATCACCTTGGCAACATCCCTCACTGTTGGTTTATGCGATTTAGATAATGACTGACATGATTTAATAATTGCATTTGCTTTTTCACTAGTGAGACGGACTTGCATTGTTGTAGAGTCAATAATAAATCCTAAATACGTTATTGACTGTGTTGGAAGAAACACTGATTTTTTAAAATGTACAACAAACCCTACAGAATCCATTAAATGGACCGTATCAATCACATTGTTAGCGCATTGTTCATACGTTTCTCCCATTAATATTGAGTCATCAATGTAAGTTGATGATAAATGACCCTGTTTTCTTAATGTTGAGAATACAGGCTTCATTAACTTCGTAAATAGGCGTGGGCCTGGTGAAAGTCCATTAGGTAAACAAACATACTGGTACAATTGATTTTTCCATAAAAATTTTAAGTACTTTTTATTATTATCTGCAACTGGTACAGAATAATAGGCATCTTTTAAATCAATAGATGCGAAATAACAATTAGGAGTCACCAATTGAATAGCAGTAGAAATGTGCTCCATTTTAAAATGTTTGTAATTAACGCATTGATTAAACCGTTTTAAATTCAAAATTAATCTATATGTGCCATCTTTCTTAGCCCTCAAAAATATAGGCGAAATAAATTGTTGCGGGTCAGGCAAACTCAGTTCAATAACCCCTTTAGCTAATAACTTATCAATTTCTGATTGAACTAAAGCTTTTTCATGCTCTGAAATTGAGCTAAAACGAGGCAAACAAGACAAAGGCACGCAAGTTAAATCAATATGTAATCCCTGAATAAGATCAATGATCTCAGGGTCGGATGTTAAAGATAGCCACTTTGGTAAATAATTATGCAAACGGCCACCTTTAAATTGTAAAGCTTTAAGGTTGAGAACATTACAAAGTTCAATGATATTATCATTCAAAGAATTTACCTCTAAAAATGGCAAACCAGCTATTTCTCTTTGTCCTGTGAATTTCTGTCCCGTTTTTGATAACGATTCGTCTGAGACATCTTCCCAGGATTTTTCCATTTGCGGTGGCCCTGCCAGTTTAAAGACTTATTGTAATTATTATATTGCTGCTTTTTGAAGGGTTTGCTCGAGTCGAACTTCCCACGTTTACTGGCATTGAAGGCAGGCTCACCAGAAATGTCTTTACTAAGGCGATTCGCCGTGCGTATGCGACCCATTTCTGCTGGTAGATCATCACCAAATAAAAACCCCGAGTCGGGATAATCAGAGCTGGCCAAAGCTTTAAATTCTTTGGGAAGCTCTGGGGCAATAGCATCTCTGCGACGGGCTGACACTTCGTTCACCATATGCCCCATAAATGCCAAAGCATCAACATTTGCAGAAACGAGTGCATTGTAAGTTGGAACCAAAAGTTTACTCTGCGAGTCGCGTAATTTGGTTAATTCCTCAGTGTTGTATATCATGGCAGAACTAGTGGCAATGAGTTCTTTTTGGACATTAGCGAGTCGCAAGTCCGTTTGCCTAACTGTGCGAGACATAAATGACCATATCTCCGGGTTAACACGTCGCACAGTTAAACGTGGGCAATTTTCTGGCCTGACATACTTTGACAGTTTGTCTTTCAGTTTAACTTCTTTTAAAGGCTTTGCCCATAACTGCTCCACAACAGCTGCCAATTCTGTTCCCACTGCTGGTCCGAGAACCTCTTCATCTACTAAATCGGCGGCAAGTTCTTTTAAAAAACCATCATCAGTGGACTCAGCTGTAGTTGTTCCCATGAGGCGATCAGATGGTTCATCACTACCATCACCGTCACCATCATTGGCTTCATCGACCATACTGTCATTCTCATTTCGGATTTTCTTGGGCGGCGGTGATGAGTCATCACTGCGGCTTATCAATCCAGAAATGGACATATTCATCGTTTGAACGGATGAATTTAATGTTTGTAACATTTGACCAATACCTGTTAGAGTATTAGTCAATGTAACAGGTGCTGTGTCAGCACCAACAGATTCTTCTTCTATTAAAGACATGTTTGAATAATAATAATAATAAAGTTACTCAAGAGTAAAATTAAAGACCGATCACACTTAAGATAAATGTGCAACTGATTATTACAGAGATATGTGCACATCTCATTGTGCTGACTCCTTAGCGAAGGAGACCTGGTAACGAGTAGAATTAAACTTACAAAACGCGGCTATTGTTAAATAATATAAAGGCTATTGTTTTGTTAGATGCGATAATTCTTTGTAGTTATTTCCTATGCGGTAGTTAGTTATTACAGATTATGTTTTAGTGGATTTATAATTAGAAAAGTAAAATTTATTTTCATGCCTACACTTAGAGATTAATTCTGATTTTTTATTTAATAGTTCTTTTTTTGCGCATATTATATGGTACTTTTCAGCTAAGCATAACTGGCATCTCTTTGATTTGTTGCTATATGTCTTGGCTGTAGATAGTGCAGTCCATTCAATTTGGTATTCAATGGCTTCATTTTTTAATTCCCAAATATATTTTGACAGCTGAGTGTTGTTCGTTTGTTTTTCATGTCTGAATGTGCTCATGTGCTGTGTGTGGCGTGTCTTGAATGTTCCTTCTGTAAGGCCGATGTAATTCTTTTCCACCTGGTCTCCTGTCGTGACTTTTGCATTATAAATTACGCTTTCCATTAGACATTTGTTATTAAAGGGGCAATTTTCTTTTACGCGGCAATTGCATAGTTTGGTACTTTCGGTGTCATCCTTTTCTGTATTGATTAGATTTTTGTTGTGATTAGTAATTATCGTTTTCATGTTTGAAGTGCAGCTGTAGCTGACTTTGAGTGTGTTTGAGTTGAAAATTTTGTGTAGAGTGTGCGATGGCGGAAAGTGCTTCTTGACTAGACTGAGAAATGTTCGGCCGATGTTTGTTTTAACGCTTTTATTAAAGGGTGGGTTGAACACTTCAAACATGAAAACGATAATTACTAATCACAACAAAAATCTAATCAATACAGAAAAGGATGACACCGAAAGTACCAAACTATGCAATTGCCGCGTAAAAGAAAATTGCCCCTTTAATAACAAATGTCTAATGGAAAGCGTAATTTATAATGCAAAAGTCACGACAGGAGACCAGGTGGAAAAGAATTACATCGGCCTTACAGAAGGAACATTCAAGACACGCCACACACAGCACATGAGCACATTCAGACATGAAAAACAAACGAACAACACTCAGCTGTCAAAATATATTTGGGAATTAAAAAATGAAGCCATTGAATACCAAATTGAATGGACTGCACTATCTACAGCCAAGACATATAGCAACAAATCAAAGAGATGCCAGTTATGCTTAGCTGAAAAGTACCATATAATATGCGCAAAAAAAGAACTATTAAATAAAAAATCAGAATTAATCTCTAAGTGTAGGCATGAAAATAAATTTTACTTTTCTAATTATAAATCCACTAAAACATAATCTGTAATAACTAACTACCGCATAGGAAATAACTACAAAGAATTATCGCATCTAACAAAACAATAGCCTTTATATTATTTAACAATAGCCGCGTTTTGTAAGTTTAATTATGAGGTATAATGTATTTTATTGATTAGTTTTAACTGTCTGAGGATCGCATAAAGCGTGAAACTTTAAGTAACAGTATCAAAATGTGTAGTCTTTGACTTCTTTATTATATTTACAGCTCTGTCAACTGACATTGAGCACTGTTTTACTGCTATTAGATAATATCTAATACTATTATTAGCTCCTGGATCTCTAGTAGAGCACTATAATCTTACTGCAGAAATGACCATGGAAAGAATCACATTTGACTATTCAATGAAAAACATACCAATACCTCCTAGGAAGACTTATTTAATGCAGCTAATTGCGAAAATAGAAAGCGTAATCAAACGAATGCGATGGAAAGCGTTTTTCTTCCAAAAGGAAGAAACAGAGGAGACCAACGATATCAGTAATACAACCGATGCAAACCTTGGATTTAAATCAAGAAATTGCCCGCCACAAATTAGTGAATTGGAGAAATTCGAACTAGACCTAATAAAAATGACGCAAAACATTGAATTTAGACACGTTAATGATCAATTTCAGATCCAACTTAAAAAAGATATTAACAAAATAAAGAAATCTTCAAAAGCCATCATCCCCGCTGACAAGACAAGGAATTACTACGAAATAGATACTAACCAACATGAAAAATTACTTCTTAATAACATAACAACCACTTATAAAAAGGCAAGGAAAGGAACAGTCGATAAAATTAATACAGATGGCAAAAAGATCAGCGAGGAATTAAAAATTGACAAGAGGGCAGAAATTATCGCACAACAGCCGGCCTTTATTACCATGAAAGATCACAAGGACAATTTCTCAAATAACCCTACTTGTAGACTAATCAACCCGGCTAAAAGTGAAATCGGTATTGTTAGCAAAAAGATATTAGAGAAAGTAATTACCAACGTAAAAAATGTAACCAAAGTAAACCAATGGAAAAATTCTTCCTCTGTTATAAATTGGTTTAAGGCATTAAAAACCAAGCAGCAGCTATCCTTTATGACTTTCGACATAGAAAGCTTCTATCCTATGATCTCTGAAAAACTATTGAAAAAGGCAATCATTTTTGCTCAAAACTTCACTCCGATATCGGACAACGACATCAAAATCGTCATGCACGCGAGGCAGTCGGTCTTATTCAACAAAGTAGTAGCATGGACAAAGAAAGACCATTCCAATCTGTTTGACGTAACAATGGGAAGTTACGACGGAGCAGAAATATGCGAATTAGTGGGGCTTTTTATATTAGACAAACTTGGGAAAGTATATGGTGACAATAACATTGGCCTTTACAGAGATGATGGCCTGGCAGTCATGAAAAACAAGTCCGGTCCTCAAGCCGAAAGGTGCAAAAAAAGAATTACGAAAATTTCTAAGGAAATTGGCCTAAAAATCACAACAAAAACTAACCTTAAATCCGTCGACTTCTTAGACATTACTTTCAACTTAACCAATGATACCTTTCAGCCGTACAGAAAACCAAACGACCAACCTATATATATCAACACTAAATCTAATCACCCACCAACAATCTTGAAACACATCCCATTAGCAATCAATCAACGAATTTCCGATTTGTCGTCAAATGAAACCATTTTCAAAAATAATAAACCTACATACGAAGACGCCTTAGTAGCTAGTGGCCATGAAACAAACTTCGACTACCAACCAAGAACCACACCATCAAACAATAAAAAAAGAAATCGACGCAGGAAAATTACTTGGTTCAACCCACCCTTTAATAAAAGCGTTAAAACAAACATCGGCCGAACATTTCTCAGTCTAGTCAAGAAGCACTTTCCGCCATCGCACACTCTACACAAAATTTTCAACTCAAACACACTCAAAGTCAGCTACAGCTGCACTTCAAACATGAAAACGATAATTACTAATCACAACAAAAATCTAATCAATACAGAAAAGGATGACACCGAAAGTACCAAACTATGCAATTGCCGCGTAAAAGAAAATTGCCCCTTTAATAACAAATGTCTAATGGAAAGCGTAATTTATAATGCAAAAGTCACGACAGGAGACCAGGTGGAAAAGAATTACATCGGCCTTACAGAAGGAACATTCAAGACACGCCACACACAGCACATGAGCACATTCAGACATGAAAAACAAACGAACAACACTCAGCTGTCAAAATATATTTGGGAATTAAAAAATGAAGCCATTGAATACCAAATTGAATGGACTGCACTATCTACAGCCAAGACATATAGCAACAAATCAAAGAGATGCCAGTTATGCTTAGCTGAAAAGTACCATATAATATGCGCAAAAAAAGAACTATTAAATAAAAAATCAGAATTAATCTCTAAGTGTAGGCATGAAAATAAATTTTACTTTTCTAATTATAAATCCACTAAAACATAATCTGTAATAACTAACTACCGCATAGGAAATAACTACAAAGAATTATCGCATCTAACAAAACAATAGCCTTTATATTATTTAACAATAGCCGCGTTTTGTAAGTTTAATTATGAGGTATAATGTATTTTATTGATTAGTTTTAACTGTCTGAGGATCGCATAAAGCGTGAAACTTTAAGTAACAGTATCAAAATGTGTAGTCTTTGACTTCTTTATTATTATATTTACAGCTCTGTCAACTGACATTGAGCACTGTTTTACTGCTATTAGATAATATCTAATACTATATATATATATATATATATATATAATAAAAGGAGTCAAAGACTAGACTTTCATAATTGTTACTAATAGTTTCATGCTTACGCAATCATCAGACAAATAAACTAAATAATAAAAAATCCTTTTAGCTCTGTCAAATGATATCGAGCACTATTTTTTGCTATTAGATAATATCTAATATATATATATATATATAGATATGATATAAGAAACGAGACGTTTTCTCCGTTACTCGAAGTTTCGCGCTGTAGCGCTCCTCAGACGGTTTTATTCATATGAATAAAATATGATGTGAATAAAACTGTCTGAGGAGCGCTACAGCGCAAAACTTTGAGTAACGGAGAAAACGTCTCGTTTCTTATTTTATATCTATACAGCTCTGCTTACCAGTATTGAGCATTATATTGATGTTTTGCTCTTGATAAATAAATTTATTTATTTATTAAATCAACATTATTATTATTATTATTATATACTAAACAAATAGTATACTTTCCGTGAACTATGCTCTGATAGCACCACGAGAGGCACGTAAGGAGAAAACGAGAAGGCATCAGAAAATTACAAGCTGCCTTGGCGAGTAATTTTCGCCTTCGAGTTTTCTCCTGAAGTGACTCGAGTGGTGCTATCAGAGCATAGTTCACGGAAAGTATGAACTATTTGGTTTAGAACATAGCCAGCCCCGATTTGTGACTGTTGGGGACGTTTTTCAGAGCATTTTCTGATCTTTACAATCCATGATCAAGTATGTAATTCTCCTACTTTCGTGACGTCACAAGAAGAAAGCTGAGTCGAGAGCTGTACACTTGCCTTTTTAATAAATCAACTAAAAGCTGGGAGGAAAAATTGATATCGAGAAATTTATATTTCTCTCGGATTTCTCTTCTTGGAATTAAAACATTGGATGCTTAATATCGTTTTCTTACATAGTCATTGATTCTTATCTTTGAACAATATTTTCTATGTTCTTATGTGTGTTATTCATTATGGAAAATTGACTGGAAAAACTTGAAAAGGAAAGAAAATGTTTCTGACCTATAATTTGAAGAATTTCGTAAAAATCCGTGAACACGAAGAAAGAAATGAAACAAAGAAAGATTTATTGACTAAATGTTTCCTAATTACCTATTTAAAAGAGCAGATTATTGAATTTATGATAACTTTTTAGCTAACTGATTATCTAATATGTTACTAACTTTCTTTTGGAGAAATGGTTTAATTATTTGAAATTTTAGCGGTTGAATTTGTTTAGCCCATATTTTGGTTTTGATACTTTATCGAAAGCTTTCCTTTCTATGCCAGGAATTTAGTGCTTATACTTATATCTAGGAACTTGCAAAAAGTGGCCATAAAAAGATGAGGGGATGTAATAATGAAATGAAGTTATGTTATGTTATGTTATGTTTTTACAATTATCAATACTGTAAAAGTTAAGAAAGTTGGGCAAATTGTTTTTGAATTGTTAATTTGTGCAAAATATTTCTATACACTTTAAACCTGTTAGATATTTCTCCTGCAAGCCATTTGATTTATTTTGAACAACTGAGAAACTGCATGAAACAGTAACTCAATGAAATTGTATATGACTCTACAAATATTCATTGTATTTGCTTTTTACTTTTTGTTACTTGCCAATTTATAATGCCATATTTAAATAATTATCGGTTGTTTGGTATTTTCATAAATTTCTTGAAATCGACAGGGTCAAGCTCGGCTATGGTGAAATGGCATTATTGGCGTTAACCAATCAAATTGCAAGAATGAATCGAAGCAGATCCTTGAAATGTTCTAAATATATATATATAGATATAAAATAAGAAACAAGACGTTTTCTCCGTTACTCAAAGTTTCGCGCTGTAGCGCTCCTCAGACGGTTTTATTCATATAAAAAACATTTCAAAATTCACCAAAGATATATACATGATAAAAGTTTACACACCTATTGATTAAATTGTTGTTCTATTGTTATTTGCTGCTATGTTAGTTATTTCCGTAGTAAATTATTATATTCTATTGTTCTATTTATGTTTTATCTCCCTTGAAATTTTTCAAATAAAATTGTTTTCGTGCCTGCATTTAGAAACCAGCTCAGATCTTCTATTTAATAAGTTCTTGTTTTTGTAAAAGGTTATAAATTTTTTTTTTCTCTAAACAGAGATGGCATTTTTTCAATACATTGTTGTATGGCACTGCCGTTGATAGAATTGACCATTTGACGAAGAATGATTTTCAGTTATCTTTTAGTGACCAGATGTGTTTAGACAACTATGTTTCGTAAAACGATCTTTGAATGCTCCTCAGTAAGGTCGGTGTAGTTGTGGCCGTTTGCGTCCTCATGTGTAGTTACGTTGGCATTATATATTATGCTGGTTGTCAAGCATTTGTTGTCAAGAGGGCAGTTTATTTTGGAGCAGCAATTGCATTGTTTTGTTGCTTGTTCTTTGTTGTCGGCGTTCAATAATTTTCTGTTGTGGCTTCTCAGAATTGTTTCCATGTTTGCCATGCAGCAGTAGCTGACTTTTACGTTATTTTGATTTTATTATTATCTTTTGCTCAGACAACAATTTTCAGCCATCCAAGTGTTGGCGCTCATTATGGCAGTGAATGTTGCCATCATATCTGGCCGTTTCTTATTTGGTATGCCATAAGCAGAGTCACTTTGTTAGGGTGTATGACATATGTGCAACATCCTGTGTTTATTTAAAAGAGAAAATGTGGTCCATGTGCTGTACAAATCCGTATGGTTTGGGCTGTTTGCCATGTAAAGTATAAAATAAATGAGAACAGCAGAGTGAATCAATTATAGCAAATAGAACAAAGCGACATTTTTATAGCGATATTTTTTGTATTTTTTTGTATTTATCATTTATCCACAAACCAGATAAGCTTGCAGCTTTTTTTCACCGGGGTGGTTGGTTAATTTTTAGTATTTTGAAGCTTGTGTGTAATTAGTATCCGGATGCCCTTCCTGACGCCAACCTATAATGCTCCAGCCAGGGATTGAACCTGAAACCCTGCGGGCCGTGGTCCAACGCCCTAGCCACTACACCAATGCCGCAGATAGGTAGGTAGGCAGACATTGCAGTGATGGGCACACTAAGGTAGATACACAACCAAATATAAATGTTTTAGACCTGATGGAAAAGATCAGCTTCTGAGACTTTGATGAAGACTCAAAAGACATGTTTGGGTCCATTGCTTAAAGATGGTGTTTTGTTGATGTTGTTGTAATTCTATTTGAATTTGCTGTTCAACATGAACAATTGCTTGTTTACATTTTTGCAAATGTATATACCTTGATGGTAGGCCTATATGGTAAAGAAGATATATTTGACATATCAGACCAGACTATATATGTATAAGATTACATTTTTAATCATATATATCCTCACCTGGTAAGCACAAGTGCTTGTTCATTGAAGAACATGAAACGAATTTACAGACATACAAAGAACATGTGTGCACTCACGAGGAATCGAATCCCTGTCTTCCATACGATGCACGGTCACTCTGCCACTGAGCTACCGATGTTATATAACTTTATTGTTGGCAAAACATTAACAGAGTGCGTGATGCAGGTACGCAGAGCAGTATAGAAATAGAGTCAAAGATAAGACATTGTCTCCGTTACTCAGAGTTTTGCACGACAGAGCTGATTAGATGGCGTTATTCATATTCACATTCAATATGAAAAATATATATGCAGCTATTATTTTATAAGTTTTTATTTATTTGTATGTAATATTATGCAAGACCATATATTTAAATTTAGAATAGTGTAGTTTCTTTATACTGTGATGAGGAGAAGCTTGCTAAGTTAGAGTCAGTAAGCTCTGCTGCTCTCAAGAATCCAAAATATGCCAGTGTGCATGTGACCCAGAGCATTTTATTGTTGGATGTTAAGGAATCCAATGAATTGCAGATGGTTATAACAAAGACAATGTAATAGGCAATCTTGATTTAGTGGTCTGACACACCGTCATTTGGATACCACAGACTACTCTACGGAGCTGCAAAAGTAATGTTGTTGTCAAATAATCTTTGAAAAGTTGAGAAACTTGCGTAGAACTGAGACGTAAATGCAATGAGGCGATGGGCCAGTCCATTGACTAAGAACATGTGGATCCAACCTCCAAAGAGCTCCTCTGTATTCTAATTTATTAGCTTTTAATCTTTATATTAATGCATTATTCTGTATGTACTATGCTATGGACCCTTTGTAAAAAAGCCGGAAATGGCTTATAAGGTTTACTCAAAAAATGATGATGATGATGATGATGACGAGGTCACATCAATTTGGCCAGAAGATGATGCAAATTGATGACTAGATGGGGCCAAATGGAGGAACTCCTGTCAATGGAAACAGCTAAGCAATGGAGCATCATCAACTGAGTTACAACAACTAGGGACTGCATTTCTGTATCCAACAGAAATGAGTTGATTCATTTCTATTTAATTGTTAGATTTTGTAATTACGCTAGTTTGAATGTTTTTATTGTGTAAAAGTAAATTAATTGTTGGTGGCAAACAATTGTGACAATTGTAATGTTGATTTGTGTTGGACTTCATTACATTTGTCTGTGTTATATCTTTATTTATAATCTTTATTTATAATCTTTATTTATATATTTTTTAAACTTTTATTAACTGAACGGTCCACAAACTTCGTCAACAGTTCATGAACGTTAAATGGCCCACTTTATGATGAACAGTATGTGAAAGTGGGGGTATTTAATTTTAATGAACTGCTTTTCACAAGGGTTGTGAAGTTTTCATATTATCGTTATCTTATGTATCATCACAAAGTAGCTGCTATCATCTGGTGGATGATCAAGATAAATGATTATTAACACATTTGAGGAATTGTGCAAATGGGTAACCTATTACTGACCAAACATTTCTTCCTTGTGTTTTAATGATCTTTTATTACTTTTCAGATGGTAATTTAAAGTCTACCCCAGACATTAACCAAGAAGGTATACTAATCATTTTTATGTTTTGTCCATTATAATTCAAATACAGTTCTAGAGAATTTTTATGCTTATGAATATTCATGTACTGTACATGATTTATCACACAAAAAATCAATGTAAAGTCAATTATGAATCAATTATGAATCAATTACAGCATTCAATTATTTCTCCACTTGATTGTATTATTAATCAACAAGGCTGATTTGATATATCTACCTGGATATATAATGTGATAGAAACTTTTCTTAGTCTTTCTCCTTTTCAAATGTAGTTTTACAGTGGAGCCAGTATCTGGGTAAAAAGTTCATCTTAAATATAAGAAAAATAATCTCAATGAATGTTATCATGAAACATAGTTTGTCATTCAAATTCTGCCCCACCCAGATGTGAACAAGGGCATGATTTCTTCATGATCTCAATACTCTATGGTATTTGGGTATACCCAGTGAAGTTTTGATGGAGAAATGTAGAGAGACGTCATTTCCACGCTACTTTCATCAGGCAACACCGTTATCACCCTGGCCTACGGACACATTTACTGAGTTAATGGATTGTTCATGAACCTTGTGAACAATTCATGAACAGTTCACAAACTTTATAAAAATTCATGAATTCAAGAACAAATGCCTTATAAACAGTTAGTGAACCGTTTATGAACGTTAGATGGCCTGTCTTTCATCAAAATATCACAAACAAACTGTTCATGAGCATTTCAGGAATAGTTCATGAAAGTTGGGCCATTTGATATCCATGAACATTTTCACAGAGGCATTGAGTATGGTAGCGCCCCCAAGGAAAGATATACTTCAGCCCGGTGTAGCCTTTATGGTCCAGAATTCCAATCAACTATTCAATGATTTCTATAGTCATAGACATTAATAATCATAAAAGTAGTACTCACCAAAAAACCGTAAAATCCTCTGCAATACTTCATGAATATTTCCTGAATTTTTCGAATAGCTCATACATTTTCTTAATAATGTGTCAACGTTTTGAATAATTCATGAAATTTTGAATAGTTCGTGAATTTTAACATTCATGCACTTTGGCTGCCCATCCAAATCCCTAATTCAATTTTACCCACATTAATGGCAATTTTAGCTTGATTATTTCTAAGCTCCAAAACAGAGCATGTACCACAGCTGATTAGATATGCCAAGAAATCATCACTCTGGCTGCATAATTATAAGCTGAGTGAAATGCAGGTGCAAATCTATGAATGCTGTAAATCCGTTATTTTACTATATAGCCTTCATTACCTTATTATAAAAATACATGATAAATTAGCCAGCAGCATTCCTACGATTTTTCATTTTGTGTCATCTTTTAGGTCATGCAGCATTATTTGCAACTTTAATTACGCGCACAGCTAAAGACATTGATTACATCATTAACACACTGCCAAGCGGACAATGTACTGAAGAACTACAGGTAGAGTGTAACCATAGTTTCTTAGTATACACATTTTCATGTTTCATAATTTGACTAGTTTGCAAAATAAAATCCAGAATGCAAACAGTCAAGTATTGCTTGATTTCAAATGTGTTGGGGATTCTATTTTCATACTGCAGCAAATTAAAACTCTTGTTGATTTATCCTTCAAACATGGGTGGGATGTCTATATATGGCCTGCTGTCCGTGGTACTGTAATAAGGTTATTAAATTAATAGCAGTTAAGATAACAGAGTGGCAAATAATAATATACTGAGGCCATCAAAACTACACATTCAGTACTGAATCTCGCCATTAAATGAAAATGTAAGTCCAATGTTTGAGACTACTGCAATAGATACTTGTAAAATGGAACCTGTTACAACGGTCACCGATATGCAGTGGCCACCTGTCTATAGCGGATACTCCTTTTGGTATGTCCGAAATAGCATTTTCCATTGAATCAACCCTGTATACAATGCTAATCCTAATATAGCCTATAATGAATTAACCTGCATATAGTGGTCAATTTAGCTCACATTGTTATGTACAGGTTTCACTGTATGCTAATTAATTACTGAATTGAATATAAATTGGGACTGCTTATCTTTAATGGTGACTCTGCTACGCCATTAACCAAATACCCATCCAATCAATATATATATATATAAGTGTTGGTTGGCGTTATATTCTAATTACTAAATCCTATTTAGGTCACAAGCTTAATGAGACTTGAACGTGAAAACAGGGAGTCTGGAGACAAATTGAAAGAGGCTGTTGCTGGTGGTGGTGAGTCAGTCCACGTGATGATTTATTACTTCACTCAAAATATGGCAAACAATAAAAGATATGCTTACTTTCTGAACACAATCACACAATACTGTCAAATGACCAGTGGTGGCACCAGAGGGAGAAGGGGCTACAGCTACCTTGTCAGGGGTACCAAGCCCCTTGTCGGGATGAAAATTTTAATTGTCAGGCAAATTGTTGATGCATTTTTACAAATATTTTCTATAAATAACCCCTAGTCGGGGAGGTAGCCTCGTTGTCAGGGAAATTCTGGTACCTTTCCTGAATATGATCTTCAGTGTTGCAACGCACAATAATCATTTCCATAATTTACAATTTCAATTTAAAAGGTCTGTTCGATTTAATTGAAAGCTTTTTGTCAACATTAATTTATCATCCTTTGAAGGCATCTGTCTCCCCCTCAATTCATCCATCAACAGGTATTATCAGGGGTCTAGGATCGACAACTTTGATAATATAGGGGACTGACATCAGATTGCACCATACTCCCCGGCAAATTTGATGATCATTAAAGTAGTGTGCTGTTCTTTTTATTGTGACTTTCCCAATTTAGTTATACCGTACTGGCAGGGTTTATCTTTACCCACCAATTCTAATCTTAAATTCAATAACTGTCAGGTTCATCTTAGCAACGAATCCCTATATGGATTTGTGTCATGCATCAATCAATAATTCATAAGTTGAAAGGTTGCATTTTATGATATTGTAGTTGATCTTGTAGGAGTAATAACTCTATTATATAACTATTAAGTAGCAACAATCCACATTCCATTAATCTGTCAGATTGGAATTGTTTTAAAAAGCTTTTAAAACGATGATTTTCAAATATTATATCTCCTTCATTTTAATCAAGTTTTAGCAATTACTGGATACATATTTTATTTCCACTCATTGATCAAATTGCCTCTCTTTTGTTACTTAGAACAACTCCTTGTTGAAATTCGTCAGGCATTATCAGAGATTGATGAGTCACTGCTTAAAAGTCAAGGGGTTGAATTATCAAAGTGTTAATAATATCGACTACTGTACTGATCCAGTCAATGTATGTTATAATATATCCAATAAGTGACCAATTCAACCGTCATTACGGGGAGAATCGAGCAAATTTCAGATTGTGTTTATCAATAACTTTCACATACTATTATTATGGAAGTAAATTACAATGGATAATATGTCTATCATTAGTGTATATATTAAGTCTAGTAATGTAGCTGCCAAATTGATTATAACGATGAGTTGGCGGTAACTTGACAGATACATAGATTGATGAAAGCGAATAGATAGACATAGAATACTCAAGAAATAGACACAGCTTTTAACAATAACACATAACCATTGATCTCTTTGATATGTACAATATGATATGGAAACTTGTTTTAAACTATAAGATAGGAAAGGTAAAATGAGTTAGCTATATTGATTATATGAGTAATGATTAATTTAACACTAAACTAAACTAATAAATTATAATGTCATACCGTGTGTCAGCTGCTTCTTTGTTTTTCGTTGTTGATGTTAATATGATTGATGGGCTAATAATAGTATACTTTAAATGTTTATTGTAAATATGTTATTTCTACTAATATTACGATATAACGATGTTGATGTTGATGGATTCGATTTTGTTGCCAACTGAACACTTGGTCATGAGCACGCAAATTGTATTGCTTCAGTACGCATGCGTATTAGTTAATATATGAAGGTAATATTGGAGCTTACATAAGGCCTCCCCAATGTGAGAGTAAATTGAACAGTAAAGTTTATAATAATATAAAGCGACAATATAATGTAACTGCACTAATTAACGATAAAATAATATTGAATGTCTATAGATATTGCATATAAAATTATAAATGTTCCATTTTCAATGTTCTTTTATGGTAGTAAATGTGAATATACTTACCCAACTTCCTCGATACTCACTTGGCTTCTTCGAGTATACATAATTTCGTAATTGGTCGTACCAGGGTTGAATTTTCAGTCTGAACCTTAACAGATCTGACTTTGCCATCTTGACCAGGGTAAGCTTCGATGACTCTGCCAAGTCTCCACACACTTCTTGGTAGCATCTCATCAGTAAGAAGGACAAGGTCGTTGGTGTTGATGTTGCGATGTGGTTGACACCATTTTTGACGTTGTTGGAGAGTTGGAAGATATTCTTTCTTCCATCGCTGCCAGAATAGATCAGCCAGGTACTGCGTCTGTCTCCATCGGCGTCGGACGTAGTTGTCTGAGTTGTCGTACATGCCAGTTGGTAGATTTGGTGATGGTCGTTGAAGTAAAAGATGATTTGGCGTGAGTGCCTCGTAGTCGTTAATATTATCTGATGATGCTATGATAGGACGACTATTCAGAATGGCTTCAACTTCAGTTAAGAAGGTATATAATCTGTTGCCTTGCAGATGACGATTTCCTAAGGATCCAATAACTGCTATGAGTGCCTTGCGCACACTCCTGATGAGGCGTTCCCAAACACCACTCATGTGACTGGCCTTCGGTGGTTGAAAGTGCCAGTTGATTTTTTGCTGCGACAGATGTTTAGCGATTTTTGATTGGTTTAACTCAGATAGTGCTTCCTTCAATTCTTTTCTTCCTGATGTAAAGTTGCTTCCATTGTCACTCCAAATATCGCCTGGCTGCCCCCTTCTATTGATAAATCTTCTCAATGTGTCAATAAAATCGTTTGTGTCTAGGGAATCCGCTAGTTCTAGATGCACTGCCCTAGACGATAAGCAAGTAAATATGCATCCCCATTTTTTTTCTGTTTTTCTTCCGTGTTTGACTAACATTGGACCAAAGTAATCCAGTCCAGTATTATGGAATGGGGGGACATCATCTTGTAGTCTTGCTGAAGGTAGATTTGACATAATTTGTCTGGCGGGTGTTGCATTATATCTGCGGCAATCAATGCAGTTCCTTACAAGTTTTTTCGATGTTGACCTTGCACCTAGTATCCAATACATTTGTCTTGACTCTGCTAAAATATGCTGATAGCCAGCGTGACCAGATTTGATGTGATGATATTGAAGAATTAATTTAGATATGTGATGTTCTTTTGGCAATATGACTGGATGTCTTGCTGCAAAACTTAAAGGTGCGTGAAACAGTCTCCCCCCAACGCACAATGTATCTTCCTTCAAAAATGGTTGTAGGTTTAATAATTTGCTGTTTTTTGATAATTGTTTCTTGTTTTGTAGAGTATTAATTTCTTTTTTGAAGTGTTGTAGTTGGATATATTTAACAATAGATAATTCTGATTTCTTTAATTCTTCATGGGTTGGCAGAGTAGTTACACATTCTTGCTTGTTATTCAAGTATTGAAAAAATCTTTTAAGCCATGTTGTCTGCCATATTAACTTCTTCAAGCTTGATGATGAATTTAAGAACCTTTCGGTTGGACTTTCAATGTCTCCTGTTGCATTAACTATGATTGCAGGTGTTTTAATTTCCACGTCGTCCTTTAGGTCTGTGTCGATCTTAGGTTTTATAGGCCAAGTTGATTTTTCTTGACTTAAAAATTCCGGTCCATGAAACCAAAGTGAATTTTTTGTTAAATGTTCTGGTGTCGTACCTCTTGATGCTACGTCTGCTGGATTTTCCTTTGTATTGATATATTGCCATTGTTCAATGTCTGATTTTTCTCTTATTTCTGTAATTCTTGTAGCGACATACGTACGAAATCTTCGAGATTCACAATTGATATATTTGATTACTGTTGTTGAATCTGTCCAAAATGTAGTATTTGATATCTTCAAACCAATTTCATTTTGTAGTAATTCATTAACCCTGACTGACATGGTTGCTGCTTGTAGTTCTAGTCTAGGTATCGTCATAGGTTTTATTGGAGCCAACTTGGTCTTGCTCATGATGAAATTAGAATTTATTTTTCCCTTTGTATCAACTGAACGTAAGTATGATACTGTTGCACAGGCGTATTCTGAAGCATCCGAGAAGTGGTGTATTTCTAGTTCTGTTGAACCTGATAACTTTATTAGGCGAGGAATTGTTATTCTTTCAGCATGTTCCATGTCATTTATCCAAGATTGCCATAATTTTTGTTCAATTCCAGGTACAACGTCATCCCAATCCAAGCATAGTTTCCATAACCTTTGTACCATTAGCTTGGCTGGTAGAAGAAGAGGTGTGGCAATACCCAATGGGTCATACATTGAGCTGATACAACCAAGCATTGCACGTTTTGTTCTTGCATCAATGTTTCGATTAACCTTGAAACCGAAAGAGTCTTCCTTTACGTTCCAAATAACACCTAAAGCCCTTTCTGAATTATCATTGCTTTTGAGTAATTCAATTGCATTTGAAGCTAGTTCTGCACCTTCAATTGAGTCAACAACTTTAGTAGAATTGCTTATCCATTTAGTAAGCTTGAAACCCCCTCTAGCCAAAAGGCTTACCAATTCCGATATCAAATTTATTGCTGTGTGTTCATTTGGAACTGACTTCAATAGATCGTCGACGTAGAAATTTTTCAGAACCGTTTCAACAGCTTCAGAGGAATATTTTGATTTATTATCCGTTGCAGTACGATGTAAAGCATAGCATGCACAGCATGGAGAGTCTGTTGCACCAAATATGTGCACTTGCATGGCATAGTCCTTAGGGGGGTGGTTGAATTCATTTTCCCACCATAAAAATCTCAATGATTGGGTGTCTTCATATCTAACATTTACTTGATGGAACATCTGTTTAACGTCTCCCAGGATAGCTACTTTCTCATGGCGAAATCTTGTTAGGACACCCAATAGTGCATTATTTAAATCAGGACCATGCAGAAGCTGATTGTTAAGTGATATTCCGTCATGCTTTGCGGCTGCATCGAACACTACTCGGATCTTCTTTTTGTTGGGATTGACAACTGCGTGATGAGGTAAGTACCAGATTTTTGATGATTTGAAATTCAGTTCTTCTTGAGATAATTTTTTGGCATGGCCAGACAATAGGTAGCCATTCAAAGCTTCTTTATAAGATTTATGAAATTCTGGGTTTCTAACAAATCGTTTACGCAAACTTAGCAGTCTGTTCAAGGCTAATTGTCTGTTATTTGGTAATTTTATATTTTGATTACGCCACAGTAATCCGGTTTCATAATGCCCTTCAGTTAATTTGCATGTTGCGTTGAGTGTTTCTACAGCTCTTTTGTCCTCTATTGAGGGTTCCACCTTTTCCCTTATGCCTTGACTGTCAATCTTCCAAAACTTCTCTAGTGTCTGATTTAGATTATCATCAGCTTCATTGATACTATTGACTGTGAGTCCCGTTCCTTCCCCGCCGCCTTTACCAATCAAGCACCACCCAAGACATGTTTTAACGGCAATTGGTTCGTTTTTATTTCCCTTCCGATGGTCTAGCTGAATTAAAACTTCGGGGACGTCAACTCCTATTATTAATTCCACAGGCTTGTTTTCTACCAGCGGAAATGTAATACCCTTTAAATGAGCGTAGTCTTCAGTCATTAATTGAGGTGCCTTTCCAGATGTAAAAACATTTAGTTCATTGATTACGATGACCTTTGGCAAGTCGATCCAGGGATTATTATTTTCGAATGAATTTGCCATCAATTTTACCTTCTCTACATCATGAGTGATTTGCTTGCTATTAACAGTCGATATAGTGATTCTTTCTTTTGAACCTGTAAGTCCTAAAGAATCAGCTAATGATTTAGAGCATAAGGTAACAGAAGACCCAGTGTCTAATAAAGCGTTTGCTGTAACTTCTAAACCGGATTCGGATTTAATCTTGATCCCCACAGTCTGCACCATCGCGTGCTGTGAATTGTTTTTTGTTGTCATGGCAATAACTTCTCCAGCGGCTTCGTCTGTAGCTTGAACGTTAGCAATCTGTTGCGTAACTTGTGTTTGAGTAGTTGTTTCCTGCCTATTGTTTGTTGCTTGTTGTGTATAGTTATGCAGTAAAGTGTGGTGACGTCCGTTACATTGTCTACAATTGATTTGGCTTTTACATATTCTTGCCGAGTGATTTATTCCAAGACAGTTAAAACAGAGTTTATGATGTAGAACTAAATCACGCTTTCCATTGTAATTTTGTTTTGTGAATTGTTCACATTTATATACCTTGTGTTCGCCGTTACAAATATTACATTGATTCTGACTTTCTGTATTTATTGCGTTCGACATTGCCTGTATTGTATTGAGTTCAATGTTGTTTTCTAATTGTTCTTCGTCGACGGCGCCTATTACCAAACTTTTCCCGAATGTTTTTTCTATCTTCATGCTAGCCCTTCCAAAAACAGGATCATTAAGCGTTTCGGCTTCTGAAACAACGAATTTTGCAATGTGATCTAGTGTAGGGTGAATTGATTTATTCTTAAGCTTTGTTGCCCTTGAAGCCCATTTATCTCTTAGAAATTGTGGTAACTTTTTTATTACTTGCTTCAACGTTATGTTAGCGTTCATGTCGGATTGATACTCAGTTTTTTGCAGTGTGTCTACACAATCTTGTAGTGCATACGAAAAATTCAAGATACCTTTAACATCATCATTACGGAATTGGGTTCCTGTTGTTATTTTTGTAATGAATGCATTTGAAATTTCATAGCTATTTCCAAATCGTTTTTTGAGCAACCTTAATGCGCGTTTGTAACCGTCATTGATTCCCAAACAGTTTTGGATCACATCTTTCGCTTCTCCTGTACAACTATTTTGCAAGTGCCATAATTTTTCGTTGTCACTTAACCCTGTTGGGGCCATCATTTGTTCAAATGTTTCTGTGAAGCGGATGTAATTTGTACAATCCCCATTAAAGGACAGGGGGCGAATAGTAGGTAGTCCTATTCTAGCAATCATATTACTGAGTTGGTTGCCTTGATTGAAAATGTCAATGTTATTGGATAGATTTGAATTAGTTGGCGTAAATTGTTTCTCAGGTAAAGTTTCAACCCAATTGCTTACTTTTTCATGCGTGTTTAACTGTTTGTTTATTATCGACATCGTTTTTAAAGCAGTGATATTGGGTTTCACGTCGTCAATTTCCTGTGTTTGCACTGTGCTATGTTCACTTTCGTGATCCACGCTGTTGCTACTGCTGTCATCGCAATATTTTAGATCCAATTCAGCACGTTTTAAGTTCATGTTGACGTTTAGCATCTTCTTACTTTTTGTTAATTCTATTTCTTTATCAATTAATTTAGAAGTTTCATCCCTCTTGTATTGGGCAAATTCTAGCGCCTGCATTGCCTCTTTTCGGCGAGTCGAATTAGACGTTTTAGAGTGTCTAGATGACTTAGAGCCTTTTGTTCTAGCAGAATGCTGATCTGCATTTTTGTCAGTGTTCTCATTATATGTTCCCTCTAAGGGTGGCATAGAAGCGCCCTCTCCGTTCTTCGACATGTTTTGTGATAAAAACGTTTAAAACTTTGTGTAGCTGCCAAATTGATTATAACGATGAGTTGGCGGTAACTTGACAGATACATAGATTGATGAAAGCGAATAGATAGACATAGAATACTCAAGAAATAGACACAGCTTTTAACAATAACACATAACCATTGATCTCTTTGATATGTACAATATGATATGGAAACTTGTTTTAAACTATAAGATAGGAAAGGTAAAATGAGTTAGCTATATTGATTATATGAGTAATGATTAATTTAACACTAAACTAAACTAATAAATTATAATGTCATACCGTGTGTCAGCTGCTTCTTTGTTTTTCGTTGTTGATGTTAATATGATTGATGGGCTAATAATAGTATACTTTAAATGTTTATTGTAAATATGTTATTTCTACTAATATTACGATATAACGATGTTGATGTTGATGGATTCGATTTTGTTGCCAACTGAACACTTGGTCATGAGCACGCAAATTGTATTGCTTCAGTACGCATGCGTATTAGTTAATATATGAAGGTAATATTGGAGCTTACAAGTAAGTAGTTTGTACAAAATTTTATTTTATAAGTATATTTCAGATAGGGTAGATTAACGTAGTAATTAAAGTCAAATAGTAAAATCGATTCTAATCGTCATAATATGAATGTCCAATTCTGCCAGTTTGCTAGTCTGTGTGTGCAAACACCGTTCTATAAATCCATTTTATAGGTTTAGTCATGGTTTATTTACGCTACTCTGTAATTAATTGGCTCTCCAACGCTATTGTAGTATAAATACTATATCGATTGGCGTAACACCAAGTTCAAATAGTAGTAGTACTGAGTTACATTAAACAGAATTTGCTTGCAATAACTATAACCGTCACAGTGATTAGCTTTTGTATGGTTAAGTAACAGTTTTCGAAGACTGCTTGAATTCTGATTATCTTACAAAGGTCTATATTGCTACTCGTAAACTCTCTTCTTCTGTAAATTTGAAACGCAGGAAGCAGGCTAAGAGAAAAAAATGCTAATTAGTATACAGCACAGAATTGCAACATAACAAATGACCCAAATAAGCAATTTTAAAAATGTATCTATATATTGGATAAACATAATTAAACATAACTATTACAATTTTTAAAACGTTGCCAGCAGCTGTTATCTTATAAAAGCAATATTATACATGGCTAAATATAAAATGATGATACACAAATAATAATAATAATAATAATAATAATAATAATAATAATAATAATAATAATAATAATAATAATAATAATAATAATAATAATAATAATAATAATAATAATAATAATAATAATAATAATAATAATAATAATAATAATAATAATAACAATAATTACAATAGTAATAATAATTAGTTGTTTTTATACCGTATTTTCATCACATCTATCTCTCATTTTGTCGCATAACACCTCACCGGAATAAAGGACGTCGGCTTCAACGTGAACACTTAAGGTAAGGTAGCCGCGCAAGGTAATTTAGAGAACACTTTGGATGGGTTTTATGAACTTTTCATTTAAGTGGACACTTTTAAACAAATACAAAATTTGAAAATAGATTTTGTGTACATGTACAATTTGGGATGATAGGTCCAAGACGGATCCAGTCTCCATGACAACGGTGTAATCCTAACGCCTTCCATCTTGTACGAATTCCCATTTCCCCTTCACCCCGGCAATGTCCAGAGTCACCACTAACTCTTGATTGACACTCGACGCAAACTGGTAAACGACTTTCTAATTTTGAAGCCCAAGTTTCCGCACATGAATGTCTTTTGAACATCAACTTGAAATTCACACAATAACTACGGAGAAATAAAACGTCATGATTAAATATAAGCAGGACTGCATTTGTGACAACCATTAACTAACTAACTAACTAACTAACTAACCAACTAACGAGGTTGTCGCCATTTATGCAAATCGTCAGAGGGACTTCGGGTAAGATGTGTTTCGCGAGTTACTACATCAGAAAGGTCTCTGAAAAGTCGCTTTTCAAGGACAAATCAAACAAGGACAAATTAAAATACGCAATTCGATGCATTTCCTCGTTCGTTTCATACCAGTGCGCAACAATAACGAGAGAGCCAGAAGTGATACAGAAGTGTGCATGATGTGCACTTCGTTTTAACAATTGTTCAGAATGGAATGTTCACTTCAATCAAACTTCAGAGATCAAAACAGTGCTGGCAGTCAGCCAGTACTATCAATATTATAATCATAAGTTCTTTAGGAATGTTGCCAAAGGTCACGTCACTTGGCTGAAATGTGTTTAAGAATGCAAACATATATACGAGAAGAGAGATAAGCCTCAGCTTATATCGAAGAAATCATGAATTTTGACCCAAAAGACCAATTAAGGGACAAATGCTCCTATCGTCCCCGTTCCCGCATTGCCTTTAATTAGTTAACTAAATGATTAACTATAGAAATGGATCAAATTTGCTTCATTTGACTGGCTTTTGATTAACGGGGTGTGCTAATTTTATCAGATTATATGCTGCATCCGATTGTTGGATCGGATTAGTCTTCCAAAGTACACCCTACGCATGTTTTAAATATCTTTACATCTAAAGTACACAACCAACTACATAACATACCAAGGTCGAATTAAATGTAATATGATAACTAACGCCACTAGCTGATATAGTCAGATATCACAGCATGAAATAATCAGATATCCAAATACGTGGATGAATGAGGCCTAAAATGATATCATGTTTAAAATGGTTTTACAAATCAAATCATATGAAACTCACCTTCCTGGCACTTGTGGTTTCTCAGCTTCGTTTTCATGAGCTGGTAAAATGTTTTCGTATCCCCAAGAACCAAAAGGAACACGGCGATAAGCCTCGGGTAGAATCAGGGCAGTTTCTGGAATAAAACCAGGCAATAATAAATCAGTTTTGACTATTCAATAGATCAATACAAATGGTAGAAACGTTACTCTCTTTACTCTTCTCTAACTAGACAGAACAAAATTATCAAACATTTAATACATAAACATAAATGTAATGAAGACGAATGACAAGCTGTTACCTTTCTCCCCCCCTCATTGTGACGCCTGCGGTACATTTGTCATCCAAAGTGAATAATAGAGAAATAACCACAATAACGATAGGTAGCATGTCGTTGTTTATCATAGTAACTCATAAGCAACTCATCGATGACTTATTAATTCCTGGCTAATCAATTTGAATAAATAAAGGGCGGGGTTTCCGAATCCAACAATTTCTACAAACATGAGTGGCGGCGAAAACAAGAAAAGCGCGGTTTTTCATAAGAAATGTGCAAGCAATAGATGCCTGCGAAGAAAATAGTTTCGCTTCTGACTCACCAATTTTATTTGGACACTGATTGAGTGAACAACCGCGAACTTGACGTAGACTAGGGCATTCTTTCCCGCCGTTGACCGGCAACTGAGTTACAATACGTTTTCTTCGCATAACACCAAAGCCACAATCAGCTGAGCATTTCGACCAGTTAGTCCAGCTATTGACGACACAGTCACGTGACCCTGTCGTAAGGAATATTTTATCATTAGTATAATAATAATAATAATGAATGAAAAAACTATTGAGTCTCTTTTACATGATGCAATGCACCATACGAGGCAAGGGAGGGGACAAACTCGTAAATAATATATTATTTAGTTCCAACCACATAAACAATACATTTGAAGTTTGTAATAAATACGAATGTACAAACGAAATATGAAATGAAAAATGTTTGCTTTCTCAAACTACAGCAGCTATCAAATTTTGAATTTATATCGAACAAATGTGGGGTTCGTTTGCAGTTCCTTTTGATTACTTAACAAATATGAAAATAGATGAAACCATGGCCGGCTTCGAGCAAACGGCAACTAAAACAACGTGGTTTTTGTCATTCAGGAAATTCAAAATCATTCAAGCGGATATCACACGGATAGTAACATCACATTCATAGGTAATTTCTAATTGAGACAAACTTGTTACTTTGAAAAACTGGCACACAATCCTCAAAACAAAAGTTTTAATTTTCCAAATTTGAGATGGAGAACCGTCGCATTATTTCAATACAAAATAAATCAAAATACAGGAGTAACTACTATCGGCCACTATCAGTCTCGCCAAACATTGAATTTGAATGAGTCTGTCATTTTCGTACCATCTGAGTGTTTACACACGTTTATTGTTTTAAAAGATTTTAAATAAATCTGTAACTCGGAAGCACTTGAATAGCAGGACTCTCTTAGCGTTCAACATATGAAGACTTCACAAAATTCTGACAGATTAATTGAGAATATTTCGATAATATAACATAGGGATTGTTTTTCCGTTTATGTATTGCACTGTCTACGTATTTCCAGCCATTCAATATCAGATTAGATCTTGTAGTATATTATGCCAGTCAAAATCCCAAGAGTCGTAAACAACTTGATCATGCTTTTATGATTGATAAAAACAACAACAGTGATTTTGTTTTGCAGCTGTGTCTATTAAATTAAAAACGCCTTCATCAGTTTTCCCTTTCAATTCAAGGATTCCCAGCTATGTAGGTATGTTTATTTATTGACCTAATTGTCAAAGATATTAATAGCAGTAGAGAACAATAATGTAATACGTCGAAAAAACATTTTTCAAAACACAACATTTTTCTTAGACAAGCAGAACATTTTGCATTGTTGCTAGGCAACACCTTATGACAATTAGTCAATAATTCAAAGACCATCGACTTGAAAGGTTGACAAATTTGTAATAAATAAACCTAACAATAAAATTTATGGATTAACAGTTCTAATCTCGGGATATCGCTTTAATATGTTTTGAATTCAACTAAATGACAATGTTGGCTTATAGAAATATAAAGTGAAATCACCGCAAACATGATCAAGACGAAGACATAAAGAGAGCTAAGGTTATGTTTAAAGCGATTGCGTATAATGATTGTAAATGTATTATTCCAGCACAGTAAATGATTAGGCATTACAATTCTGCATGAGTTAAAAGGACTTTTATCACAGAATTTCACAATTCAAATACAAATACAAATTTCACAAAATCACGAATTTTTTTCCAATGGCAACAAAACAACTTTTCAAGAAGAATTCGATTGACATGTATAATACTGTATTTTACTTCAGAAATTGTAAGCAGATCAGAATTTTAAAATGACATTTGATCAATTTTAAGCGATACAATTTTCTGTGATTCTGTGTCAGCGTGCCATCATAAATGCAAAAGACAAGATATTTAGAAATAACGAAAAAAAAATTAAAAATGTGATAAAGACAAATAAAATATCGTGTCTGATTAATTCTCACCTTGACAAAGTTTTCTCATTTTTAAATAATCGCTGCAACAGTCTCTGGTGGTTTTACAGTATTCATCGCAATAACAATATTTTCTGCCATGGATTTGTTTGCCCGTCCTAGGATCTCGAACGTTGACAAAGCAACTGCTATTTCTCCCTTCACAACATACCATTTTGCCACCAAAAGTACGTTGATCACATAAACCATTTGTTAAATCAAACAATCCAACGGTCAAAACCACGAAAAGAGTGACAACGGTCAAATTATTGACGGAAGACATCTTTGCTTGTGAGTCTGAATAAGAAATGAGCAATGTTGTTGCGAAAAGGTCTTTGAAGGGCAAGGCCACAGTGCGACAATGAGTGCGAAGATAAATTTTATTTGATAAAACACAATTATCTGTGTGAATATTGCTACAACGGATTTGCCACCGTCTGCCAAGCCGATCGCCGCAACAATGCTAGGGGCGACAGCGATCAACTGAGTTTTGTCCTTTGTCCTTGGGATGGCTGTGCTGCTGTGACTGCCACGCTTACTGGAATCACTGAATACGATTTGCCCAGTCAAGTGGTACGGAAGGAAGTTCACGGATTTATATTCTATGTGCCTGCGAAAATCTCATCGTGGTTTTGTCATTTGAATCGTGCGCGTCTTTCCACTGCACGCGACTGGCTAGCTTGTGCTGATTTCTCAGCATGCTGCAAAAATCGATTATGACACACCACGCCGTTTTCTAACACCACACGGTGAAATATTATGCCTAGTCTAACAATGCCAGACCGATATTTTGTTGATGATTGTATATTCACGTTGCTTGTACGTGATGATGCCAGTCCACTATGGGTACACGTTTCATATTACCGGGTTCCACCACAGGAATGTCTCTAAATATGTCCAAAAGACCGTCAAAAGAGAGACGAAGATATATGAAAATAGTGTCTACCGCAATATATCAGTCAGACTATTTTTAGGTCGTTCCAATCAACGCATATTATGTTGCGGCTTCAGCAGTGAAAGGTATTAAGTATATTAGACCGTTATATACAGTAAAGTAAAACTCACAGAAAACGATAGTCAAAACACACAAGTAAAATAAATGTAACTATCTATGGGTTCTGTTATTCAAACAACCTTAATCTACCAGCCTTAATCTTCAAACGCAATCTATTGCTTGGGTCAGAATAATGTCCTATTAATAGCATGGCTTGACAACTTGTCATTCAACATTCACTCTTCATAGTCATACACTGTTGTTGAGTCAGATAGCATAATGATAATTAATTACAAATATATTGATATTATATCCAATTAAATGCATTAATAATTATTATAAGTAGATACTGATCATGCAAATCCCCACCATTTATGAATGTAAGTACACGAACCGAATACAGACAATGTTTCATTTATATCAATAGAGAATCAATGTCACCTGCTGGTTAACTATGAATGAATGCGTATCAAAAATAAGAAATGATAATGTTATGATCCGTGCACCGATCATAGAAGATTGTAAAATCTGTGCTACTGATAATGGATGCAACTAATGACAAAGTAGGCTTCGTTTGTTTGTGTCAGATACGATGACAACTATTAGGCAGTCATCAATACTCGCTGAGTAGACGATAAAACTGACCTGTAGGTAATTTCATAAAATAGATAAACAAAACATTAGCCACAACTCAACACGACCGGATTATAATTTATTTGTCTATCAAAGTGCTCCGCCTGTTTTGAAGAGTTTCCGTTTTTGGTAAGATGCACCCGCCGAAGCATAAAAAGATACACAAAAGCGTGACTGTGTTTCAAAGGACAGTTGCCATAGTAACAAAAATCAAAACCATCGTCATCGTCTTTGTAGACAATCGCATTTCTTTTTCATAATTTCTCTGATCATCATTATAATTATCGGTCTGTCAAGACACGCATTTTTCATATGGACATACCATAAATTTAGGTAACTATAAAGCATATATAATTTTGTTTTCTAAATAATAATGATAATGATAATTATAATAATAACAATATTAATAATAATAACAATAATAATAATAATATACTATACTATGTTTACTTTGAAAAATTTTGTATGTTTTTTCATGCCCTGAGGCTTGATGGTTATCAATGTCATGGCAACCAGCCATATTGTAAAAACATCAATTGGTTTCTACTAGAAACTATTATATAATTTTGCTCAACAGATTTCCAACGCAATGCCAAGAAAGAGCCGTCAGTCACCAGCCTGAGGAAATCGTTTGGCTTTAAAAGAGAACGGCATTCTAAAAGAAGCGCGGTTTTCTCGCTTCGGGTCAACTTTACGCTTGCTTACACTCGGAGATGACGACGATACAGTGTTGCCTCTGGCGATTTTCCGCGAAGTTTCTTCGTCTGAACTAATTGAATGACCAGATGACGACCGCAGCTCACTTACAACATCGTTACCATTAGCAACAAGGGCAATAGAGTTTGTACCACTGAAACAGTATGCTGCAGAACGGTCTTTGCTGAGTGTCGCAAGAAGAATAGCCCCTGGGGCTTCTGCGTTACCCAAATATCGAGGAGATGGAATGTCAACATATTCCCACGAATAAGTACTGCAATAGAACGATATAAAGTGTTAATGAAAGGAGATGAACAAGAGGAGTAATCAGATCACCCCACACCGACAAGAGAAGCCTTTCCGAGAATCTAAGGTGCTTGCTTGACGTTCCATAGTAAAAACTGTTTCTTGCGACCAATTGTCATTTTTCTGGGTTATCGGATAGTTCTAATTCGTTATGGTAACATGCCATCTCCGTCGAGGCATGTTTAAGCTACTGTACAGTATGTAGTGGCTTCTATATCACTGGTGAATGGGGACTCTGAAACATTCTAAGGTTCCCTCCAAAGGTCTATTGCCCAATGGTAAAGGCTAGGCTACAACTTTTGATCTGTTTTCGTAATGGATGTCTATAGTCTACGTGTCTATCCATAGTCCATGTGTCTACATAGAGTGTGTTTCTTCTTACAGTGAGACCTCGAGTGAGACATAATGTGAGTAGCAAACTTGATGTAGAAGTTCCGTGCCACCAACAGAATGATCTTAAAAGCAGCTAATTCAAACCAGACAAACTCACCGAATAAACATGCATATCGGCACTGTTCGTAACTAAAGAAGTACATTGTACAATGAGTATGTCAAAGTGTACTGACCTGACATCGATTGAAGTATCACTAGGTATACGACAGACACCGAACGAGTTGAAATGCGTTGAGTATAAGTAGGGTGGACGGTACGCTAGGAATTCAAATAAAACATACCGTCAATGGTTAACGATGACAGTTTGATTAAAATCGGATGAAACGGTCGCATAACTCAAACTTTTGGTAATATTAACCGTCATAATTCTACTAGGATAGCTACAGTATCCCTATCATTAACGATGTTTCTGAAAGTAACACTTAACGTTAATCAGTCAAAAAAAAACCTTGCTAGCTGATAACAAAGTGCACCCTAATAGCTGATTAGGTTAAAGTTAAATGCTGTTTAGGTAGTGAGAGAATGATAAATCTCATCGGATCGTGAATTGATTTCGAACGTTTGAACAACGCTCCGTTGAACAATCAGAACTTAAAAATAGAATGCATGGATGGTGTTGTTGCCTAAGGGCTAGAGAACATATCAGTAAACATTTGCAGATTATGTCTGATGACACAAATATTATTTTTATACAGATAAGAACGCAAACAATGTTGGTGTATTTCTGTCTTATAAAAACTACACACAAGATTCATTGTTTAACCACGCACAAAGAGTTTGAAATGTACACGCAGTCATATAATACAGAAGGAACACACAACAAGATGCAAGGCACAACAGGGGGGTGGAACAGAGAACCTTGAGAAAATAATCATCTGCAGTATTGGGGGCGGCCCAGGGTTGTGTGTGAATGACAACATACTGTATTAAAGCAATCGAGTAAAGCAATGTAACATTATAGATCTGCAATATTGTTGATTTGTTTTGTAGTATAGTATTACTACGGGTTCAAGATTCCTAGTTATACAGTTAATCTTCATGGCAGTATACGACTCAAATGACTACAATTAATCCAAATCATGAATCTAAAGTACTAGGACAGGCACATCCACCCCCTAATAACCACGTACGTAGTAAAAGCTCATTAGGTTTTTATATGGTGTAGCGAGATGAATGAAAAGCTCAGTTCTTTCAACATCATATTTGATCATTTAGCTTCAAAACTTAATATCTAAGCAATCATGCCTCTCATTTTGTTGTCAGTCTAAATTCAATTGACGTCAATATCACAATATAATACTGTACTGACCATGATCTGCAAATTCATCGAAAATATGCATACTGTATAGTATATACTGTACTGTAAGAGTTATAACCACGGCCGTAACTACATGCTTGTGTGACAGGGGAGGGGGTTTTCAGTGTTGCCCGACGAAATGGGATTCTGCCCGAAAAAACAGCGTGGCATTTGCGTATTTGGGAGTTTCGGTAATGTAATACCTTCTATTTACGATATTGCAATTTTTCGTATCAAATTTGTCCGAAATATGACTCAAAAACATGAATTAGAGGGGGTGGGGTGTCACGTAATACTAGGATTTACGGCTCTGGTCAAAACAGTCGGTATAAAGGTAAAGTAATTAGGAAAGGTAAAATTATCGATAACCACTAGTGGTTGCGGTTTGTGGGGAGTGGATATCGTCAGACGATATTATTTATGAGATTTCAATGATTATGCAAATGAATCAAAGTTGTGGTTCAAAGGCATGGATACTAGTGTGCAATGGAGGAGTTGAACAATTCAAGCTTATTATCAAATAGATGTGCAGATATTGCTTAGCTGTGCTTAACCAGCTTAAATCAAAGCCTGTAGAATGTTGATTCAAGTGAAAGAAACTTGAGCGTTATTCATAAATGGTTCAAAATTTAACACTATTAATTTATGAATGGTATTCATCACAACGAAGTAATCCTAGTTTTGAGTCTGTCTGTAACTGTTGGACCACCTATGTAATAAAGGTTTTTCAATCATATATTTGCCTTTCACACTAGACCAAGGAGGAAGGAAGCAGTAAGTCAAAAGTGATATAGAAGCTGACACAATAGAATTTTCTATTTAAATAAAACAGGATAATCAGCATCGTAGTCATATAGGTAGCAGTACTTACCAAATTGAAGTGGAAGGCGTGACCATTTGAAATCTGACGGTCGTGATCGACAACCACGCGGATCAACAAAAACACCAAAGTCTAAGGGGGTAAACAATTGAATGTCAGAAAATAGGTTTTACAACCCAATATGCCCGATATATGATTATAGAATACAATATTACGTGGACCCGAATAAAAAAACATCTGCTATCATCTCTAGACAGTCAAACCGTATAAGTATAGCCTAACCGAAGGACAATACATTAAACACAAGACAAATTGTTAAATTAAAAGTAACTGATCATCTATATAATCGATTATTCAGATTATATGTAAATCTCTATCCGGTTCAAATAATATATCAGTGATAAACACATACCACTGAAGCACAGAAGAAATTCTTCGTTGCCATTTGGATCGCCAGTTGAGAAAATACCAACAGGAAAACTATGAGATTGCGTTGTGCCAAATACAGCATAAGCAAGTGAAGTGTCAGAAGAGTCAAGGAATTCTACAAGAGACAATAGTGTAATAGTTCAACAGCTATATGACATCAAACGGGCATCGCGATGCACAACACACACAGAGACAGACATATTAACAGTGATTGGTGTCATTATGTGACAGAGTGTTTTCCATGCCAAATTAACGCATTCATTTGAAAACTAAAAATCATTCTCATTAATACTTGTAGAAATGGATTAAGTTGTACCTGATAATAAGATCCGATATTAATTCTAAAAATTTTGATTCTGTCGAAAAGGTCAAAATAATGAGCTATACATTGGTTAACACAAATTCACAATAACTCGGTCGTCACTTGGCTTTTGGTATACATTGGTGGATATAGTACGAGAACATCTGAACACAGACAACCCCAGGGTAACTCTCTAAAATAGATAGGTCGCGGTAAGAGTGCCGCTTCTAGGAAATTGCGAGACCCCATTAAGTTTTGAAGTGAAACAAATGACACCTACAAACTCCTAGATAGACCTCTATATGATAATCTAATCATAATACTTTTGGTCTGTTCTCCTGTTCTAGAAACTCGTGTGACAAAATTAGGCATTGTACATCAAGTTCTACAAAGTTGAAAAAGCAAATCATGAAAAGTGGCACATCATGAGGTTCCCTCAGGCAAACAACACTACAGTGACTGTATAACTGAACGGGATAACTGCGTAGAAACGGGTCGTGAGGGATAACACATTAAATTAGCTGCATTTTAGAATCAATATCTACTTTCTACTGCATTAAAACAACTATATGATATATATGCAGCATATGAAACATCTGTTAGCCAGTCAGTCAGCCAGCCAGCCAGCCAGGCTAATAATAATAATAATAATAATAATAATAATAATAATAATAATAATAATAATAATAATAATAATAATAATAATAATAATAATAATAATAATAATAATAATAATAATAATAATAATAATAATAATAATAATAATAATAATAATAATAATAATAATAATAATAATAATAATAATAATAATAATAATAATAATAATAATAATAATAATAATAATAATAATAATAATAATAATAATAATAATAATAATAATAGTATAGCCGCACTACCTTTAACAGAGCCTTGCTTTATGTCGAATGAATAGAATTTTGTAGTGCCATAAATGAGACCAGTACTAGTGAATGAGACGCACGTGCATGATTCGTTTGTTTCGATTTCCTACACGATAGAAATAGGTGCAAAGTATTACAAAAATAGTAACATCAATGTTGCAGGTTAAGCAATGATTTAGATAACTAGTAACCAACATATAATTATTCTAATACAACGGATGTACCTTTTTAACAACAAAGGTACCCATACCACTGTTGAAACGTAAAAGAACTAGTTTTAAAGGAAGTGCAGCGCAAGCGTAATGTTCACCATCGATCTATGAGCAAAAGAGAGAAACGATTAAAACTATATACCATGTACAATATGCAGTTATTATGAAAAGTGCATTTACAATAAAAATAAAATAACACCCAGAGTACTAATCCAAACTTATGAAATCACACATTAGTCTAACATACAACCTACTGATTTATGATTACCTTTCCAGTGACGAAATAATGGCACGTTTTGATTCGTTCATTGTTTTTAGGGTTGAGGGCTACAATTTTGCTCGTGTTACTTGACGCATGTTTAATTCGTTGTTTGACGTCTTTCAAATCCATCCGATTGAATTGCCGTTCTTTACCTACACAACAAAGTTAACCATGCAGTTACAAGCTATGATTGAAAACAGACAATGTAATGAATATTCACGTATAACACCAATGGATGGCGGCGTTCATTTTTTTTCAGCCCGGGGGATGGGGTGGTGGGATGGATGTTGGTCAGTCAACTGAGTTTGCAGTCGACACACAACATTCAGCTCCCGAAGTAGTACAATTGCAATTATCACAGTAATAGTAAATAAGTCAGAGATCAATGCTTGGATTTGACAAAAAGGAATAGGGGATTTTTGACGCCATGGATTGCGCAAGGATACGATTTTACCAAAATCACCGAAACGCAAAGCGTTGATGATCATGATCAACAATTATATAAGCTATAGCCACCTATAGGATGGAATAATTTTAACTAAATATAATTATGCAAACATTTTACAAACAAACAGCGAAGAAAAAGATTGATATTTTAGGAAACACTTCTTGATTGAGCAACAGCATTTTAAAATAACTTTTTTGTTTTCTTGTTACCATAAATTATTATTACAGCCAGTTGCCTTATCTGGTCTACAATTACACACGTACAAATGATGAGGGAAGGGGAAAGTGACGCAGTATTGAAGATCCTCAGTTATATGGTAAATGCATATGATCGTGTTAACAGAAATAATACCTGATATTAACAGTACTATGCCCAACTCATCGATTGACTTTAGCTGACAAATGTTATTGACACCAGGAATAAGAGTTGCTTGGCTGCCACGCAAATAGAACAAGCCGTCATCATTACCAATAACCAAAGCCTAGCAAACAGAAAACGAGAAATTAACAAGGGATTTGTAAAGAAGTATGCAGGGATGTTGATTAAAACAAAAACGCTCCTGTTTGGCAACGTTAATAGTATAAGTATGCTTGCATGCACCCATATGATGATATCAAACTCGTTATTATATTAGATTAGTGAATGGTTTTAGGGGCTTTGAGCGGGCAGTATGACCTGTACAATTTTACATGAGTAGGAAAGGAGTATGACAAAGTTGCAGTTTGCAACTAGATGACTTCCTTCCACATAAGTAGTTAACATAGAAATTAAATCCTTTATTAAATTATCGAAGCAATCCCTTCCCAATGTGCGTATTCAATATTCGTGTATCTTTATACATATACATTGGAAAGACTAAGCAGCGCATGCATTCATTGTATGATAAATGTTTTTTTTTATACCTCTCCAAAGCAAACACCACAAGTGGCATTGATTCTTTCCTTGCTGTCTAACAACGAAAGTCGATTGTCCAACTGAATGAGAAATAAAAAGGATAGTTTATAAGTTTTAATGGATACAATTTCGAATAAATCTCTCCAGAGTTAGGCGGGGTCTTAGACAAGATATCATGATCTGACAATCTCATTCTCACTTACCGCAAAAACACGGATACGAGACCCTACACCTGATTAGATTGAATCAAAAAGAATGATACCGTACGCAACATCATCATAGAATGCACTAAACCATTATTGACAAGCATCGTGATTCAAGGCAGGCAATCTAAGTGTTTTCAGCCAAACGTACAAAGTCAGTAAATAGCTTCCACCAACAATTCTAATCATTATTATGTCTCCTCAAGAACAACTTATAAAATATTATAATTTTAATATGATTTCTATTTTTCAACTTTGTTTTTGATATCCAAGCAAGGCTAATACAAACATATATTCCTGCTAATAAAACCGACCTTGGCTAGAGGATGGAGTCTATCTTTATCTGCTAGAGAGACGGTGAACTCTAAAGCTGAAATCCATTTCTGTTTATCAGCAAACGTTGGTGCCATAAAATACACAGTTCGATTTGGTTTGATCTGTTCACTCGATATCATATCAATTGCCATGGCATACGGTTGCTCACCAACGGCTGTGTTGTGTAATTCAGACAAAGGAATAGCTGAATGGATTCTTGCTTCACAATCAACTGCAGCAAAATCCAGCGTGTCGATTGGGAGGTTCTCTGCGTGGAAAGAAGTATAGTCAAAAAGAATTCAAATCTCAAATGTAATAGTGAAAATAGTTCATCATCATGTCGAAGAGAGTTTAAGCATCAGCAGAAGAAGAAACGGTAGGGTTAGAAGGAGGGACACAAAACAAACGAATTACTAAATTTCGTAAAACATCCAAAATCTTTTATGGTGGGTAACGTGCAAGGTTAAAAAAGAATGCAAGATTAATGTAGACAAACTTACCAATGGTGTTTTCATCATCGTAAATAGCAAGATTTCTATTGGCTAATTCTACCCATTTTCGATCCCAGCCTTGTTTTCCAGATATCCTATAAATGAATACAGTATCCATAAAGGGTGTCTAACAGCTTCATTATGATATTACATGACGAGACTAGATTTCAAATGTTCCACCATCTCAATTGTTATATATATACATATATCTTGTACGTTGCAGAATGAATAATTAAAGTGAAGCTTTCAAGTAGTATAATTTGCGATTGTGGGAATCTCTCCAAAAACAATAATCTAGAAGATATATATTTTACCAAGACTACCAAAATTCAGGACCTTCCAAGAATATAATTCTAACAACACGTGCTGTTCTCTAACATAAACAAATAACTCAACAAAATGTAAAGGAAATATCTACCGCGTTATCACTCCTCTCGATGGCATTGCACCGTGTAATCAATGTACTCAATATCCCCGTTCAAGTTGAGTCAGTATAAATAATCATTTTCCTTATTTACTTACTTTCTTGGTATTTTCAGCCATCCTTCAACACGTGGTAAACCCCCGCTGTCGACTGCATCGAAACTAGCTGAGTCCGTTTCTTCTCTATACAGTGACGCTCTCTTGTTCTTATTGCTGACTTTGAAGATAGAGAGAAAGTCGTTGGGTGCACCACACATGTTGGACAGAGACGGGGCACACTTGGGATGGCACACCATATGACAAGCTGAAAGACAAACACAAACACATTGGATGAATGAATTAGATCCCTCCAATCATCTAACATATCGCTGTTGAACAGAATGTCCACACGAACAAAAGACGACCAAATCAGTTCTGGTTAGAACATACAGTGTGATGAATTGTTCATTGTAAGGAATTACAGTATAACTGTATTTACATTGTGACTGGATCGTATCTCTCACCATTGCATTTAGATGCTTGTCTAGCAAAGTGGACAATGTTCAAACAGACAGGACATTTGGAGGCACGAAGATTAAGTGATGACTGAAGCCTACGTGATTAAAATAAAATAAATTATTATTATTATTATTATTATTATTATTATTATTATTATTATTATTATTATTATTATTATTATTATTATTATTATTATTATTATTATTATTATTATTATTATTATTATTATTATTATTATTATTATTATTATTATTATTATTATTATTATTATTATTATTATTATTATTATAGAAACATACTTATGTGGCGAGTTTGAAGTTGATCTTTGCTTGCCATTGGATGCTTCAGTGTCATGTGATGTGAAATATAAATCAGCGACACTGGTAGACGGTGAAATGCCAGGGGTGACGTTAGTGCTATTTTTACGTGTGTATTTTGGACTGGATGTGATATTCTGTTGTAATCCATTCACTTCAGGTTTCTTGTGTGACGATATATTGGGCGTGGTTGGTGCACTCATGCTGGATGTTCGATTCAAGGATTTTAGTACTGCCACTAAAATTAAACACAGCAGAAGAAAAGTAAAATAAAGAGCTTTGCTGAACAAATCGAAACCAATGTATCGTTGCAGATCAAGTGAGAACATCAAAGCTATACCAATCTAGAAATATAGAATTCGTTGAGCAATATGAACTTCACATGTTAGCATTTCATATTACTTTCCGTCCCAAATGGTTTTCAAACGTGATGATAACAGAAATATAAGATTGATCAAAAGTACTCTGGTCGTAAGTGATGGAGTACATTCTGCCAGTATATTTGTCCCGTAAGGTTTCTATATAACAAACAATCAGAAACAATTTATGCGTCTTATAAGTTGCCTAAGAGTTTACGTGGATCGTATTTAGTCTGTAAGCGGAAACAATACACTGGATAAAGGTAAGTCGGTTAAAGATGAACACTTTTCAGTATACATATTTCAAATTGCATCATCATGAATATGCGAAAGGTATATCCACACAGAAGCCATCCATATAGAGTATGTACTCGGTTAATGGGGATGGGTGGGGTGTCAATCATCAAAGTACGTACGCTTTGTACTGCCTCTGTAATTCTTTTGAACATTTATAGATGATATCACTTAACGCCTGGTGATCGCTTAAAGCGTGAAACTCTGAGTTACATAGTTATAGGCTTAGCCTCATTCTTGTGCTGAATCTGCTATTAATTCAGACATGAGAAATCAAAGTTTGAAATTAGTCTGAAATCTATGATATCTTGATAAATTTCAATGGGAAAGAGTGATAAATAGAGATTCACAAAGGTAAAAATAGTCTGAAATTCGCTAAAAGTCTGAAAATTCCCATGTCTGATATATTATCAATTTGCAAATCATTAAATAGATTTATATCGCAAAATTCATATAAATTGATTATTTTACCCGAGAAGAACCGATCTTATTTTTACAGATTTTGTGGACAGAAACTATAACCAAATGTTGCTTTGAGAGTTCATATTGGTTAACAAAACCATCAGCAAAAACAAACTTCGCAACAACGCCAACGGGGAGGGGGTGACAAAAATATGCAGCACTTACGCAGACGAGGGTGCCAATAGAAAGCGTACAGGAGGGGTATCAAGTATTGGAACATTTACTGAGTACGTATTTATGGATGGTCCCACAGTAAAGTAAAAAGATAGTGACATGAGACAAGTGACATGTAATAATAATCTGACCTTGTGCGTGCAAGCAGTAACTAATACATAGCTACTTTGAATCAATGGAAATCATTCAAATGAAATAACATCAAAATACAATCAAATCAAACTCCCGATGTAAACAATGGTTTTTGGATCAAAGTTGTTTCATTTTCAATGGAGCATTCGCTAGAATCAATGTCATTACCCTGACCATTTAAAATCGGATCAGATCCAATGATATGAATCCGACAATCTGATTTACTTACATCGATATCAAAGTAGCGGTATTAGGAAGGATGAGTGAGTCCGAGTGCTTCCATTTGTGCAGTGTTGTAAAATCAAAGACTTACGTTCCGACCTTGCGGCTTGTAGTTCTTCTCTTGTTTTGGTTATTTGTAGATGCAGTTGTAAATTTGAGTTCTTTTCTTTCTCAAGGGCTTGTTCTAAATCTTTGTATTTGCGCGAGACGAAAGGCGTTGATTCTTGTTGACTTGATTTCACTGCCCCACGGATACCAAACTGTTTAAGCAACAGAGAATAATAGATGAAAGTAGAAAGTAGAACAAGACATCATGAGAAGGAGTAGAGTCGAGAAATAAAAAAAGACATAAATTGGATTGATCATTGATATGACGGGGTATTAACTATCAATTCAGAAATGTTCAGTACTATATACAGTGTAGCCCCGTTTTCATTCCAATTATCCGAATTTGAAGTTATCCGAAATTGTTTACCAAGGACTTAGCCAGAAATTTGTTTAACGGGTTTCAAAGCTATGTTGCAGATAAGCGGGAATTTCACTTATCCGAATTGCACATAAGCGGGTTACACTGATAGCAATGTTTACTTGCCAGCCTTGCTCACTAACTAAATTCACTAATTATTGGGAATGGTTCTAATAAGTCGTAGTCGTTTGGTAGTTGGTTAATCTGATGGAAATCAGCTACATATACAGAGAGCATAGTAATCCGACGTAATCCGATGCCATCAAAGATAAAAATTTAACTAAAGAATATTACATTATTACTGAGATCGTTTAAATATAGAAAGAAAACTAAGGCCCAACACAAATCATGACTACAATGAAAGAGTCGAAGGGAGTATCATTTCAAACTCCAAATATTTGAGCACAAACATGAAACATCGTAAACATGAAACATCGTAAACATAAAACAGCTGAGACTTACATGATCGTGCATAATCAACCAACCAACATCTTCCGTAATTATAATATCGTACTCCCCGCCCATGGTAATGCCCCTTCAAGAAGTAGCCCTTACCTTCTTCTTGCCCCCTTTCTCTTCAACTTTTGCTTGCAAGAAATCAATGAGTTTGGTTTGTTGTGATAGTTGTGATTCTAGTCTCATTTTCTCTTCGGCTTGAGCGTAGGCAGTGCGTTCTATTTGATTTTGAAGATGCTCACGTTCAATAGAGATCTCCTGGTATTTCTCTTCGGCTGCTTCTAGTTCTTGAGTGAGTAAGAAATTTGATGTCTTCTGACTAGCAACAAGATTAGATTGATTCTTAAGCTGAAAACAACAACAAAGTAACAGTAACGATATCCAATTGGCAAGGAAACAGGTTGATAAAAATTCAGATTGGAATCATAGTCTATATATATAGCTCTACTATAAAAAAACTATGGTTGAATGTGTTAACATAAATATTTCATGACTGATCATACCTCGTTTTGAACTTTGGCTTTGTCGTCAAGCTCTGTTTCCAGACGACGTTCCAAATTCTTGATTGTAACCGTAGTTAATGCACCCTTGCGTTCGTTCTCAGACAGCTACAATCAATAAAGTGAATATAGAGAGATTAGTATCGTCATTATAACTGATATACATACAAGATCATTTCACTTTCTTGGTAACAGATTGGGATAATGGTTCGCAGATGACAGGTACCATTAATAGAAACCAGACTCAAGGGTTTTCAGTGGACATCAAAGTGAGTTACACATAAAACATACATTTGCATTGAGCTCTTTGATTTTCTCAGCTTGTTCAGCATTGATCTTTTCAATTTGATCCACTTTATTTGTCATTTCCTCACGAACTTCCTTCAATGTTTCTTCGAGGGTTGATACTTTCTCTTCTGATTTTATTCTGCTGCTTTTCTCAGAATCAAATGAGTGTAATGATTCACTTAATTGTGATTCGAGTCTTTCTTGGGCTTGGTACAATTGTCGCCTGTAAAAAAAATTCAAACAACAATGTCAAACTCCATAATCGTCAAAACCTGATAGATCTCTACTACAAATCAGCAGACATAACATCTACGGACAAAGTTAATCCAGCCTAATCTTCGAGTCGATACTTTTTAAAGAGGCATTTTAAAGCCACTCCTCTTGAAACCTCTTTCCTTGTTGACAGAAGCTCCTTCCAATTTTCTCAGCAGCATTTTGAAAGGAATCATGATGGCTTGAACAATGAAATTCATGCCACTTAAGTTAAATTCACAGCTGCATACGGTTGCGATGCATCCATTAGAGACAGCAGCGATGCGAGTTGAGGTTGTGGCGTGAGGACATACCTCTAGCTTCAAACGTCCCGTATCCCGTCGCTCATGTCCCATGTCCCTCTCGCAGTACAGAATAAGAGGAATGTCACTACAGCAAATAAGAATGACTAGCTTACTTTGTTATTGCCCATTGTTGTTCTCTGTCTTGGTATTCATCATTGACAACTTCTAATTCTTCCACTTGACCCTCTAGCATTGTACATGTTTGTTTCAACATTGAGATGGTCTGCACAAAGAACAATCAAATTGATCAAGTACCATCAATAATTGATTAAACAAACTGAAACTGTACCCTAATAAAAATATTATCGTTGTCACACGTGTAGCCTGCTTAGTTTAAAAGGTCAGTTCACAGTTCCCTCTCAATGGCTACAATGTTACAGAACGACTTAAAGCCATGCTGGATGTCAATCCACCTGTCCTAGCCCCCATCACAAAGTGGAAAACGTATAACAAATCGGTGAAAATTGTGCCAACTTGCTGAGAACTGTTGAATGCATTGGCCTGAATTACTAATTCATCAACTTGACATTGGTTAAATATATGCTCTGTTATTTAAATAAATCTTACAAGTTCTTGACTCTCAGCATGGCTGTCTTTTCCCTTCACTTCTTCTTTTATTTCTTCGCTGGATTTCTTTTCACGACTTAATTCCACTGTCAGCTCTTTTACTTTGTTTGCTTGGTTCTAAATGACAATTACAGTAACACGTAGAATTTAAAGCAACACATTGAATGGCAATTAACGGATAACAGGAATTACAAAATGGACCAAACATAATATCACTAACCTTTGATGTGATTAGAGTTTCGTTAAGTTGTTTCTGTGTCTGTGCCATTTTGGCTTCTAGCTGCTTCACAGCCTGGGAACGAACGAAGAGTATAACATAATTAGTCAACATATATTCTTATTTGTATTAGCAGCATTCAGACAAGAACATTCAAACTTCATCACGTCATTATTAGCTATATTCAATATAAGATTGATTTACCATACCTTCGATTGTGCTGCTTTTTCTGCTGCGTCTTTTTGTGATATGACTTCATCCTAAGATAAGAACAAAGAGATAATGTAAGACTAACTTATGTTACCCCGTTTAGATTATTGTTATGTGGTCTGGGGGACATGCAATCAGGGTATACTAGATCGCCTTCAACGTCTACAGAACAGAGGACTCCGTATGATACTTGGCTGCAATCATCGCACTCCAATCGCTGATACGCACAATCAATTGGGCTGGCTGACTGTGCGAGAAAGAATTACATACAACTGTCTAATCTGGATGCACAGAGTAGACAATGGCAATGTCCCCATACCAACTGTAAATATTTTTACAACAAAGCCTTGTGAGAATAAAACACAATTTCAAGCAAACAATAATTTCGATTTCGATCCTGTCATCCCCGATCCTTTCAAGCTTCCGGTGTACACTCACGAAACTGATTTCCAACAGACCTGAACTTGACCAAAAATCTTGTTAAATTTAAAAACTGCACAAAGCAGAAAATATTGAAATTTATAATCAATGTTCTTTGTTTTAAAACTTTTTATCTTCATAAATGTATAGTTAATGTTCTCAGATACTACTTTCTTTTTGTAAATTAATGTAATTATTTTGAAACATTTTTGTTTCTGCTATGTCAGCCCCATGAAAGAAGCCTATGCCCTATTGGCTTATTGGGTCCTGAATAAATGATGATGATGATGCTATTACGGGGGTTACATCTGTTAGATAATTCACCTGCAACGAGTTGATCTTTACTTGCAATGCATCAGTTGCTCTTCTGGTCGAATGAAGATCCCTCTGCGCTCTGATTGCATCGTCTTTGGCCTGTCATAAATAGATGAGCAACAATTAAAAAACAACCAAGTAACAATACTATAAACATATTCCACGATGATCGATCCTTCATATCAATTCTTTAACTTACTTTGACCAGAGAGCCTTGAAGTTCACCCACTCTTTTCGTGTTTTCGGCATTAACCTATGACAAAAGCAACATGAACTAATATCCTATATGTTTTCACATCCATTGGTTAACTTTGCATTAAATTCTAGGTAATGAGATTGTGAGAATATTGCTAACTAAAAGATTGCTTGTCATCATATGCAGTACGTTTTTCCCAACTAATTGGAATGTAAGATTTCGATCAACCTGCGCAAGTTAGACCCAGAAGCTAGACAATGAAAACTTTATTTCAATGGGCAACAATATTACAAGTACAACATTACAAGTCATCTTCTGCTGAGTTGGCATTTTAGTTGGATATACCTCTTCTATTCTCTTCTCTGCTTCTTCTGCCTTTGATTCAGATGAGGCAGCATCCTATACAAATAACATATCACAAGTTAATCGTAACGAACAGTCTCTCTGAATCGGATATCGAAATGAATACATCGAAGACAGACCAGTAATGAAATACTATTTAATGTTCGGATCGAAACTAATCCAATGAAAACAGAAAGTTGGTTAAATACTGTTTTATAATACAACGTCGTAATATATGGGCGTAATAAATATGTCACGGCTCACATTTTTTATGATAGAAAAGGGCTATCTCACTCTTGCCAAAGGTTTGAATTCACATTTACTACATTTGGAAAGTTGGAAAAGGCGAGTGCTTTCAACGCTTCCCAAGTGTTTTCAAACATTATGAATACAATATGTATAGATGCAATGAGCTTTTGGAATGTTTTTATAACCTCTATTTTAACCAGTGTTTGAATTGTTACGAGGTTACATGAGTGAGATGGTTATCCTTATTTATCTAACAAAAGTTACAGTATATACAGTAATAGGTAGGCGACTGTTGCGACACAATAGAATGCTCAGATAGCATTTGAACCGTTGAAACTTGTTCACGGGTAGCTTCAACTATAATACTTACTGATTTTATCGATTTGACTTCATATTCTAAAGCAGCTTTCTCTTTTTCAAGCAAACTTATCGTTGAATTAAGGTTACTCAATTGTTTGCGATATTCCACACTGAAACAAAAAAATATAATTCAAGAGGATGGAAAAGATTGATTCAAAGAATAACATGGAAAACAGGATGCGTTGTACTGTCAAAACCCATACAAATTATCTGAGTTAAAAACCTCCATCAAAATTATCTGATGAAACCATGGTAATATCACAGAAATCGACATAGAGATGATCACAGACAACACATTCAAAGTACGTAGTTTCTCAACGCCGGAGAAAGGATCGATTGCTTCTCCTGCCCTTGAATTAGGGGGGAGGCAAGGATAAGAACTGTTTTCTGCAGATCAGGGCAATCGAGTAAACGTTCCCTTTAAGTGCTGTATGAATGAATAAATACAATCATTTTAAGAGGAATGTTTTTTCTAGTTCGCCCCCTTCCGTGAATTGCTTCCAGCGTCCCTGCTGGTTAATGCACATTTGTAACGTGTAATGACAAAACTCGGCAATCGGGAACATTTCATATTCCTCATTCATATATAACGCATCAATAAACGCAGTGACTAAGTTATATTTGCAGTCCAATCTGAAACAATAATAAAAATGAAGACTACATGAGCATAGATATAGAGTTCTGTTTTTACGCACATGTCTCCTTCCATCTTCTCTTCCTTTTGTTTGACATTTAAATCTCGATCAGTCATCAAATCTTTCACTTTTTCTTCTAATTTTTGACACGACGTCTTCATGTCATTGATTGTCTAAAATTACAAAAATGATTGCTAGTAATGACTATCTATTGACCTAATATCCCATTATGTTCAAATTCTATGGACAACATAATCATATCATGCTAATGCAATGTTAGCTTACACTGTAATTTGCTTTCTCTCACGGACATCTCATCATCTTTGTATCTTGTCCGAATCAAGGATTGAAGAAGCAACAAGAAGTTGATCTTTGTTCTAGCCTTGTCAATTAGCGTACATTATCCTATCTTCATAAGGGGTTGTAAGTTTCACTATCTATCTTATGTTGCTAGAACTCCGGGCTAGAACTCTCCAGAAATTATCACTTGAACACCACAATTGAGATGATCCGTAAGGGAGCTAAGAAAGTATTCCCATGGAGTCCCAAAAAATATCACATTGGCCAGCCTACGTCACCGAGAAGGGATTGAATGTTTAAGGGCATCCTTGGTTCCCTTGGGATACAGCAGACAGCAAAGTATTGAACTCACATCATCTTTGGTGGTTTCAGTTTGCGTCTTCTGTTCAAGATCTTGAAGGAGTCTTTTGTGGTCGTTTTCAAGCTTCTTCTGCTCCTTCTTTGTTGTCGAAAGTGAGTCTTCTAGGCTCTACATTGAATGGAAGAGGTCAAATGCAACGTCAAATTTACTATCATTATCAATTCATGAGTGATAATAAAGCTTTTCAATCCTGCCATCAATCGATACCTTCATTTTGCCATTCAACTCTGATTTCATTTCTTCTCCAACTTCGGATAATTTTTGGTAACGCATTTCTGCTTCTTGCACGTCGTCTTTCAAACCCTGTATAACAAAGAAAGAGAGGATGCCGTCAAAGGCTTTCAAGTATGTAAGATCATAGGTATAGAAAAGAATATGTAGATGTATCTACCTTTGTTTCATTCTCTAACGTCGCTATTCGGTCTGTTTTCCGTTTGGCATCCTCTTCTAGGCGTTGTGCTGATTGTTTAAGCTCTTGACGGCGTATCTCCTCCTGACAATGAAAACATTCCAGGAACCTTCAAACAATTGTGCCACGATAGATTGCAGTGATAACACAATCATATTTAACAGTTATTGATCGAAAGCGAGATGAATATCGACTGATAATGAATGACTGAGGTCCGCCGAGGTCATTATTCTATCGAGCCTGAGATCAATAACTGTCTTAGTCGATGATTAAATGACCAATTTTTTAATATATAATCATAAAATGAACTTCAATGTATTTTAATGTATCAAAAACGAAATTATCCGTTGCATCTTTACGCCATAAGAGTAAGAAAAAACGGAGCGGTCAATACAGCTTTAAAATTGACCGCTGTTCGACCAATCGAATTGCTCGATTTTCGTATTGACCTGTGTTGGTCGATGACTAAGAAACAGTTGTGGGTCTTTTATCCATGTGCATCGCTGATGAACTCCAGAAGAATATTTGTAAAAATACTGAGTAGATTAATGAGTAATAAAAGCATTAGAAATGAGTCACATTCGGTTAATGAACAGGAACACCCTTCAAAGCAATTGTGCCAGTGAAACGACAATCATTAAGCTAATGAAGCGAAAACAGATCGATCAACGGGATTATCTCCTGTCTGATCATCATTAACTACGATCATTTAAACATCGAAGCGGACACCTAACCCGATGAGATAACTACGAGATTACAGTACTGTACATCGGTTAACAGGGTAAATAAATACTGTGTGCGTGTGTACGGGTATGAATTCACGATGAATCACTACGTCAACTCACCTCTGCCTCTTTTTGCTTGTATTCTGATTCAGAGACCTGGAATGAAGGTAGCAATGGTGAATTAAAACCAAATCGATGAAACAACCTGTGACTGACTGAGAATAAACCAGTAAGATGACCGCGAGATATGAATTCCTGTGCCATTGTTGATCTATTGGAACAATTTTTCTAGTCGCAGACCATTGAGCAACATCATACTAATGCAACAACACTACCCACATTGACGGTTCCAAACTAGCTGCTACTGAAAATAACACCATATGCACGCTGATATTAACGCGATGAGAAAACAGCAGGGCGTGACCGCATTGAGACAACACTTATGTAGTATATCAAACGCAGCAAAGAACACGAGAATATACGCGACGTGATCAACGTGTTCACAATATCAATTTGAAAACTTAGTGTGAATTAAATAAGAATAGCACGCATTGAGGTATGCATTGAGGAGGAGGTAATTTTAGATGTTGAAGGATACTTCAAAGCGCTTTAGCTTTTGTCGTATAGCTGGGATACCTGATTCAAACTAACTCAAAGCGGGACATTGAAATCATATGTGGGATATTTCTTCGCCTGGGGACGGGGACAGATTTGTTGGGTGAGTGTCTAGGAGTGCTGCATTATCATTTAATCGGTTTATTTTGATTGTCAAAGTGCGAATATTACAATATATACCAATGGAAATCATGAAATACATGGTCATGTCTTCGCTTTACCTTTTATTTGAAAATCTACAATGACATTGCTTGACCATATTTTATTATTTTATTATTTTGTTATTATCATTTATTACAAACCAGTTGTATTCTTCACCGCCCTTCACATTATATATTTTGATAACAGATTTGTGATGCCAATTCGACAGTATTAAAGATAAGATAATTTTAATAATCCATCTATTATAATACTCATAGTTAATTCAAGCAACTACACCATCAACTACACCATCAACTACATCATCAACTAGATAAGTTCAATTAGTCTGATATGGCAAGTGACTAAACTAGCAGCCATGTAACCCTTTACCTTAAATTGTTCTATTTCTTTCAAGAGGTCTTTTTTTTCAACTTCAGAATTATGAAATTTCTCAGTCGCTTCTTCGGCTGAAGATAAGGCCTAAGAAATGTAAACAAAATCAAGTCCACTTAATTCAAATTCTATCAAAGGTTGCGAATGTCAAATAGAAATCTTATTCGAAATTCATAATACAACTTAAAAACCACAATCACAGTATGATTGCAAATCACTAGTATATCTCAAACAGCAGTTATTTGATGTAAGCATAAGAAATGAGCATAAGATGTAAAAGAAATAAAAAACACAAGCAACTTATCATAACTAAAATACACATAATATTATAGTATTGATGTGAAGTGAATGATATAATATAGTTAGTTTAAATAAAAGCACAAATAGGAGGAGACAATACCTTTGCTAGTTTCTCTTGCAATTCTTTCACTCTGTTTTCGCTATCTTGTGTTAATGTTAGTAACTTAGCTTGTACTTCTGATACATTCGATTTAGTATCTTCGTTAACCTATAAGTTTAATACCAGATCAGAAAGAATATTAGTTGATGGCCCGGTTGGTGGTATATACATGACACAAAATCAAAGTTCGAAGGCAGAAGTTACAAATAATAACAGGATACTTTAAAATCAATTTAAATTAATGATTTTCTGTATGGATGTTAGAAGATGTTAGCATGGCACAGTTCGCTTTACAACTTTACTAGCAAAACCAATAACAGATTTTACATTAGTAGTTGGCATAAACTACAATTGATTGAAGCATTCAGATAGTAGACATGATTTTAGTAAAGTCAGTAGTGCAGACGGTAACGCCCTACCAGAAGGTCCCGTACCACTTTTCAAATTCAATACCCTTTTCTCTCAGATTAACTATGTTATATGCCCATCACAGATCAATAGTAGGGTATTGCTGTATTGCAACTCTCGCTGGACCATTCCATGCACCATTACAAATTAGTACTCATTTTATGTTTAGATTTGAGTCAATGTTTTAGTTAACTATATAGGTGGGATTTCTGGGACACATACAATCCGATAAAGGGCTCTACAATATTAGTTACCCCCACACCACTATATGAGCTAGTCCTTGGAATTGGACTGCCAGCTGAGGTTTCGTATCACCATAGAACACCTACAGTTACAGTAATCATGTAATCATACGTATAGTGGATAATTAACGTATTCATACCTTTGTTAGCTTGCCTTGAAGTTCACCAATACGAGTTTTAGATTCTCCAAGAAGCTGAAATAGAAAGACAAAGGCGTTCAGATCAACACTCGATATGATGTTACCAAAAGTCAATAGGGTAGAATATTGAGTTAAGTTCAGATATTTAATCCTCCTCAAGTTCACAGGAAATAATGCTGATATGAGTGTTGCAGCTGCTAAAGGCGTGACATCTTTTAATTATACTTACCAGGCCGAATCTAAATGATTCTTCTAAACACAGTGAACAATCTTCAATCATAAGTACATTTCAAGATCGTATTGATATAACCATTAGTTAACCAGATAATCTCTCTCTCTCACACACACAGTAAAACGTGTGTGTGTCTGAAGTGTCTATTCTATTATCGTACCTGCTACATTGAAACCCTAAAACCACAACAACATTTTTAAATGTGTAACCGTGAATAGCCAATTCAATTGAAAGAGAACAGATTTAGAAGCATGTCTAAGTATATCGGTAAGTCTCATTTTCAAAATAGATGTAAGCAAAGTTTTATGGCAATGACTGCATTGAAGCGGGGGTTGTTGCTATTGTACCTCTTGTAGTTGGTATTTTAAAAATTCAACATGGATCGACAATTATTAGAAATAAACTCTTGACGTTGTATGACATTTTAGGCAAAGAGAGAACAATTAATTATTATTATTATTATTATTATTATTATTATTATTATTATTATTATTATTATTATTATTATTATTATTATTATTATTATTATTATTATTATTATTATTATTATTATTATTATTATTATTATTATTATTATTATTATTATTATTATTATTATTACTATTATTATTATTATTATTATTATTATTATTATTATTATTATTATTATTATTATTATTATTATTATTATTATTATTATTATTATTATTATTATTATTATTATCATTATTAATATTATTATTATTATTATTATTATTCTTATTATTATACATTACACATTTTGCTGTTTGTACATCTACTTATACTACTGGCCTGGATGCGATACGTGAGAGTGAAGTCTGAGTTCAGAATGTGACTCAGTGTGTTGTGCATTGCCTAGCCAGAGCTTTTTCGCTTGAAGTAATGAGAGGCACTGACCATTTCATTAAACACGTGCATTCACACACTCATTCAGGTTTCACGCTTATGATCAACCATGTAAAAATGCTAGATTAATAACTTTATAGTAGATCAACATAAGAAGTTAAGAACTCTTGGAAATAAGATCTAGCTTTATAAGAACTTAACTTCCAAAAACAGCACACACATTGAAACAACAGTGCTTTGTAGAGTAATAAGTTACAGTTATACTACTATTTAAAAAATAAAATTTAGTTAATTATATAAATGTTTAATTTACCGTTTTAGACTGACTTAATAAAATAGTTCATTGTCAGTACAGTACTCTTGATTATTTACAAACGCAGTAAAACTATATTTTCCAGTTTTTAAAATGTTGCTTGTAATAGTATTACTTATGACTATCTATGCAACTGAGGATTGAGTTTGAATAGTAAAGGCTACAGGGCATGAAAAACGTCAAAGTCATAACATTCTAGTCAAAACAAATTGACCATTCCAGTTAAGTGACCGTTAAAACAGGTAATTTGCTAGACAAGTCATTATCACCAACACATGTTTGGCTAGACTGTGTATTTTTTGTAAACTACCATGTGGATACAGACACGTTTCAAGTGATATTATTTGCAGCACAGCATGCCATGAAATGTATGTATACTTTAGTAATGTGCTGGGTAGCAAGGTGAAGGATGCAAACTTGAACAGTAGATATATATATATATCTAGAGAGAGAGAGAGAGAGAGAGAGACATTCAAACGTTTGTCATAATCGAATTACATGTTGATGTCTTCTTTCCAGCAAGTATTTCCAGTAGTCAATAGGATAGCTAACTAGGTATTAGTAGATATGATACCATGCAGCCGTAATCTGCCAACCAGCCATCCCCAAGCATCATGACCCCTGGTAATAATGCAGCCGTTGACACAATACACACCAAGCATGCAGTAAACCAGATCTTCTCACGCTTAGAATGAAACAATTTAAAATAGAATTTAATTTGTTTAGAAGAGTGTATTGTTGTTTGGTTAATTTGAGTATTTTTTTATGCTATTTTAAATGTTGTATTATTTCGATGGTCACTTGCATATAGATTAAGGATCAATCAGAGTACAATGAATGATTAGATAATAGTTATATCGTTAGCATCTGCAGCTGATTTAATAATATTATAATTATTTAATTATTAAAAAAGAGTACATCAGAGACTCTCCGTGAAGTCATTTAATCATTTAGGAAAGTCACAACAGTTTTTCTCAGGTTTTTTCAACAATTGGAGTCACCACACAGATCCTTGCTGTAAGCTTCCCTTTCATCATCTCTTATTTTCCATGGTAACTGTAGCTATATTGAGTGTTTAACCTGGCAGCCAGAAAAGCAATCGATTCATGAGTTCCAATTAATCCAAATAAAAACAAACAACACAGCCCTCTAAAAGAACCATATGAACCCAGATCAATAATCAAAATTAATGAGTTGTAAGATTCATAAAAGCAGAAACATTTAGTACAACTATCCTGCAATGTCAAATTATCATCACCTTTTTGTGTTCATTTAGTTCTTGTTCTAGGTGCTGTGACTTTTTTAATGCAACCAAGCGCTCTTGTTCTAGCTGAGCAACAACTTGATTCTGCTCTTCAACGGCAACCCTAAATTAAAGTAAAATAAATCAGCAATTATCAAAAATGTCATTGGAAATTTATATGCGGGGTCCGCCAATCCGGCAAAAAAAACAAAACAGGAATTTTGTAATCCTAGATTCTAGAACGCTATAGAAAACTTAGTAGAAAATTGATATTTCAGGACTTGACTTTGGAGGTGCCAACATAAGATATTGATTAGTTACTTATGATGCAACTGACATATCCCACACACAAAACCCATGCTTGCTACTCTTACTATAGTGAAAATAGAAAATATTTTTATTCAAAGATCGACAAGTACCGGAACGTGCAGTCGTAGAAGAATCAGTATTACTAATCAAATATAAATGTTAGTAGTGTGTTGGCCTTTGCATAATACCAATCAGCATAATAACATCATAATTTTAAGAGTATTTTTTATAATAACATAATTGTACCAGTGTTTGAACCTGGAAGATTGCCTTAGTAGAAGGACTGTGATGCCCCACGCCCCAGTGAAAATTGCACAACAATATAGAAATACTCGTAGTCAAATAACTTCTCACTTCAATTCTTGTTCTTTAAGTCCTTCAGCTTTCTTTGAAATTGTTTGAACTTCGGAAACTAATTTACTGATCTCTTCCTCAGCTTTTTGGCGATCTGTTCGTTCTGCATGTAGCTGACTAGTTAGATCCTAAAAAGAAAGACATCTGTCAATTGGTTTGTTTGTGTTCAGCAACGAATAGAAAAACATAATCAATAAGCATTACTGCAACATAAGAAATGCTATGAACAGTGGTAATGAGTACAGAAAATATTAAGCAGTCTACAAGAGGAAACTATAGAGGAGCCTAAAGTCATATAACCCTCAAAATAATAGTTATGAGTAGCCAAATCTATTTAAAATTGCAAAATGTCTATTTGCCATAACTTACAAACTTGACTGTGAAGTATAATATAGAGCCTGCCTCAAGTTGCTTATCAAATCAGGCTAGGTCACTGATCAAACAGTTGCTATGCTACATTATTGTCAATATGCAATCCTATCTTAAGATATCTATATCTCTAAACTATTATAAAGTGATCAAATTTTATAACCTGAAATATATTTTTATAAGCATTCAACTAACGAAGCTGAGAGGGGGAGGGGTGAATAATGACTTAAATTGGATGATCTCAGTTGTAAATAATCCCTGGCCCAGCCAAGTGGATCATTCCCCTTCTACATACTTATGATGTCAAGAGGTTTGTCATCTTATGGTACAGTGAAGCAGTGTTAAAATGTTTGAACAGTTTAATAATTTAACAATGGCTAATGAATATTCTCTCTCTCTCTCCCACCTTCATTTCTGTACCAAGAAGAATCTTTTCTTTATCCAGTAAATCTTTTTCATCAATTAACTTGTTTAACTGTCTATCTTTATTATCTGATACTAATTTTAATTCCGATAATTCCTTCCCACGCTTTTCTAATTCTATTTTGACAGCAATAATTTGTTGTTGAGAGTCTTTGATCTCTTGTGATTTTATTGATCCTCTTGAGTTATAGGGTGTTGGTGTTGTACACGTGGAAGATGCCCCAGTCGAATCTTGTCGACTTGCACTACAAAAGCAAAAAATAACACATGGCGTTAAATTTTAGAAAGAGGAAATGCCGTGCTATGTAATCTGATACCAGAAATCAGATTTTTCTGTATGCAAGGCTTGTATTATTTTCTCTTAATTAGATTTCGAATGAATCAAATACTTCTGGCTTCTTTGGTGGTTTGTAATAAGCATTAGCCGACATGGAAATTCAAATCTTAAAAATAGTCTGAAATCCAAGATATCTAGATTATTTGTCATGGACTTAAAGGGGGAAATACTATGGTGAAATAGTCTGAAATCCGCTGAAAGCACGAAAATTCGCATGTCTGAATAAGGTCAACTACGCATGCTGGTATGGTTGTCTGTCTCACACAACACTCTTTTAACAATTAGAAAGATTCTGTCTGATTGTCTACGCTATTTTGATAAAACTTTTTTGTTGAATTGTTATTTTATTTGGTTAACTGTTAAATTTATACTGTACTAGCATTTATTATCTTATAGATTTTAAATAGTGTATCATAACATAAATATCACAGCAAGTTCTACTTAGCCTGGCGATTGAATTCTGAATCGGCTTTAGCAACCTTTGATCTACACTACCAGTCATCTATTGCTGATAATGTGTTTTCAAGGAGTTAATAAAACTGTTGTTAAAATATAACATGTCAATGTTTTTATGTGACAGACAGCATGTTGGAAACTAACCTTTCTGGTTTAGGCATCAATTCTCTTGTAAACGTAAATCCAATAAATGGCAAATCTTTACCACTGAAACCACCTTTGGATTTCATGAAATCTTCAACCCTTGGACCAGTAGGTTCAGCCTCAAATTCATCAAAGTTTGAAGTATCATCGATACTGCTCAATGCAGGGACATAAGGAGGAACGGCTAAGCGAAGCAGAACAATCATTAATTTGAGAGAAATTTAAAAATATTTACCCAGACATCAAATCTCACTTTTTAATGAATTTTAAAGTAATCCATGGAACATGGATGTAACATGGAATATAACTGCCACCTAAAAATCTAGATAATTGATCATTACAGTCAGGTGGTCTTTATTTACAGTGCTTTTAACATTACTGGATTGACCATCTATAGAGAGGTGGTTGCTATATTGAGGTGACCATTACAGCAGGTCTGACTGTCTATAGGATAGAAAGCAGATACCAACATTATAGGCATGTAGCCCATTAATTGCGCCATCCTAGATTCCAGAAGGCTAGAGCAAATTCAGTTGAAAATAGATATTTTCATGATTTATTGGTCAAACCTCAGTAAACAATTCAGAAGAAAATGTTGAAATGCTTCTTGCATTTCAGACGGGCTGAACCTTTTGTCAGGACCCTGGCTATGAATGTGGATAGTTTTATAACTTACCATCTTTGAGAGTCGTCCAATCTAGACCTTTGAAAAAATTATGATTTGCTAATTGTTCATAACTAAGACGTTCTGTTCTATCTGATAATAACCCACGTATCATTGATTTGGCGTCATCACTTATAGTCAAGTCATCAGGGAACTGTAATGAGTTCTAGAATCATAGCAAAATATTAGAATTAAAAGCGGAAATGAATACCTTGAAATACCATAAAATATTTCATTTCAATCATTCCAATGATTCTGTTTATAATGTTTGATTAGAAATCTAGAATAAGATCCTTGATCAAATCTGCAGTGTGTGTGAATGTGTATGAATAAATTTCTTCCATTTTATAATTTTTTTACAAAGAGTCAAATCTTTTTTTCAATAAAACAAATTGGATGATGAACTGATACAGGTATCAATTAGAGGTCTGTGGATTCGAATCCATCAGAATTTTCTGGATTTGAGTTACATTACCATTGTCGGATCGGATAGATATTATTGATTTTAATATTATTACAGTATTGCCAGTATCATAATAGGCAATAATAGGTATGTAACTGAAATTGATTGCGATGTGCAGGTGACTCTACAGGGTTGATTTTTATAGGCTATACAAAATACAGTAATACTATTTTGTGCATTGCTAGATAGATAGGTGACCTCTATATAGAGTAGAGGTCGATGCAATTGTAGTTTGATTGTACATGGTTCGTATATTTTACCTTGAAATTCATAATCTGGCTATAAACAACAACAACAGAGTCGGCTTCAAATGGGGTGTTGCCAGCCAACATCTCGTAGGCGCAAACACCAAGACTCCACCAATCACATTCAATACCATATTTGCCACCTGATCCATCCATACTAGTCAAGACTTCAGGTGCAATATACTCTGGTGTGCCGACAGGCATTTTACTTACAACCTAAGTCAAATGTATTTCAGAGGTTAGAATTAGTAAATGGGTTGTTCAAATGAGTTAGAAACATATGAACATTCATCAAATTATTCTGTAAAAGGCTGAACTTCATTAACATTAACATTAGACGCTACGTACAGAACTTGTTTATTATTCTAAATTATGAATGGCTATGTAGATCTTGGCAGCAAATCAATTACTAAATTAATTTCACATGCTAGAATTGACATCCCTACAACCTAATTGAAATTCTGAAAGGCGTAAAACTTTTTACCAATAAACAGGGCGCAATCATAGAGCATCATTTCATTCAAATAAATTAACCGGAAATGAGTTGCTTGATAAATTCCTTATACAGCACATAAAATTGTCAATCTTTATCTTATTCTCAATCTGCTAATTGTTTATTATTCCCGTTGAACTTTTAATATGCCTCTCCGATTCTCCATGTTGATGAGTTGAAATATATACCACATTACATTAGACATCATTATATTTCAGAAGGAGATAATCAATGGAGATAAATAACCTAAAGACATATCACATGATACTGATTCTGCTTGGTTACATTTATATCTTTAAATGTTTCTGAATGCTATCAATTCTGAAAACAAGCACCTTGAGGGATACTGCAGAATTCTACCATAATAATGACATATCCTAATCAACTATATATGTGCAATACAATAAAATTCATTGTCTCAATGTGGTGATGTCTTGCTCTGTTACAATACAATGAAAGATTAATGTGACTATAAATGTCGATGATCTTAAAAAATTGAAGATAAATTTTTGGAAAAGTTGATTAGGACTGACACAGTAACATAGTATATGAGTATGAACAATTAATAATTACTAAGATTATCCTCTATTCTAACTACAGTCATCTGGCAAGATTAGTGTACATATCTTACCATTTTGGCAGATGATAACTTTGCCGAAGAGCCAAAATCAGCTAGTTTAACATGACCAACACGATCAATTAACACATTTTCTGGTTTTATATCCCTATGCAAAAGAAAAATTCAGATTAGCATATCTAAGCAAGCGAACAAGCAGACAGATTTTTTCCTTTCTGCTTCCTCCACAGATTTATCTTATCTCTATAACATTAGAAATCAGTGATCTGTGAAGTGTGGATACACTGAGCACTACGTTAGGTTTTAGTATACAATCAAGCAAAATAAAATTAAACCGCCATATAATTTTACATTGATATACAGCCTATTAAGAGTACTCACAACAGCAGTGTCAGATTGGCTAATGGAGCCCTACGGTCACTTGATTTTTAGCAGAACTGAATCTAGGGCCTTGTGAAAATTATTTCATTTGCTGAAATTGACAAGGCCCAGATGCGGAGCAGCGGAATAGTGGCCATTGTGGAACTAGACATACTTTAGTCTAGCAGTCATTATGGCTTCTCCCAATTTAGATATTTTCAAGGACCAGGATGAAGGATGCCCCTTAGTCCGCATATGGGTTAATACCGTACTGAATAGTCAAACACATCCAATGCTTCTTACATACCTATGAACATATCCTATTGTATGAACAGCATGAATAGCCATAAACATTTCAGCTAGGTAGAATCTAGCCATATCTTCTTCAAGAACATCACCAAATTTACTAAGCAGAATAAGTAAATCACCTCCAGGGTGATATTCCATAACTAGGTATAAATTAACATGATCTTGAAATGCGTATTGTAGAGATGTAATCCATGGATTGTTTGCAAACGCCATGATGTCTCGTTCTTCTTCAAAAAATGCAACCTACCAAACAGAAAAATGAAATAAACAATGCTGCTAAGTACATTTTTGTTTAACAAAGTTCATCTGCCTACTAAAATATTAGATTCTTACTTTGCATTAATGAATAATTGGGCTTTAGTGTAGTGGTTAGGGCATTGGACCTCGGCCTGCAAGGTCTTCGATCAATCTCTGGCAGAAGCACTATTGGGTTGCGTTAGAAAGGGCATCCAACAATTAGTCACGAACAAGCTCAAAAAAAATTAACCAACCACCACAGTGAAAAAAAACCTAACTCGGTTTGTGGCAAAATGATAAATGCAACAAAAAAGGTGATGCAGTAGAATATGTTGATAATGTGATGCAGTGTAATCCGGTTGAAATCACAGTATGCACTTATTATCACCATTTATGGCTCCACCTAGCCCGGGAAGCGATTTGGCAGAAATGAAGAACTTGAGTATATGCAACAATTATGACTTGTGCGTCGTCAGTACATTTGGATATGCGCCGCATCATAATCTATCGCGCTATCATTTGGCGGCCATTGCCAGTATTTCAACAATGTAGCAGCTCCTTTGAGCTTCTTATTTTTATTAAATTCACATTGGCAGGAGAAAAGAGAATAATCACTTTTATTTGAGTCAAATACTAATTATTCTCACTTCTTCATGTTCGTGTTTGTTATTGCATTTACTATTTTTGACTTTTTGTTGGTTTATGGGAAGTTTAAACTTTAGCTTATTTTTATCGACCCACCTTGAAATGATTTCTCATCTCTCAATCTCATGAAGTTTATTCCAGGAACAAGGTAAGAAATTACAGCTATAATTTATTATATGTCGTAGGTTTGACTGTTCTAGCTTCAATTTTTAGGCCTATGCTACGAGGCTAAGATGACACAAGGCTAAGACGTCAGGCTGTCGTCAGCTGCATGTCAATCATTTGGATGGCTTTCTATGTTATCTTTTTTTACTTCTATTATCTATACACTTTCATCTAAATTGAGAAATGTTTTGTCCTCTCACACATAATTGGAATTCAAACGAAATTTATTGCTGGCTCTGCAGTGTAGCTTCTTATAAGAAATGTTAGTTATATACCTTTTAATCCTATACAGCATAATATGAATTAATAGGAAATTCATTAAAATTAAGACATTGATTTATTTATATGTAAGCATAGAAGATACTTATTTTGATGTTGATAACATCTTTAAGTAAAAACACCTTAACACACATCAGTAAGCAGGGGAAAATACTTAGGAAAGCTTAGCTGACCTATGGAGCACAGGAACATATAGTCCTAGATTTCTGTTAGAATGTAAATATATACCTGTGAAGATTCCTGAGGAACCCCTGGATATACATCTGAAGACGTCTGAGGCCTCTTACTTGGCTATGAAATAATGGAACCAAGACGCACAGTACCCATAAAGACACATAGACTATTTAGTTTTAAGGATAAGAGTACTACATTATCTGACGGAATTAAACTCGTTGAGTGTACCTTGGTGAACTGTATTTGAAATGAGGGTTGACTGCAGACAATGAAAATTTTTACCAAAGAGTCATTGAGCAAGCATTAGAATTGCATAGTCACTGATATCAACTGTTGTATTCACTTGTCTTTAAGTGTAGCAGGGTCTGTATGTCTGGTAAACTATATTATGTTCCTTTCCTCATTAGTACTTTCATATATAAAGTCCATCATTCACAGCTTATGATTTGAAGCTTAAAAATAAAATTGCGCACAGTTCCTATGTTTCACAGTTTCATAATTGTGTTTTTTCTATGTCTATAGTGAGCAGTTAATAGTCCTAGAAATTACTCTATAAAGAGGGGACCTTTATTGGAGGCTAAATTGAAATTCCTGCTACCTTTGTGCACTTACTGAGATCTCAGCATTTTATTGTGAGAGTTTTTAAAATGACCATGAATGAGATTCGAGGCTATACAATAATATGATTTAAGAATGACAATCTTGTCGATTATGTCAATTATGCAGCAGTTTATAAAATCCAGTTATAGACTTGAGATAAAAATGTTTCAATTGACTTCTGTGATCCTACAACGGCTACCTCTATATAGTGACCATCTGTATATACAGACCATTTTAGTATTTACATAAAATTATTATTCTATTCAAATTGAATCAACCCTGCAATTAATATATGGATCATCTGTTTTTAGTGGTCAATGTGTCAATGTCAACCTGTCTAGACCTGATAAGTGGCTGTTATATGCAGGTTTCAATGTATATAATATAAAATATATACAGTGAAACCTGTATATAACAGCCAGCTACTAGAGGTAGATAAATTGACCACTATAGACAGGTGACCTTTATATACAGGTTTGATTCAATAGAAAATACTATTTTAGACATTGCAAGAGTGACCACTATAGACAGGTGGCTGTACTGGCCGTTGTATAGAGGTGGCAGTTATAACAGGTTTAACTGTATTATATATATTATTGTATGTCTAACCTATTATTTAGTTAACTGTCTAGATAGAATTTATAATTTATTCACATTAATGCACAACACTTAAGTATGAGTATAACTAACGTGCCAACCAACCAATAATAATGATAAAAATCCAATGTGGGAGGAATTTGTATTTTATTTACAGCAATTAAAATAATAAATTCGAAATAGTGAATCTAATAATAGTTGATGTTGAGATCAATTGTTCTTACGTAATTTACGGATTCAAATTTGAGGCTTAAATTATTATTATATGTTCTTAATTTAAATTTAAATCAAGTATTTGTGACGAAAATGAATGTCTCTGTTAAAGTTACTGTATACCGTTTATTCTCAAGATTTTCTGAGAATGTATAATGATGTTCTTAATTCAGTTCTAAATACAGTAAGACTCTAATTGCAAAACTCTAAAAATATCTCATAGTCTATATATCTTATTGTCTTATATCAGGTTTGACTGTACCATAATACTATGATGATGTGGTACAGTACTGGTTGTGAGTGCTTAATAGTTAATGTCCATTCAAAAATAAAATCTCTTGATCGAAAGGAAATATGACTATAGCTCTAGATATGAAAATATGACCAGTTATTAGATCTTCTTTTGGTGCAACTTAGACAGTCATACACATTTAAACTTTTATTATGAATAAATCTCATAAACTGTATCAATCTCATTCATGGGGACTATCCCCATATTATATAAAACTCCTACCAATTTATGATTCAATTATTATTTTCTCTTTCTATTCTTAGACATCTTTTATTATTGGGAACACATTCTCCTTTCAGAATGAAGATATCTTACCTGTGAATTGCCTATTAAATGTTACAAAGTCTATTTTGGTGCATTTACATCATCAAAGAAAGGATCAGAAAATACACACACCATCTAACTACTAGAAGAAAAACCTCAACTAACATATTTATATATATACATATATGTCTCATCTGATACAGTTACCTTTGTGATGCGATCACCTGTCTAAAATGATACCTTTACCTGTCTAAAACGTTTTCTAGATTCTATTGTAATCATGTCAATCAATGGTAACTTTTAATTTGCAGTTAACGCTAAATAATGCTGCAATTACTGTTATGGTAATTATTAATGTTTATATTTTGAAGTTTTGAAACAACTAAAGAACTTCTGTATTGTTGTAGGCAAATGCATAATCAGTCTATAGAGAATAGAATAGATACATATCAGTATTAACTATTAGCGGGATCTGTGAAAGAAAGAAAAATTGAAATATTTCATGGCATGTGTTCAATTTTTTTTATCTTTTCTTTGATCGATCTGCGATCTCGATTGCTCCTTACTTAATAAAGGGACGGTGAATTTCGTAAAACTAAAGAGCAAAACATTATTTGCCTTGGATTAGATGAAAGTTTATGATATAGATTATAGACATGGTAAAATGAAATGATCATGTTGGTATACAAACAATATTTGGAAATATACGAACTGTCAAGATAAAGGCTTATTATTAGCTGTTTTTCAAATAGCTAAATATTTCAAAGCAAAAGATAGCGACAAAGATTGCTTTGAAATGTTTTACAAAGAAACTTTTAATAAATAGTTAAATGATTAACAAATTCACAGTATCAGGATTATGCTTTTAACATCTTTGTCTGCCATCCTTGATGATGATAATAAGAAGTTATTTTAGTCACCAAAGTCAGAGTCATTGGCAGATTATTAATTTATTCTCATTTATTAATTGCATCCATTTTTCTGATATCGGTAATTATCTTCTCTGTAAAACATTGTATTACAAAAATCAAAGGCAACAGTAGTTTAGATTTCATATTATTATAATCTTATAACTCAGGTTTACTTTTATGCTAAATTAAATTTATTATATTTATTATTAATATTTAATAAATCTATTATTTTCCCTTACATTTATATGGATATTGTGAACATAATTAACACAATTGATATGATTATCGGAGGGAAAGTTTTGGAAATATCTGTTCCCATACTCTTTTTGTTAAGGCCTATAATCGCCTATAATCCCTCTATTGATTATTTTAGGGGATGGTATTGATGGGCCAACAACTTGAAAGTTCATCAGTAAGAAAGAGTTAGAACGCTTGTCAATTTATATCGCATGCATTCAATTGTACTGACGACGCGCAATCCATACGGCTGCATGGACTAAACTTCTTCATTTCAGCCAAATCGCACCCGGGACAGTGATAATATCAAGGTTACACTGTGTATTGATTAAAATCACAACTGTTGATTTCTAGACCGTGTTCAAAATTTATTTTAATTCAATCAAGATTTACAACTAATAGTTCAGATTAGAATGTCTGATGTTTAAGAAGGAGTTGAAATTACAAGGAGTTGAACTTACATTATCTTGAGAAAGCGTCTCTGATTTCTTTAATACTTTCATTGCGTAGACATTCCCTGTAACCTTTTCACGCACAACATGAACCTACACCAGGACAGTGATCAACATCAATTAGGATTAGAAGAGATAATACAGTAAATAACTGCCGAACAGTATATTAGCTTACAATTGATGAAATATCATGGGCCATAATAATCAGTCTATTATTAGGTATAGCAAAGCAATATCAGAGAAATCTAGTGACCAGGGTCCGACAAAAGTGGGGATCCTGGGATCCTAGATCTCGGAAGGCTAGACAAAATTCAGAAGAAAATTGACGTTTTTAATGATTTTCTGGTCAAACCTCAACAAGAAAATTCAGAAGAAAAAGTTGAAATGCCCTAGGATTCCAGAAGGCTGAACCTTTTGTTGGACCCTGCTAGTGACACTGGATATTGCCATGAGGATTTCTAAATAAATATATGTGTGATGGGGAAAAACCAGTTGCAGTCACATAATAAGAAATTACCTCTCCGAAGTGGCCACGGCCAATGGTTTTTCTAATTTCAAAATCCCCTTTGCTAAGTCTAAGATTAGAGATTTCGTTGATGACTGTTTTGACTGTAAGAGAAAAAAACAAATCGGTAATAGACTGGCATTGCTTTCAAGAACGCTATAATCATCTAATAATTCTAAGCTATCATAATATTGATCGTGAAACTTACGTATAAAATTTTTTAATCAATTTTTATCTTGTTATTCTCTTGGTGTTGACGCCAATCCAAAACGTTAACAAATAGTAATAAAGATAATAATAATAATAATAGGCCTAATAATAATAATAATAATAATAATAATAATAATAATAATAATAATAATAATAATAATAATAATAATAATAATAATAATAATAATAATAATAATAATAATAATAATAATAATAATAATAATAATAATAATAATAATAATAATAATAATAAAAATAATAATAATAATAATAATAATAATAATGATAATAATAATAATAATAATAATAATAATAATAATAATAATAATATAATAATAATAATAATAATAATAATAATAATAATAATAATAATAATAATAATAATAATAATAATAATAATAATAATAATAATAATAATAATAATAATAATAATAATAATAATGTTGAGACAAATGACAGCGAAATTTCATAAAATATATAGAGAAAACTAATTAACATAATTCTAATAGAGCGTTAAATTCACAGACATCGATACGAATATTAGAATAACGCTCTATTAGAATTATGTTAATTAGTTTTCTCTATATATTTTATGAAATTTTCAATATCACTCACTCGCCTGACGATGTTATTAAGAAGATAACGAAACGTTGCTAAATTATGTCTCTTTTATCGCTGTCATTTGTCTCAAAATTAATAAGTAAAAATTTATTAATAAATAATAATAATAATAATAATAATAATAATAATAATAATAATAATAATAATAATAATAATAATAATAATAATAATAATAATAATAATAATAATAATAATAATAATAATAATAATAATAATAATAATAATAATAATAATAATAATAATAATAATAATAATAATAATAATAATAATAATAATAATAATAATAGTAATAATAATAATGAAATATAGTTGTCTATCAGCAGATAATAGTGCTCAATGCCAGTGATTGACAGAGCGTAAATACTAATAATAAAATGGAGTCAAAGACCATTTCTGTGACTTTAAGTTTCACGCTTCATGCGATCATCAGACAGTATTAAATGAAAAACACATGTAGGGCCTATATCTCCTACTTAGATTCAAATGTTTGCCTATTGTTCTAATTACAATGCTGTTGTTATTAATTTTATTTATGTTGTCCTGCAGTGTGATTGTGGTTCCGTTATGCGGTAGTTGAAATTGCTACATTTTATGCTTATGGAAATTTGAGAGATGAAATTGTTTTCACGCCAGCATTTGCTGATAAATTCTGATCTTTTGTTAAGCAGCGATTCTTTAGTGCATATAATTTTGCATTTCTCAACTAAACATAGATGACACTTCTTAGAAATATTGCTGTATAGTCTGGCAGTGGCTAAAGGCGCCCATTCGATTTTGTACTTTATGTTTTGGTCCTTCAAGTCCCATATATGCTTCGAAAGTTGCGTATTTGTAGTGTTCTTTCTTTGTGCAAATGAGGTGTGTGATGTCATAGGTTGTACACAAGGACACAACAGAGGATAAATAGGGGGAAATACTGCATTTCCTTGTTAATCTTGACTGTGTGGTTGAAAGTTTGGTATCGATGTGAACAACCTTTGACGCCAGTAGCCTCTGAAAACAGACACAATTTTCCTAGCTATATTCTACGTTAGCGTACGTTTTAGTTGGCATGAATTATAGACTTTTATATGATTAGATTAGATAACCTTGAACATTTTCAAAATATTTTTCGGAATTGTTTCTTGAAGTTTGAACTATAAATCAGAAAATTAACAATCTTCTTCTGAATTTGCTGTAGCCTTCCAGGACCGAGTATCCCACTTTTGTCAGACACTGGTCTATAGTCATATGTATATTAAAGGCATATAGTCATATATCATCATGTTTTACTTAGTAACCTTCATTACATTAAGTTCTTGAAGCTGTATGTCAGTGACACTTCATATATACTCATAATTGACTATTGTAAGATTGTTGTAGGCCTACACTAAGGCAAACTTGCCCCCAAACTATGGAACAACTGGAAACATCCATTTATTAATAATAATCAATCTCATAAGATTATCTGAAAACGTCTAAACTAAAACTGAGGAAATTAAAGGCAGGACATCTTTCACATTCATTACGTGGACCTCCTCCGTCGTGAATCATAAGAAACAACTAATTGTTATAGTGTCGAACAACAATTAAGGAAATATATCTGTATGGAGTAGTAATTAGATAGAAATTTGCAAAACGGAAGAACCGAGGTGTCACCCTGTTGAATAATAAACCACAAGCCGGTTCAGATGAAAACTTAAAGCAGCTTTGTAGTGACTCGGGAATGAATAATGTATTGAGTAGTTGTCAAATATATACAAGTAAATGAAATTCTAAAGCTTCAATAATTTAACTCTTGAGTAAGGACTGTATTAATATCGGAAGAAAAAAATAGGAGTATCTTATATATTTGTAACAGCTTTGGGCTTAACTCAATTCAAATAAGAATGGTAAAACACCTTGTTGTCAGTTAATGACATAGCGGGATTTGATTATAAATCTGCCAGTTTTGTCGTAATTTCCACCAGAGAAGAAACAGTCACACATTTCTCCATATTTCGGAATATGTGTTCACAAAGCTTCACTGCTTACGATTTCATGTCAATTTAACAGTTGTGTTTGATCTTTAGAAAACAAACTTACAGCGATCGAGATCAATCTATTTGAAATTTTTGGGACAAAGAACAGTTAGAGTTTAACTTCAAGATAGGCCTAGGCTATATGTTGATAATGATATGATTAGTCATAAGCAGCATAAAAAGGTAATTATAAACGAATCACAGTACTTACATTTCCTAACAAATGTAGAAATGTTTTTATCTCTCATCATATTATCATTGTTACATTCATGATAAACTGCAACCAAAGCGTCAAGAAGGGCTTCTTTCTGAAGCATAGGCACTCGTTTGCCAGTTGTCTTGCCACTCAGCAATTGCTGTAGTCGCGAACAACGAGTTGAAATTGTTTCTGACATAATTTTGAATTATTTTATATACAAATATTTAGTTTCTTGCGCTAAATCCAGAGGAAATTGCTCTGTTTTGAGCGTATTTCTCGTCACATCTCTTCATTTTTGAGTCTCCATTTTGTTACCACACGTCAAACATGCCGCAAAGGAGACGCAAAATGTTTGTGGGCAAACGAAAATACTTATTGTTGATTGGTTAATCAGCCCTTATATCGGATTTTTATTGGCTACTGTTAAACAATGCCCTCTCGTGCTTGCCATGGTCAGCGGCTATAACAACAAGCAGAACTAGCAGCGTGAATCAACCGAGACGCAAACTTTTCTCCGTGGGTTTGAAATTGAAGGCCTTTGAACATCTCTGGAATGTTACCGCTTTTGAAAGTAACTACGTCAGAATTATTTGTTTCAGATGTTCAGATGAAACGCATGAGTACGCCAGTTGCGCCAATGATGTAATTATTGGGGTTTCCCCTATACCAGCATAATCGATATGTTAGGCCTGGTTCATACGGTACATGTGCCGATCCCATTTCATTCCGACAGGAAGCCAAAAATCGACTTAAGAACGGCGCATGAAACCACTCAGAACGACTGGCAAAAATAAGAACGGCTACAGATACAGTACACTGTTTGTGATTGTCCACGATGATTTTCATTTGATAGACATTTGTTCCTGGTTGAAACTAGGTTGAAACGGTTTGAAATTTGAATCAGGATGGCATCTCGGTTTTCCCGGGATATGATTTATTGATTATTATAGCGACATCGGTAACATGGACTTATCAACAATTATTCGTTGACTTTGGATAAGTAATTTAACAATGTTGATTTAAAGAGTCAATTTTTCGAATTTCATGGAATTTCGTCAAGCACAGTATGCTATGTGCACATAAAGGCCCTTCTACGCAAGTCTCTACGCCTGCGCCCAGCACCTTCTGTTCTGACGACACCTGTAAATAATGGGGTCGACACCCCCTATAAATATTTGTTGACTAATATTTCGGGCAATTTTGAGAAGAAAAATTGCAACATCGTGCAATTTTTAAGGAATTACAAGGCTGAAGTTCCCCCTCAGGTCAACTCAGCCTTGACTTTATCTGAAACATCAAATGAGTACCATTTAAGGATGGCGGATGGAATGGTTCAGAAGGAATTGCATTGTGAGTAGCTGCGGCGCATCGTTGCGCATTGACAATCAAGCCCTATCTGCCATGAAATCTGTTGAAATTGATCTGCAGTGTCGCGGCTGAGATCTAAGGAGCGTTTAACATCATTGCTCTTAGCGAAAAGAGCCACTCTTCTAGAAATAGAGGAGTGGTACGGGTGCCTTCGGTAGGGCGACACCGTCCACATTACTATTTACTTAAGTTCCCACATATGCAAATATCACGTCTTACCTTTTTTTCGGGCAAAATGCCCAATTTCGTCTGAAAAATTGACAACCCCACCGGTCAGAGACCGACTCAGCGTAAAAGTGACGCATGCGTGCCTAGTCGGTTCATCAATTTGCAAACTTATTGTTGGTCGGATTCCCACTACCCTTGACTGTGTCATTGAAGCAATTGATATCTTATAGTAATACCTATTAATGGTATATTGATTGATAGTAGCAGCATAAGGCCCATCATAGAAAATGCCTACAGCCTACATAGAACGTGTGAAGACGGCCCTATGCAATGTGAATACATTTATTAAATATAACATATACAGACGGTAGGATGTAGGTAATAGCCGAATAATTCCCAAATATAATTCAGCAATAACCTACGTCTTATACTGTACGTGTCATATTTAATAAATGTATACACACTGCACAGGGCCGTCCTATATGTAAACTGTAGAAGCGAATGAATCACGTATTCTATAAGATACCTATAGCACAAATTTACTATTATACCCCCTGCCAATTAATGGTGCCAATGTGTACGGTATATTTTGCTTTCCTCTATTTAAAAACGTTGCAGGTGACTATTTTGCGTGCATTGAATAAATAATATGTATATATAACAACGCATGCACGGTCACATAGAAAAAGGAAGACTCAAAGTCAGCCACACTTCTTCCAATTGGCACTACCTTAATTAAAAGGCGTGGAGGTTGAACAAACTGTGTTGTCATTCAGCAATATCATTTGAACGTTTAACACAAGTAAAGAAAGAGTCGCAAATCATATTCAATTGATTGTGTAATATGACGGTCTTTTTCTATAGCAAACGCAACACATTTGATGTGCTATATTAGCAAAGTTTCAACGAAATAAAGCAATTTAAGTTAGCATATATATACACATTCATTCAAGGATATTTTATGTGGACAAATATAAAATCATTTAAAAGTGTAAGAGAAAATAAAGTGCTGTATGCCACGAAGCATCAAGTAATAATATATCTGTGTTTAATAAACTGCTGCGTGCATTCTCGTTTCCAAATAATTTGTATTGAATCTTTGCGGTCGAGGAAATGTTCTTTCAAAAGTTATATAATAAATATAATAAAGTCCAGGTAAGCAACAGGCATTGAGCGTTGCGTTGCTAAGCAACATTATCTACGTGTTTAAATCCCAGGCCTCTAAGAGGCGAAGCAACTGAACAAGTGCGAGTCATGCAAATGTTCATCAGCTGATATTGAACAATGAGTTGTGGTATTTCTTGCAATTAGTTGTCGACGAAAACACACGCCTTTGATGGTAACGATTGTATCACCAAATATGATAAGGAAGGTTTATTACATCTTCAATTGCATCTTCATCACTGTATGACGCAGTATTTCTTAATCACTTCAGATTCATAATCATCATCTTCAAGGGATAGATCAGGTGTCTTGCCTCTGACGTCAGGTAAATAGTCTAACACGTTCAATTCCATTCTCTCGTAGAATAACATGTAGGGTGATTCACCTTCGATCACAGATTCATGGATTTCCTGAAAGCAAAAAATATTGAAATCGATATCACAAGAACCGTGTTTCAAACGTAAGCCCTTTTCACACTACACACTTTTAACCCGGGTTAACGCTAACCCGGCTTACAATCGAGTAGTGTGAATTCAACTAACCCGGGTTAACAGCGCTAGCCCGGGTTAGTTTTAACCCAATTCATGGAGGTGGGTTCGACCTGGGTTAGTTGTAGTGTGAATGCAAACTAGGGTCGAACCCAGGTTAGCTTTTATATTGCGCATGGGGAATAGCACTAGAGGAGATAAACGTGCTTTTAAAAAGGCCATTGGAAATCAAATTTCAACAGTTTCAAGTCGAGAAAATATCAAAGAATATCATGATCAAGAATTTCTGAAAATGTTCATGTTGTTTATTTCAGAAATGCCAAAAAGCAAGTAAAAACGACTTTTCAAAATTATTTTATCTAAACAGCTTCGATTTTTGAAATTTAATGCATTTCTGGCAATTTCGTAAGCATTTATCGGATATTGTTTCTAGTATGAAAGAAATAAGAATTATTAAAAACATGACGTCGAATTCTTTTATGCGCATCAGTCTGACCCTAGTTTGACCTTGCTTTACAAGAGCTAGTGTTAACAAAATCAAACTAACTCAGGTTAGCGTAACTGGGTCGAACCCGGGTTAAATGTGTGTAGCGTGAAAAGGGCTTATAGAATAACAACTTATTACTCTAAAGTATGCCAATACACTTTGATGAAATGTATACGAACTGTTTCTGTTGCAATTTAGTTGTTGTAATACAATCGATTTCAGCGATCCGAGGCATGTTACCGAGCCATGAATATAAGCAAATGAATCAACCAATACTTACTTTGCAGCTACTATCATTGTAACAATACCATTTACCATTGGGATTACGGGCATATGTGATGTAGTGGCCACCATTCAACAGACCAGAATGACACTACAAGAAAAGAGAAAAACGCTATAGATTACCTGATATAAGCAGCCATATCTGTCATAAGCAGTCGCTAAAGAACCTTTGCAAAGTTTGATCGTAAATTAATCATTATCGGACTTTTCTGCTTACTAATTGCCGGATTCTACTGAAGTTCTTAGAAGATAGGTAAACATAATCTTCTTATAGCTAGCATGTGCCAATTCTACTTCAAATGCTGGAGGAGGCAATTACACGTTCTTAATTAAACTAATAATTATGGCTTTGTAGCAATATTAGCAATAACTAGCAATGGGTAACCCGCGTGGCTAGGTAATATGCGGAGATTAAATACTATCTCCAATTTATTAACTGTAAATGATGACATTCTAGGCGTCAATGATGCATAGCCTTGGCTGATATAATCGAATTGATGAAAATCCTTCTTTTGATAGTTTGCAGTCGTGAGCTATGGAAAATATTTGTATTGTTTCGCTACAAAATATATAAACCGAAAGTAGAAAAGAAACTTCTGCCATAGCCTGGTTTAAAATCCAGCAGTTCTGATGGTACTATTTACAAAACATTTATTGAAAAATGATGAATTGATGGATGAACATACGGTTTTGAAACTCTCTTTATTAGCAACAACCATACAGCCCCAGGCAAACGAAGCCAACATTTTCACAACATTTGATAAAATTCCACAACATTGATGTTGTGAAAAAGCTGGAAAAATATTGGCTTCATTTGGCCGGGGCTTAAGAAAATTCAAGATGTTCCAGTTCTGCATGACGGATCTACTACTGGACTGGCGGGTCATAGTTTGGTTGTCATAGTTGGCTATCAAAATGACACTGTTTGTGAAATCGTGATATGCATATGATCAAGATAATATAACAGAACCAAGATACTCTAACCATATGGTCTAACTCAGATTTGTGTTTTAAAGAGTTTCAAACAGGCCATAACATCCTCAAGTATTGAATAATTCAAATTTAAAAACAACATCTTTGTCCGACATCAATAACATCCTCAAAAATCTATCTTTGTTGACCCAATATCAATAATTTCCAAACATTTCGATCCCTTCTGCTACGGCAGAATCACCGAGAATTGGCCTCAAAAGCTATTTTGAGATAATCTCGTTTTGATGCGAAAAAATTTCCGGGGGTCAGATTATCAATCAAAAAGAAAAGGGTTTCATGAGATCTGAACCACGCGAATAAATGTTTCACTTTTCTCAAGAAATAAGTTTGTCTGTGTGATAATCTGAACCCGGAAGTTAGCACAGCACATCATAAAACATTGCCAAGATACCCAATATGTATACATGCAGTGCCATAATTAAGAGAGTATTGTCTGTTGAAAATATCCCTTGCCAGCAAGAACAGATCTTAATATAATTATACAGGATGAAATGGAAATAATTTGACGAACTTAAGGTTGCCTAGATGGGATCTCACTTATTTCCCCACTCTGATGGCTCCAATGTATAACCACTGCAGACTTCATTGGTGTCATTGTTTTAGTGATTCAAACAATAAAATCAAACTTATAAAATAGCAACAACTGAATTAAGAGCGTCTGTGTCTCCTTTAAATTATTCTTAAAAAAAGAAATATGCATGATAGTTGCATAAAACATTAGCAACATACCGACAAAGCACAGAGACGATAACACGTTGAAGGTCGATCAACAGATGATGAATTCTGAAGAAGAAATTGAATAAATTAGATTCATGGTGTAAGGGATATAGCCGTTATTATTACAGCATTGTGGGAGGAATCTGTGGTTAATGAACTGACCTTTATTACACAGTGACTAAAATATTGTATTTGTTGGGCTAACATCTAACAAACAAAGTGTTTAACAAAAGAAACTGATCCTTCGTCAATTCATGCATATTTTGTCATCAGCAACAAGTAGCAACTACAGTTAGCATACCAAGCTACCTTCCTCAATAAAGAATTTTACAAAATCAACTTATAAAACGGCGTATTAAACAAATAAGAACGCTTTAAATAATTGAATATAGTGTTGATGCGTTTCAAACGCCTTTAGCAGGTGTGAATTAATGAACGAACTCCTTGGAACTATGGACAAACTTATTCGTGTTATCATTCTTAAACCTGAATTGGATCAACACATGCACAGAACGGTGTATAAATCAGACCTTACAATTTGATGAAGTTTTATTGAAAATGGGCACATCCTCATATATTGCGGTTATCTAGAGTCAACCCCCGGGACAACTATATACAGGGTCTAAGATACAAATGCTGGGATTCCACTCTCCTTTGTATTGCCAAATGCTTTAGTGTTCATAAATGAGGTGTTAATCCTTCTTTAGGATTGTAAATAGGCTTCACCTTCATCTCTCGAAACCACAGAACAGATCTGGGCTATTTTGAGACTCTTGATACTCTGAAGTAGTAGCAGTGAAATAATATAATATAGCCATGCATCAATGGACAATTCTGTTGCTGTGGAAATACCGAGGCTTTGATTTCAGTCGATCAATTAAATGAGACAAAACAAAATAAACCAACTGGGCATAGTCTATAACGCCATACTGGATGCCTATTTGGATTAACATACGGGACATACCGTCTGTGTATTTGAATCATCATTTGTGCTGTTCTTGACAAGATACACACCAGGATCGAATGACCTCACAGGAAATTTAACAATTTTATTTGATTTAACCCATTGTGTGTTAACCAATTGAAAACGCTTCAAGTGAATAACCTATAAAATAAAACCGGTCATCATATAGATAGACAGGTGTAAAGATTTAAGTATTTTGGAATACCAATGATATGTTGATAGAAATGCTAAACACATATGACTATTCTCTGTTGTTTATTCTTATTAGATATCTGGCAAACGAGTCAAATATAAACTCATGATAAATTATGAACATTCAAATAGTAGCTTGCGATTGCGCGATTCTGAGCACTCTCACTTTGAGATGTGTCTACTTCGGTAGTTTAAAGGGGCAAAATTGACCGGCGACCGCTGCGAGATCAATTTGAATTTATGCCTAGCGTAATTCAACCGTCTCGCTTTGAAACTATTGTTATACGCAAGCCTAATTTGTAATAAATTCATGTCAACAATGAACATTGTGTTATAAACAATAAACATGCACGTGATCCTAAGTGCGTAGCGCCTGCCGGTCATTTTTGCTCCTTTAAAAACAACTGTTTTTTTCGAGTGGTGAATTTTGTATAATTAATAGTAGTTTTAATCCAGCTATTATGGAAAAGTTACTCCCTCGTTCTCTGAGCAGCACTTCTACATTTCTAGTCTGGTCTAAGCATAGGTCATAGACCGGTATGCTAGGGGGGTTCATCTCATGACCACTATATACTGTCATACATAATACTGTCTGTTTATATATCACAATATTTCTATATTTCTATATTTCGATATTTCTGTGTCTGTCCGCGACTTATGTACGTCTTACTGGCGATATAATACGGATAATCCGTTGTCGGGAAATTATGCAAACATTTGTGTCGAGATAACCGTGTACAGTAACAAATTTGTTGTATGAAAAGTATGGGTCTATGACGTTGTTTTAAAATAATATACTTCATCAGATATTTTATTTGATATCCTTGCATTAAAAAATTCAGAGATTTTGACAAATTTCATAGGTCGATAATCTAGCGGGCAGCCAAATCGAAGTCAAATTGAAATCCCCAGAACAAAAATATTTTGCTTTGAATTTAAAAGCTGCGTGTAAATTGTTTGAACAAGTGAAACTTAAAACTGAATCAGTTTTATGATAATTAAAACAATACGAAATACTGAGTTACATTGAATTACCAGTATAAGTAGGCCAAACAAAATATTTTTTTGAAATCAAAGAAACGTAGACCTATTTCATGTAGTGTTGATATCAGCAATACATATAGCGCGGCACAAACGCTATGAAAATTAAAGAGACTTTAGGTCTTAATTTAATTTATTAATGAAACAAAATGCCATTCATTACTTTTATCAAAATCGAGATATAAAACATTTCACTTTTAAAAAGGCTATTTTGATATATAATTTGTGAGAACACTGAGCAAACAATCTGTTTTGAAATGAACAATCTATCGCGGGGCATAAAAACAAATTAACTTGCAAGAATTTTCAAAATGACGTTGGCGTTCGACTAATTCGAAAAATATTCAAAGTTCGAATAGATTATCTGTCTACAGTCTAAAATTACAGAGTTTAGAATCAATCAAGGCATTGCACAAAAGTATTTCTATAATTTATTATTTAATATAAAAACATGAATCATTTGGTTTTGAGCAGGCAGGCTTTTATTTTCAGATTTTGCTTCCATAATTAACGAAGGAATTATAGGCATCGATTAAAATTAAAATTTCATTTTGTTGACTTGCTATACGAATAAGACACAGTATGTTACTACAGTTTTGAGAATAAAAATAGCGGTGTCTTGTTATTATCGTTGATCAACATTTAATAAAGTTAATTTCAGGTATATCAAATTTAACAAAGTTAAATTGAATTGAGCGTATGATTTGTGATAAACAATAATAATTATAATATTTTCAGCGTTCAAAAATTTTGCTTTGAATTTAAAAGCACAAAAACATAATTTAAAAACACTTTTAAATAGTTAATACAGTTTGGATGAGTGTAACAAACCTTGTGTTACAAAAATAAAAAGCGAAAAGGTTGCATGAAATAATCGATCATAGCAAACAATATTTATTAAAATACAACTTACCATTTTCCAAATGAGATCCAAATAAAAACTATACGAGCGGCATAATCTCCGAACAACATTTAAATACATAATAGCGGGTTCTCTGAGTTAATACACCATAAGTTAACAACCATATTTTATCGAAGGAGAATGTACGCCCGATAAGAATAAAATAAAGATTGTCTTTTATTCGAAATAATTCTGACAAAAATGATCATTTCATATCGTGATCAAATGCATGGTAAAGTAGATTCATTTTCTACATAGTAAATTATCCTTTTCGTCAGACATCATAACATGAGCATTTAAATATTACCATCGGCTGTGGTATTATATATCTTTGAAGCTGCACTAAACATTTCAACTCTATAAACCATCGCGTACGTTTCAATAAATTCTGAATAAATATGCATATCACGAATCTGGCAAAATGAGTTGTTTTCGTTTTCCTATCAAAATAATTAATTTATTCATAATCATCTTTCCTTTCATTCGACATCTGTAATGTTATAAATAGCGCGTAGAAATATTGACGACAAGATGTAACATAATATCAATATCGAATTAGTATAGCGATTTATTATAGAATTTTATTTCCTTTTAAAAGAATGTTGATGCTATTATTCTGGAAAATTTGATAACAAGAACCCCTATCAGACCAATTTTTCAGATCTTTTTTTTACTTATAAAATTTTATTTTCAACGAACTCTTAGTATTTTGATAGACTGCCATGAAAATCACAGGCATACTTGCTGAGATTGCAAAGATCAAAAATATAGGCTCATATAGTATCATATCATAATATTTTCAGATTATATATATAATTTGAAATTCAATACACGCGCGTGGGTCGGCCTTGTTCAATAATACGTTGTCGAAGCAGTAGGTTTGTTGATAAGGTCAGTCAAAGCGCTTATGTCAGTAAGTAACGCAGTGGCTAATTGGTTAGTGCTCTGGTATAATAATTTCAGGGTCGTCAGTTCAAATCCGCCGTTCGGAAACCTTTTATCAACGATTTTTCTTTTTTTTTAATATGAAGCAGTAAATCATTTTTAATTAACAAAAGATATCGTTTGATCATGTTAATAACAGAAATCAGTGGACCATGTGTCTTGTTTAAGCTAAATTAATTTAATATTGAATCTATCGCATGCAATGCCACGAGTTTCACTGGCCACACTTTGACGGCGGCGTTATTTTGTGAACACCACATTAGTGTTGTATATATTGCAATAAAGTTTTATGAATCCGAACCGAACGCGATCCGATCGTATCGGGTCAGATTCGGGTTAATATTTTAGATCTTCGGATCGGATCGGATTTGTAGTGATTTTTTATGGATAGTTTCAGATTTCGAAATTTGACTGAGTATTTGTAATTTATAATAATTAATGTGTTCTGGCCTCCTTTCAGCACATAAAATATTGTTTTTCTATGTAGATATAGCTACGTTAAATTATACATTTCAATCGACTCAATTGATGTGAAATAAATTAAACTTTTATTAAAGGAATGATTAAGATGTATTGATTAATGCTACATCGTTTCAATGCATATTGTCTCTCATGTTCTCCTCCAGAGTTCATACTCCGTATTATACAGCGATAGAAAGCTTAGTCAATTGTTTAATTATAAGTGATCTGAAAGTTTTATCATAGAAGGTCCATTATGGACTACACTCATAGCTAGTACTGTCATAATAATAATAATAATAATAATAATAATAATAATAATAATAATAATAATAATAATAATAATAATAATAATAATAATAATAATAATAATAATAATAATAATAATAATAATAATAATAATAATAATAATAATAATAATAATAATAATAATAATAATAATAATAATAATAATAATAATAATAATAATAATAATAATAATAATAATAATAATAATAATAATAATAATAATAATAACAATAACAATAACAATAACAATAATAATAATAATATTAATAATAATAATAATAATAATAATAATAATAATAATAATAATAATAACAATAACAATAACAATAACAATAACAATAACAATAACAATAACAATAACAATAACAATAACAATAACAATAACAATAACAATAACAATAACAATAACAATAACAATAACAATAACAATAACAATAACAATAACAATAACAATAACAATAACAATAACAATAACAATAACAATAACAATAACAATAACAATAACAATAACAATAATAATAATAATAATAATAATAATAATAATAATAATAATAATAATAATAATAATAATAATAACAATAACAATAATAATAACAATAACAATAACAATAACAATAACAATAACAATAACAATAACAATAACAATAACAATAACAATAACAATAACAATAACAATAACAATAATAATAATAATAATAATAATAATAATAATAATAATAATAATAATAATAATAATAATAATAATAATAATAATAATAATAATAATAATAATAATAAAAATAATAATAATAATAATAATAATAATAATAATAATAATAATAATAATAATAAAAATAATAATAATAATAATAACAATAATAATAACAATAATAATAATAATAACAATAATAATAATAATAATAATAATAATAATAATAATAATAATAATAATAATAATAATAATAATAATAATAATAATAATAATAATAATAATAATAATAATAATAATAATAATAATAATAATAATAATAATAATAATAATAATAATAATAATAATAATAATAATAATAATAATAATAATAATAATAATAATAATAATAATAATAATAATAATAATAACAATAATAATAAATAATGATAATAATAATAATAATAATAATAATAATAATAATAATAATAATAATAATAATAATAATAATAATAATAATAATAATAATAATAATAATAATAATAATACATAAGGATGGTGACTGAGTCAAAGAAAACACATTCTTAATTTCTGTTACTATAGTTTCACGCAGTGTGCGATCATCAGACAGTTGATACTCAAGTATAGTTGAGTATCAACTGTCTGATGATCGCACACTGCGTGAAACTATAGTAACAGAAATTAAGAATGTGTTTTCTTTGACTCAGTCACCATCCTTATGTATTAAAGCTCTGCCAATGTTTAATCGGTATTGAGCACTATCACATCTGACGATAGATAAATCTATCTTTATTATTATAATAATAATAATAATAATAATAATAATAATAATAATATATAATATATAATTAGCTAAGTTTAGCTTTATATAAGGTAAAAATGAATTTAAGTGATTAATATTATTTGTAAAAGAATTTGATAAAAGAAAAATTGCTAAAAACATGATAACAATGCAAGGTTTAAAAGAAATATATTACATTAAGAATTAAAAGTCAATTGCCAGTACTAAAGAAAATATTTAAAAATTGGAAGAGTGACTGTCTTTTTCTATTAAATTTGCAAATGCTTTCTTGAAAAGACGTGTTTTTGATACAAAGTTCCCCTTGAAAGCCTTCTTTTTATCAGCAATAACATTCAGTTTTCTGTATCCACTAGTCTACATCAAGTGCATAAATAGATTCTTAACCAAAGGCCACATAAAAGAAAACTCATAAACATTCACTCTTGTTGATCATTGTCGGACCATGGTCGGATGTTGTATATAATGATGCACTGCAGTAACAGAAAATTTGTTATTAAAGGGTTACCATATACTTGCCATGTTTGTATTCATATTTACTAAACGAGAAAATGTTGGGCTAAAGCGCTAAAAAAGCTAAAGAGCTCCGAGCGAGTGATTTTTAGCTTCCCGAGTGTCTCCCAACTTTTTCGAGTTTAGTAAATATGATTCTAAAATATCACGAAGGTTTTCTGCGATCTGATTGGTCGAAAGAGCGTGCATGAAATCCTATGGTAAAACATGGCTCCGAAAACCGGGAAAAACCGCAAGCTTCAAAAAGTTTGATCTGTGATAAAATACAGAATTTATAACTTTTTGATAACAATCCAATAAATATCTCAATAATGGCTACGATTTACAAAACGACATTTAGCTCAAGATGTATATATTTATTGAAAATCGTGGTGAATGAGTTATTGGTCGTGTAACATGCAAAATAAAACACAGAATGAAAGACAATTATAGGCTACGTCGCTGTTTCAAGGTAAATCTAAAATTTAAATAACAATAACTGCATTAATTTGCTAAAGAACTATTGTACCACTTATATTACAGACGTTCTTGTATATGTCTTTCTTTATTCGACAATATCTATTTTGTTGTGGGATTCTCTTTGCTTGATTTATGAATTAAAATTGAATTTTAAATTGTGAATTCATGAATTGAAAATTTGCCGTCGAATGAGATTCCAACATTTTTTTTATTTTAGAAAAGGGTTACCACATGCTTGCAAATGTTTGTATTCATATTTACTAAACTCGAAAATGTTGGGAGACACTCGGGAAGCTAAAAATCACTCGCTCGGAGCTCGTGATTTTTTAGCGCTTCACTCGTGTCTCCCAACATTTTTTCGTTTAGTAAATATGAATACAAACATGGCAAGTATGTGGTAACCCTTTATTCTAAAATATCACGAAGGTTTTCTGCGATCTGATTGGTCGAAAGAGCGTGCATGAAATCCTAGGGTAAAACATGGCTCCGAAAACCGGGAAAAACCGCAAGCTTCAAAAAGTTTGATCTGTGATAAAATACAGAATTTATAACTTTTTGATAAATATCCAATAAATATCTCAATAATGGCTACGATTTACAAAACGACATTTAGCTCAAGATGTTTATATTTATTGAAAAGCGTGGTGAATGAGTTATTGGTCGTGTAACATGCAAAATAAAAACACAGAATGAAAGAAAATTATAGGCTACGTCGCTGTTTCAAGGTAAACCTAACATTTAAATAACAATAACTGCATTAGTTTGCTAAAGACCTATTGTACCGCTTATATTACAGACGTTCTTGTATATGTCTTTCTTTATTCGATAATATCTATCTTGTTGTGGGATTCTCTTTGCTCCGAAAACCAGGAAAAACCGCAAGCTTCAAAACGTTTGATCTGTGATAAAATACAGAATTTATAACTTTTTGATAACAATCCAATCAATATCTCAACAATGGCTACGATTTACAAAACGACATTTAGCTCAAGATGTTTTTATTTATTGAAAAGCGTGGTAAATGAGTTATTGGTCGTGTAACATGCAAAATAAAAACACAGAATGAAAGACAATTATAGGCTACGCTAATTCAAGGTAAACCTAAAATTTAAATAACAATTAGTGAATTAATTTGCTAAAGAACTATTGTACCACTTATATTACAGACGTTCTTGTATATGCCTTTCTTTATTCGACAAAATCTATCTTGTTGTTGGATTCTCTTCATGTTTGGTTTATGAATTGAAATTGAATTTTAAATTGTGAATTCGTGAATTGAGAATTCGCCCTCGAATGAGATCCCGACGTTTGTTTTATTTTAGAAAAGGGTTACCACACGCTTGCAAATGTTTGTATTCATATTTACTAAACTCGAAAAAGTTGGGAGACACTCGGGAAGCTAAAAATCACTCGCTCGGAGCTCGTGATTTTTTAGCTCTTCACTCGTGTCTCCCAACTTTTTCTCGTTTAGTAAATATGAATACAAACATGGCAAGTGTGCGGTAACCCTTTAATACAAACATTTGCAAGCATGTGGTAACCCTTTTCTAAAATAAAACAAATGTCGGAATCTCATTCGACGGCGAATTTTCAATTCATGAATTCACAAGTTAAAATTCAATTTCAATTCATATTCAAACCAAGCAAAGAGAATCCCATCAACAAGATAGATATTGTCGAATAAAGAAAGACATATATAAGAACGTCTGTAATATAAGTGGTACAATAGTCCTTTAGCAAATTAATGCAGTAATTGTTATTTAAATTTTAGGTTTACCTTGAAACAGCGTAGTCTATAATTGTCTTTCATTCTATGTTTTTATTTTTGCATGTTACACGACCAATAACTCATTTACCACGCTTTTCAATAAATGTAAACATCTTGAGCTAAGTAACGTTTTGTAAATCGTTGTCATTATTGAGATATTTATTGGATTGTTATCAAAAAGTTATAAATTCTGTATTTTATCACAGATCAAACTTTTTGAAGCTTGCGGTATTTCCCGGTTTTCGGAGAAATGCTTTACCCTAGGATTTCATGTACGCTCTTTCGACCAATCAGATCGCAGAAAACCTTCGTGATATTCTAGAAACATGTTTGACAGCGCAAGATCAAAACAAGTCAACTAACCAATACGGGTGGTAAGCTCCACAAGTCGAATTTCTTTGCTATTGCTTGGTGTTCTTTACATTTCGAACAATACCTACAAAGGAAAAGAAATGAAAAGGTAAAAGAAAGAGTTTACCATACTAATAAAAAGCACCTTCGACAACCACCTTCCCACTTCCATCAATTATCACCAAGAAATAATAACACTTGGATTGGAGTACAGCTAAACGTTCTTTCCAATTGCTATAAAATGCTATAACATGCATTTTAAATGTTTTCATGGTAGAGCTGCAGGCAGCAACAAGACATTTATGCCAACCGATAAGAATGGTTAGTTGAACAATGAACACCTTACCATGTTTCATCCTCTCCTAGTTCTTCTTCTTTAGTAAAATCTTTCAAACATTGATTGAGATCAATTGGTTCACGTACAGCACGACAGCTGATCTCAACACTTGAATCATCTACAAATGCCTAAAAGAGACAAACAGTTTTGAACTAGTCTGAAAATCACAATCAAAGAAAAAGAACACTTCAGTAGAATATACAACGTGAGCTAACCACACAAGATGCATGTACGCTGGGGGTATTTAAAGTAGACCGATATCTTGCAGTTAACTCCTCTAAGTAGCGACCGTCCACCTGTTTACATTGACCACTATGCCAATGGATTTTTATGCACATTGACCCTTCATTGTCTTAATGAACAAAAAGTAGGCTACATACCCTCGTAAATGTACGACCTTAAATTTACATTGCAATTGAACCCCGCTGAAAAAAATACATTTTCAAAAGGATCCAAATCTCTCACTACAGCAGTACTCCATGAGCAAAAATGTTGTTTGTAAATATGGAACTTTACAATTTTATTATCGCCAAAGAATGGATTACGACAGAACGTCATCGTATATGGATTGCATCTATCAACCAGCTCACCCTTTCTTGCGCTGGTAAATACTTCAGATGCAACGTCGTTGAGTTCCAATCAATTGCTACGTGACAGTTTGTGAACATGAACTCGCATTCATTACATTTCAACAAACAGCCACGACAATAACTATAAGCAAATTAATGACGCAAACTATTAGACTTGATTGCTTTTAAGAGTTAAGCCAACTGAAGATGAGCATAAGTATGTTAATACTGCTTACCTGTACCACGGGCAGACGGCACAGAACTGTCCATCTTTCTGAACGAGGCGCAATTTGAACGGATAGTCACTAAAGCATACAGAAGCGACAAAAGCAACATAGAAATTATTTCTTAATAAGTTATTATTCTAGAATGAGAGTCAAAAACGAAACATGCTAGATTTCCGCTACTTCAAGCTTCACACCAGAAAGTGATCATCAGGCGATTTAATTCAGGCCAACAAATGCATATCATTTGAAGCTTGAAATGAGAAAGCCATGACTGAAGAACTTTATAGTCACTAGCAGTTTACGTGGGATATCCAACAATGTATTTACCTTTTCTGTTGCGTGCCATCCCTTTGACCAGAAGGAGTGACAAAGCGAGATACCATTCGCCATGTAGATTCATACAGACAACGATGTGTAATCCCATCCGGGATCGGCAGAACAACAGGGAGCCCAAATAAAGAAGGCTTGAATTTTTGCCAAGAGAGAAAATACGCATCCATTTGCAGCTGAAATAGAAGTCAAACAATGTATAGCTGCAGGAATAAAGCGTCGAGATCTACGTGGAACAGGGAAGTAGAAGCTGTCTATAATCTATACTGCTTCATTATTATATATGTAAATGTATATGTAAACTAAATCAAAATGTTACAGTCTCGTGCACAAATCATTCATTAAGGATTCTGTGTTACGATCGATGAGAATGGTAGCATCAGTTAGTTAGGGTTCTCCTAGTACAGTTATGCAGTTGTTCTGTGATGTGGTCAATTGGTCATAAAGGCTGATTTCGATTGATATTTCACCAATAACTATCATAGTTACAACCATTTCGAACAATATGACACCGTAAAGATGACAAGAAAAAGCTAATCAAATACATCATTTATTTTATTTTACTTCTCGCATAATATTATCTCTCCCAAAATAAAATCTTATTTAATTAGTTACTTCAAGATAAATGACTATTTCACAATCCTATCTATCAATCCTATCCTATATGTTTCAATTTGATCATGAAATAGGCAAGATGAGTTATATCTGAGATATATATATGCATGATATGACGTATTACCATTTTACGGTGCATTGCAAACACATAGCCACATCGAACATCCATCGCACAGTCCGTTTGGCAGCTTGCTGATGAACCAGTACTTGGATTACGTGAATGTTGGGGCGACGGTGTTTCAGATCGATTTGTGGAAGCCGGGACAATCAAATTGATCGGTGGCGGTTTATTATCAGCCTGGCGTTTGCGAAATGGTAACTTTGAACGCAGTTTCTTTGGGGAACGTGGTTTGTGATTTGGCGAAATCGCAGGAGGATTTGATAGACTGGCACAATCATTAGTAGGCGTAAGGGCCCCACGAGAAAAAACCCCTTGTGATGATAACGAAGCTTTACTTGACGCATCTTCCACCGTCAACGTACAGGGTGAAACAGAAAGCGGCGATGCTGAGGTTGGGGTTCGGGGTAAAGGGGATAAAGGAGGAGGGACCTCGTAGGCAAATAAGTAGCCACCAGGTAAACCACGGACTTTATGCGAATCAGGCGGCAAACTCTAATAGAGAAATAATAGAATGAATATTAGACATTTGGAAAAACCAAATCAATAGACCGTGTTGTTTAAACAAGTGAAGACCTAGCTACATAGACTGTACTATATAGTAGCTAGTGGTTAAGAACACAGCAGTAACTTAATTATCTAACTGCATACTATCTCAAATAAAAGTAGATTATTAAAAGAAGAAATAGTCCACTAACCCTTATGCTTGCACCGACAATTTCAGTAAGCAAAAGACGATCAGATGGGATGTTTGAAAGTTTGGATAGTTCACGAAGTAGAGCCTTGCATTTAGCATCACCGTCAAGTAGTAAACCATATTTGATTGGTATGTCACCGTTCAAAAGAAAGACTGTAAAACAACAAAATCACAAATTGAAAGCAGGAAAAAAAAAGATGTAGAAGAGAAATCAATCGTGTGGATATTGTGTTCAACAGGAATGAATTTTACATCTAAATTGGGTGTTTCCGATCATGCCAGCATACCCATCATACATTGAGTATCATTGCTGCTTTTGCAGTGATATTCTTCACTCCAATGCTTCATTCACCGCCCACTTTAGCGAATGATTTTCGCCTTCAAGTTTTCTCTTTCTCGTGATATGGCTTATAAGAGACTGTGCGCTAATTACTTTGTATATTAACTAGCACACTTTTATCAGCTTTCACTTGATAGAATCAATTTCATTACCATACAAAACGCAGTGGTTAACGCACCAGGCAAAATTAGGTCCTGTTTAATTGTTGATTACAACCAGGAGGATAATCGTAGAATGCATAGTCATATCGTTTAGCAGGTAGTTGACTGATTATTTTCTGTTCAAATTATGTTCCCAGAGTCAAAATGTTTTGACTTGCAATGGTCATCATACCTTGTATTTCGACGTGTAATGAATTTTCCATAGGTAGTGGTAAGGAGAGAAACGTGTAAGGATCAAACTTTAAACTGCAGTTGCCACAGTTAAGGCACCTCACTTGTGATTTCAGCTGAAATATGAATTGTAACATTGCGATGAATGAATAGAACGGCTATATCACATTCACATTCAACAATAATAGTAGTACCATATTGCAATGGAATCTTCTTAAATGTTATATAAATATAACTTTTCCTTTGTATAGTAGAAAAAATACATGCTTATACATTTATGTCCAAGTTTTATTTATTCTAGTTACCATTATGTTTTGATTTAAATGCTGATTAGGAAACAAGGACCCTCTCTTTCTCTCTTCATATTTGCAAATATATAGAAATGATCTGTATAGTAGAGCATCGGTTAAATAAGATGAGTAAGTAGCCGTTTAATAACATGCACTATAGCTACTAATATCTCCATAGGACTTCACATTTACCTGTCCTTGGAACAGATCCACGATAACTGATTGGTTGCGTTTGATGTGATTCTCCCACGCCTAAATAATAGCCAATCATAACATCGTTTCACACATAGAACTAAAAGCAGAACTAAAAGCGAATACATTATTTGGTTTTGGTTATGACAATTATAATTTTACAAAGCTAATTTTCGATATTTACTTGACTACAAAAAGTATTAATTATATGCCCAGCTGTATGCTGACCTTGACGTAGTTGCGCAACTGTAGCAGTAAAACCGACGGTAACGTTATTTAAAGGAATGTGCGTTCCGCTTATACGCCTAACATATTAAGTGTTGTACCTCTCTTGCTACTTCTTCGTCTGGTCTTCCATCACTGTCTTTTAATTCGACGTATGGTTTATCATGAACCCTAAAACAACACAACGAGGTATGTCTTCAATCAGGTCCACTGCACGTATTACATATTACATACTATAGCACATTATAAGTAACATTATTCATACCGGTTTAAGTCTTCATGTAAGCCATCAAGAAGAAATGAAAGTAATTCCTAAAAACGTTTAAAATTCAACAAATAATACTAACATCACATTCCATATAAAATATAATACGGGATCATAATACCGTATTCAATACGAGGGTTCACTGGAGAAGAATCAAGAGCAGGAAAGGCATTCTTTGAAATTCTGCTTCCCTTGAAAATACTATATAGTTCCAGTGTTAATGGTGTTAATGAAAATAGCCATCAGCACAGAAGGAAATCCTATCAAATCATAAATCCTGTATCACATGGCGTGCTTCAATTATAGCTGTCAGTGGCTCACATTTGATCACTCCACCAATAAATTGTGCACATAACTTGTAAAGTGACATTCATTATGGTCAACTTATCCTGTTTGACTTCTGTTGGCAAAGAAAACAAATGATGCAGGAAGATATAAAATATATTTTACCTGAGAGTCATGCTGTTGAAAACCAGTGAAGCGAGGTGCATATCGACCAATCGTAAGCTATAAATAAAAATGTAACATGGTGTGACAATGGACACTTGACAATGAACACACAAGATACCCAAAACATTGAGAAAAATAAAATTAAAAAACTGTTACCACTAAATTTTGTAGGGGTAAAATAAATATGCAAATAAATGTTTTGCATAAACGGTATAATATTAGTTCAAGAACTGTTCTTGAAAATTCGATTAATTGCTAATGAATTATATGTACATAAAGTGTTCATACATAAGTTCATGAACATGTTTTGTATGACCTATTCCTTGTAGCAGGGTCAAGCAACACTACTATAATACCTGTAATAAAAAAATAGTTGCATCACTGGACTAGTAAGTTAAATTAAATGTTCCATAACATTTATCACTAAACAGCTATTGTTATGACTTACCCTTAATTTAACAGGTGCAATACTACGGTAAACACCACTCCATAAATCCTGCAGGATATCCCCATATCTTTTTGCTAGAATTCCTTTCATACCAAGCGGGTTAACTCTAAAATAAAAGATTTTACCTCGAAAATATTGAAGCACATAATCATTTGCTTATTGCCCTGCATATTGCCTATGCCTGGGTGTGGACATCACCTCAAAATATCCAGTGAATAAGTAATCATATAGTATCTCTTGCATATTTTATTAACAAAGTATATTTTCCAGTGATCATTCATTTAGAATTAATCTATTCATTGTGTATGTGCATCTCATCCATAATCTCATCACATCCTGCAATATGCCAGTGAAGTGTTTGGTCACCAATATTGAAAAAGATATCTAGTAATTGGAATCTGTACAACCGCAAATAAAAAAAAACTACTGTATAAATTTCACCCCGCATTTTACTTATAAAGATTCTAACCTTGATGATATTAGCGCATTAAAATCGAATCGTCAAACTTTAAAACTTGCAGCTAATGTTTCTGTATTTAATATTTGGTAGTTAATCAAATTGTCCCACTTGCTTTCATTATTTATTCAAGGCGCACATCATTTGTTTAACCATGTTTTGACATTGCTGTGTATAATCGTATTAATTAAGAATAAGAGTGAAATATGAGACATACTGGATTAAGCTAATCCAAGTTTCATACCGTAAGGTGATTATTTTACAGTTTACGGTATCAAACCCGAAGTAATCCAGCATGAATCAACTTTTACTCTTATTCTGTAGATGCTCTGGTTATTTTCATTGAGCAATGTACCAAGAACTGGCGTGGAACAGCCAAATTCAAAAATTTCTTAATAATCGTACTTATAACTGTAATAACTAACTAGAAAGGTTAACTTCACACTGATTATCAGTGTCACTGTTTTTCATATCCCCTGTTTTTTATATTTTCATATAAAATCTGAGTTCATGAATTTCATGAACTTTCATAAACAGAACTTTCATGAATTTCATGAACAAAACATGCACATTTTTTGTGGGTTCATGAACAGTTCATGAACAGTCACAAAGAGTTCATGAACTTTTGGGCAATTTAATGTTCATGAACTCATGAAATTTTGTTCACATGGGATTTTCTCAAAGTCTTACCCAACTATATAATATCTATTTGGATGCCCCAAAAATCAAAATTTATTTGACAGTGCACGTCAAAATCTGGTTGCACTGTTGACAGTAATGCTTTTGTATAACTCACTTATTAAGTTCATAGAGATACATCTTGCTAAGAAAGTACTGTGTCAACGGCTGTGTATTACTAACACACTGAATGGCTGAATTCATAAAACATGTGTTACCAAGATTATGCATCCCAGTTGCACCTTTTTCAAGTGGACCTGAAAAAGATCACATACACAATTAACTCAGGCACATATATTGATACACAGTGTAGGATGCATGCAGATATATTTTTTCCTGCAATGATGTTTATTTGCATCCTTGTATATTTTGATGGTTGATTAAGCTATCCGAAAAGATTAAAGAATGTTTAGGAAGTGGTCATTGATGTTTTGTTTGCCAGAGCACCTTTCTGACATTTTCAGGGTTATGGACTAGAACATAGACTGCTGACGGAAATACGCAACATGGGGGACAAAGATGGCTGACGCAAAGGACTTTAGCGCTCTCCTCATTGACATTTTTCAAAATTATTTGATCTCCCCTATAAACTCTTGTGCAATCTAAACTCTAAACAATATGTTCTCATTATCATATAAAGACAGTTTAAATAGGATTCTCCTGCCAGCGAAGCAAGATTTGTTCATAGGATCACAATTATTTTCAAACATTTATGAATAATTTAAAATCACACAGAGAGACAAAGAAATATTAAAAAATATATATATTTATCTTCAAATACGATTAAACAATGGATATTTTAACTCATGATGCAACTTGAAATTGGTAGTCATAAATAACTATATTATAAAAAAAATCTGTTTCATTCAGAAACAAAAATTGCTCAAAACGTGGCTTGAAATTTCGCGGTTTTCAAGCCTCTGTTTTGGTCCTTCGTGTCAGCCATTATGGATGCACATGGTCGCTATGTGTTTTCCGTGAAGTTTAGAACAGCAGGCTATGCAAGTCTATGGACTAGAACCATATAATATAGCAATGAGTGTAGTCCATAATGGACCTTCTATGATAAAACTTTCAGATCACTTATAATTAAACAATTGACTAAGCTTTCTATCGCTGTATAATACGGAGTATGAACTCTGGAGGAGAACATTAGACACAATACGCATTGAAACGATGTAGCATTAATCAATACATCTTAATCATTCCTTTAATAAAAATTTAATTTATTTCACATCAATTGAGTCGATTGAAATGTATAATTTAACGTAGCTTTGTCTACATAGAAAAACTTTATTTTATGTGTTGAAAGGAAGCCAGAACACATTAATTATTATAAATTAAAAATACTCAGTCAAATTTCGAAATCGGAAACTTTCCATAAAAAATCACTTCAAATCCGATCCGATCCGAAGACCTAAAATATTAACCCGAATCTGACCAGACACGATCGGATCGCGTTCGGTTCGAATTCATAAATCTTTATTGCAATATATACAACATTAATGTGGTGTTCACAAAATAACGCCGTCAAGGCGGGCGTCAAGGTGTGGCCGGTCAAACTCGTGGCATTGCATGCAATATATTCAGTATTAAATTAATTTAGCTTCGACAAGACACATGGTCCACTAATTTCTGTTATTAACATGATCAAACGATATCTTTTGTTAATTAAAAATGATTTACTGCTACATATTAAAAAAAATCAGAAATATCGTTGATAAAAACTGCCGAATGGCGGATTTCAACTGACGACCCTGATATTGTAATACCAGAGCATTAATAAATGAGCCAACCCCTTACTTACTGTTGTACGCGCTTTGACTGTACTAATCAACAATCCTGCTGCTTCGACAACGTATTACTGAACAAGGTGACAGCGCGTGTATTGATTTCAAACTATATATATAATCTGAAAATATTATGATATGATAGTATATGAGCCTATATATTTTTGATCTTTGCAATCTCAGCAAGTAGGCCTGTGATTTTCATGGCAGTCTATCAAAATACTAAGAGTTTGTTGAAATTAAAATTTTAAAAGTAAACAAAAGATGTGAAAAGTTGACCTCATAAGTGCTTCTTGTTATCAAATTTTCCAGACTAATAGCATCAACATTCTTTTAAAAGGAAATAAAATTCTATAATAAATCGCTATACTAATTCGATATTGATATTATGTTACATCTTGTTGTCAATATTTCTACGCGCTATTTATAATACATTACAGATGTCGAATGAAAGAAAAGATGATTATGAATAAATTAATTATTTTGATAGAAAAACGAAAACAACTCATTTTGCCAGATTCGTGATATGCATATTTATTCAGAATTTATTGAAACGGACGCGATGGTTTATAGAGTGGAAATGTTTAGTGCAGCTTCAAAGATATAAATACCACAGCCGATGGTAATATTTAAATGCTCATGTTATGATGTCTGACGAAAAGGATAATTTACTATGTAGAAAATGAATCTACTTTACCATGCATTTGATCACGATATGAAATGATCATTTTTGTCAGAATTATTTCGAATAAAAGACAATCTTTATTTTATTCTTATCGGGCGTACATTCTCCTTCGATAAAATATGGTTGTTAACTTATTATTGATTGGTGTATTAACTCAGAGAACCCGCTATTATGTATTTAAATGTTGTTCGGAGATTATGCCGCTCGTATAGTTTTTATTTGGATCTCATTTGGAAAATGGTAAGTTGTATTTTAATAAATATTGTTTGCTATGATCGATTATTTCATGCAACCTTTTCGCCTTTTATTTTTGTAACACAAGGTTTGTTACACTCATCCAAACTGTATTAACTCTTTAAAAATGTTTTTAAATTATGTTTTTGTGCTTTTAAATTCAAAGCAAAATTTTTGAACGCTGAAAATATTATAATTATTATTATTTATCACAAATCATACCCTCAATTCAATTTAACTTTATTAAATGTTGATCAACGATAATAACAAGACACCGCTATTTTTATTCTCGAAACTGTAGTAACATACTGTGTCTTATTCGTATAGCAAGTCAACAAAATGAAATTTTAATTTTAATTGATGCCTACAATTTCTTCGTTACTTATGGAAGCAAAATCTGAAATTAAAAGCCTGCCGGCTCAAAACCAAATGATTCATATTTTTATATTAAATGATAAATTATGGAAATACTTTTGTGCAATGCCTTGATTGATTCTAAACTCTGTTATTTTAGACTGTAGACAGATAATCTATTCGAACTTTGAATATTTTTCGATTAAGTCGAACGCCAAAGTCATTTTGAAAATTCTTGCAAGTTAATTTGTTTTTATGCCCCGCGATAGATTGTTCATTTCAAAACAGATTGTTTGCTCAGTGTTCTCACAAATTATATATCAAAATAGCCTTTTTAAAAGTGAAATGTTTTATATCTCGATTTTGAGAAAAGTAATGAACGGCATTTTGTTTCATTTAATAAATTGAATTAAGACCTAAAGTCTCTTTAATTTTCAAAGCGTTTGTGCCGCGCTATATGTATTGCTGATATCAACACTACATGAAATCGGTCTACGTTTCGTTGATTTCAAAAAAATATTTTGTTTGGCCTAGTTATACTGGTAATTCAATGTAATTCAGTATTTCGTATTGTTTTAATTATCATAAAACTGATTCAATTTCAAGTTTCACTTGTTCAAACAATTTACACGCAGCTTTTAAATTCAAAGCAAAATATTTTTGTTCTGGAGATTTCAATTTGAATTCGATTTGGCTGCCCGCTAGATTATCGACCTATGAAATTTTTCAAAATCTCTGAATTTTTTAATGCAATGATATCAAATAAAATATCAGATGAAGTATATTATTTTAAAACAACGTCATAGACCCATACTTTTCATACAACAAATTTGTTACTGTACACGGTTATCTCGACACAAATGTTTGCATAATTTCCCGACAACGGATTATCCGTATTATATCGCCAGTAAGACGTACATAAGTCGCGGACAGACACAGAAATATCGAAATATAGAAATATCGAAATATAGTGATATATAAACAGACAGTATTATGTATATAAGTGATATACCCCTGGCCATGGACCCCTTATAATAATATAGAAAGCTGACTTCTTACATCGGCTTGACTGTGACACACATACCATAAGTAAGAGGTCATCTTTCAACACGTTTTGCAAGGATACTAATGCCTCGTAATTGCCTTGACTACATGACACGAAATATAGGCCAGGACAAAATATTTAAAGGAATATTGTACACAGTTCAAGTAGAAAAGCGTTTATAATTTTGATAATTTGCTATGCATCCTTTTACTGCAATATCTGGACACTCAAATAATTAGATTGCAGTTGGATTAAATTTTATTTATAGCAAACGTTTTCTACAAAAATTAAATTCAAGCTGACATATATGGAGATGAAACACATTATAACATTATAAATATATCTGCATAATACTCGAATACATTCAAAATATTATCTTTTAACAATGTGAACAGCTGGGGCCATAAAAGTGGAGTTAAAATAGGAAGAACTTTACAACTTTGTAGAGAAAATTGCACGGTAACGGCGAAACATTTTCCGGGTGGTCATGCCCCTGGACCCCCTAGGAAAGGTGCCTTTGGCACCTACAGTCACATAAAAATAAGGCCACCTGCCCCACCAACTCAAAATTTCAAGAGCCAACACTGCAATCATCAATACTATTACACATGCAACCAATAAAACACTTAATAAATAAACATAAGTCTGACCTGTATTTGATCTTTCACGAAAGTTCTTTGTTGCAACAAGTGAGTTCATTTCTTCTGGCCAACTCATGTCTCTGTTACGAACTGAGGAAGAAAATGAATGATGCGGTGAAGTGTTATCTGATTGAGACTAATTAGCAGTTTTAGTTGATGTAATACAAGCAAATACTCATGTAATTATTTATTTTCCATCACAAAATATAGAACACACCAATTTAAATTAGCAGCAAATCAATATATTTAGCATTTTGGTGGTATTACAATAATTGAAGAGAGTCTGGAAAACCTTCTAAAAAGATCAACGGACACCATAGTAATGTTTATGTACAGTGATGATGGATTCATCCCCTTGTACAAACCAAATGTTACTTGAATGTTCTGGGGGGGGGGGGTTATGGATTATCCTAAGTGAACATTGTGGTTTGGTAATGGAAACATGTCCCAGAATTTTATTAAACAACTTACTTTCAATCAAGATTGAATGTCCATCAGTCATACCAAGACTCTCAATCGATTTAAAATCTTCTTCAATTAATACAGGAAGATTCTATCAAAATAATTTAACAGATTAATTGTATCACATAGTTTGTTAAAACCAAGGACTTTAAAAATAAAATTCAAATCTGCTATAATCTGGAAATCTGCCTACAAAGGTTGCTTCTTAATTAAATGAACTTAGAATGTAAACATTCTATCAGAATTTGCGGTTATAATTATAAAAAGAAAAGCTCTCTACAGTGGGTCGTTATTTTTCATAGCTATTTAGCTGGATTATTCACAAATTTCCTTGTACCCAATCAATCATTTTGGTTATCAGCTATTTTCTGAGTGGAAAAGCTGTAATTGCCTTGTTTGGACATATCATCAGAAGCCATGATGCATTGATGCAAGCATTTCCTGTAATCACGTGAACTTTGTCAACCTATGCTCCAGGACAGAGGTTAAGTCTTGTGATAGTGTGATAGTGTAGGGTGTTCCAATCTTGAATCTAATAGTTTTCGAGTGGGTCAATACAGTCGAACTTGCTTAACATCACCCCTCTGGTACAGATAAAAAGCGGGACATTAAGCGAAGTAGGAATATGAGAGTTTGTATGGAGAATGGAAAATAGAGATAAATTTTATGTGGGGATAATAAAAGAGGGAATATTAATCGAGTTCGACTGTAATATGCACTACAAGCAATACAAATTCACACTGTGACTGAAAGGTTAAACTACGTATATCTCTCAGTCACAAACGAACTGCAATTCTAATGCTTGCTAACTTTCCTCTCCATTTCTGTTTCTGATGATTATACTTTAGATAAATAATAAGGTGGTACCTAGCCTGATACAGGTAGAAGCTTGTTCAATACTATGTATGATTGCTATAAGACGGATCATCTAGAGTCTAGGTTTGAGTTAATATTTCAACAGGGTGGTAGTTCTTTCTCCATTAGCAATCAGTGTGAATGTGATTGGTTATAGTGATGGATGCTAAACAGTTATTGATCTGAAGCATGATGAATATCGGCATAATGTCATTATCAGTTTATATTCACCATGCGTTTGATCAATAACTGTTTTAATCAATAACTGGTGGTCAATTTTGTAATATAAAATCATAACATGAATTTTAATGCATTAAAAACACAATTATCTGCTGTGTCTTTACGCCCATCAATAAGAAAACACATAGCAGTCAATATAGCTCTAGAAGTGACATCTGTCCGGCCAATCGAATTGCTCGGTTTCCGTATTGATCTGTTGGCTTATGTCTAAAAGAGTTCAGCTACCTCACAAACGAATAAGTAATAGTCAAGCATCAATCCCAAACCCCACCAATGGACGAGGAGTTTAATTCTGTGGTCAAATATATAGCAATCTTCAAGCAGCTGGTCACATCTACAATGTCAGAGATCTAGTTATTGAGTTACCTCATCAGTTAAATCCCACAATCTCAAATCTTCAAGTTTAATCTTTAATCTTGCACATAAGTATTCTTGCATCTGTATTGAATGGATAAAATAATAAATGTTCAGAAATAAACAAGCATCGTACTAAATGGATGGGACTGTCAGACGTGAAATGATTACCCAGCACCTACTTGTTTGATTGTATTCTTACGGCTGAAAGCAGCAGTGTGCATTGCCATGCGCCGTGGGGGTACAACAACTGGTTGCTGCACTGCTGCAGTATTGGGTGAGTTGGAGCCAGCATTGCTGCTATTACCACCAAGAGGTAATAAACTATTGATACCAATCGATGACAGTGAAAACCCATGTGATTTTGCTGGCGGTGGTGCATGGCGATACAAAGTCACATGATTTGGATACAGCTCAAGAATTGGTTCTGGATCACATGAAGAAGAGTGAATCACTTGCCGTGGTAGTGCTGTATTAAACCCATACCACATCGCCAATGCTTCCCAGACAGTTGCGGATATTACATTAAAGTCTTGACCTTCAATAAGTGTGACATTTTGTTTAAGTTTACCCCCTTCACCAGTTAAAGACGGCAGCTGAAAAATTAAAACATTACACATGTGATTTGAAATGGAGTTTGAAGCGATTATAAAAATATTCAACAATAAGTTAATACAACATAAGTTGATAAACCCATCCAGGTTGTGTTTTTTATATATACGGGGTAATAGTATAGTACGTAATAGTATTGCAAAATTTGGTTAAAATGAATATTTAAATGAGGCTAAAAGCAAGTATACAGGATCTAATGCCTTCCGACCAAGGACACTTGGACAGAACCATGTGTGCGTGCAATATGATCAGGTGCATGCGAAATTGGTTGTCGTTTCAATTTGTCCCCACGTCAAAAAATTTACAAGGCGTGGCAGTCATTCTCGCTAAAGTTGTTTAGCGTACTAAATCAGTCTTCTATTTCTAGAGAAGTGGCTCTTTTCGCTAAGAGCAATGATTGTAAACACTTTTTACTGATCTCAGTCACAACAGATCAATTTCAACAGATTTTATGGCAGATTGGCAGATAGGTTTCAATTGTCAATGCGCAGCGATATGCAGCAGCTACTCATAATGCAATTCCCTTTCTAGATTAGTCCATCCGACTTCAGAAAATGGTACTCAAGTGGTACTTTTTAGATAAAGTCGTGGCTGAGTTGACCATTGGTGGATTATAATCAGATCTGAAGTCCAGTTACTCTGCAATCTGAGTTAATCCTCATAGAGTGCTCGCTGTATTTGAACAATTGCTCATATCAATCTGATGTTAGCTTCATTTGACCTATTAAGTTGACTATGGTATGTAACTGTGCAGTGATGCACGTTAGTCTGATGTGGATGGTAAAATGTAATGCTGCACTTTTAAGGTTTGCAGTGTTGCACCTAAGTTCAAGGTTTCAATACCCTCTCTCCACTGTCAAGTGGTAAGGTAATAATATTATTTGGAATTCCACTGACTTATAGCTGTGTGACTGGTACTTAGTCTTGAGGGTGACAGGTGTGTTTCTACCAATGCCGGAGCACCACCAGCCAAGCACAAAATCCTAAACAACAAACTATGTGATGTAGAAAAGGAATCTAATAACCCTATAAAGTTAAGGAATTATAAAAACGACTTCAATAACATCAAGCTGGATACTACTGCAAATAAACATGTCTTTGATACAGTCTAGTACGAATGTAGCTTTCATTACACACAGGAAGACTTTAACAGAATATCATCACTTGTAACTTGCATGATAACTAAATTGTTTATATGTTTTACTTACTATTTTGGAGTCAGATTGCATAATAAGTGTACTATTATCAACAGCACCAGGGAAAGATGCACATTTGTCTGACGCGGGTGCATTACCATTGCTAGCAACATTGTAGGATTTGACATTACCAGTTGCATAAAGTTGGGCACCACTTTGACTCCTCTTTGTTTTAGTTCTTGGTTCATCAATATTATTCACATTGCCAGCACTTGTGCTATGCTTGATACCATTACCTATATGGCCAGTGTTATTTTTGGTCTCATGTACAGTGAAAGAAGACAGGCTTTGACTTTTTCTAGGCTGGGTGGGCAAAAACATAACATAGCTGTCATAAAGTAATTATAAAATAGAACAATTGAAACTTTCATTAAACGCTAATATCAAAGCGCTGTAAATAAAACGCCACACAACACTTTCAGTTTATGATTTGAAATGAACACGAATGTCATGTTTCAGCTATGAAGAATGGTAACCCGGGACAACTGGAACATTGCTTCGAATAATGGTTCAGTGATTCCAGCTTTTCTCGTACTGCAACGATATTTGGGATGACACAGTATTTGTGATAAAGTTTCTCATGCAAAATGGGTTATACTGTATATATAAACACTCTGGTTGCCTGTAATTCAGATTTATCACATCTATGTGCATGATCACTTTTGTTGTATCTATCACTCAGATCAATTGGGAGCCAGTTAATTTTCCCATTCCGTGTAATGAAGTTTCAAAGGGGGTCAATTCACCGAGTTTGACTGTATCACAGGTTGCTAAAGATAAGTCAGAAAAAATTTTGTTTACTACTTACATGAAAATGAACATAATCCATGTATGATATCCACCACTGCATTGCAACAATATAGTACAGATGACCAGGCAATAGGCCAACATTGTTATCTCTAGTCAACCAGGCCCTATGGTGACATATTACACGCAACTTGTCATTGGTAATTGCAGGTTATTTGCGGCTGGCAAATGATTATTACACTCTCTACGTCATTTAACTGTTTTTAGCTGTGTTTAGGTTATTACCATCATCAGCATCATTTATTCAGGCCATATACGCTTGGAGCTTTTTTTCAGGCGCCTGTAGATTGCTTTGATCACACATAACTGACAAACATTTGGCATTGGATCACAGGAGACTCTCAGTCTCATGATTCACTAGTTCCTCGCTGTTAGTTCCTCGTGTATTTGTACACAATGTATGAGTAAAATACACAATTCAACAACGGCACACAAATCCAGGGAGTGGCAAAACGACAAAAGGAGTCAAAAGTCAGGCATATATATGTTGGGGTCGCTTGCCTGGGAGCATTAGCCAGTAGCTGTTAATGTTTAGATGCTTTTTATTGTTTCACAACTTTCATTCGGGCATCGAACAGTGGTTAAGAAGTGCGGACACAGAACGAGCATGTCAGGCTGCAGTCCTGACAGTGTTGCTCATCAAATGTTACTTATTTCTATGAGTGTTAATTCTGTTTCTGTTCATAAATTACTCCTTATTCAGACTGAGCATATGTTCCACAAATATAAATAACGATATGAGATATTCCCCAGGAATCCCTGATCTAATACCGACATTGATCTCAAAGTTGGAATTGTATTCTTAACGATCTATTTTCCTCTCTGGATATATATTTTGTCCATGGATCTGTTGTGATCATGAATAGATTATGGCAATGAGGCCTGTTGTTCATGAAGATAGTTTTCCTACCTCATTAAATTTCCTTCTTCTTCTCTTGTGATAGGCCTCAATCCAAAAACCAAATGACACAGCTAAATCAAAAAGTTAACGATTAGTATAGATAATAATACGGATTTGAGTGGATACCGATATGCATTTTCAAAAAGATCTTTTCGAAAATACACAAGTGCAAATCAATCCCAAATACATTCACGAGAATAAAGTTCAGTCAAAAGGGAGAAAAAACTCCAAAACATATTAAATCAATGGCTAGATTAGTGTTTTCTTTGTTTTGGAGCTGGTAATAAAAGAGGAAATCCGCTCATCGGAGAAAAGTTTCATGTATATTACTGGGAGAATTAACTGTATCTGTTATCTCCAATTCCACTTTGAAGGCAGCATGTATATGATAGGAATGGGATCCCCAGTTATCAACACAAATGAATTCTCATTTTCCAAGTGTATTGAGATTATTGCCTAGGAACGGAATGGTTGAAATTGATTGTTTCTTCAAACCTTTACTATAAGCCATTCCTTCTTCCGACCTAGTTGAGACTACTGTTGTTACAATGATTTTAATTAAGAGGGCTACCAATTGCCTGGTTTTCCACTGTGAATTCAATTTCACAAAAATAATTTTTATAAATACCTGAGACAAGACAAAAAGAAATTCTAGAATGAGTTTGTTCTTTTGTCCCCATGAATTGAAACCAGATCTTGTTGTAGCCTGGTTACAAATTATAATATTATAATTAATTCATTCATTACTATTGCACGGTATCGATTTAACTAGAGTTTATATATCTGGTTTTACACAAGTAATGATTATCAGGATAACAGTCAATCTCGTTTTGTTCATTCATTTGGATCGACAAAAATCTACTTTTTGCCGAATTGCACCTGATTTATATCTAAATTTTTATCAGAAGAATGTTAAGAATTCCAAACCAAGTTTCATTGAAATTAATTTTGAATGAAGATGTTTTCTGTAACAATAAGAATGTGTTGAAACGGATATCCCATTCAGTATCGTTTTGATATTCTATTAATAGGTCTCTGTTGTGTACAAATTCCAGGAATAGTGTCTGACAAAAGGTTAGCCTTCCCAAACTATTTCCATTTTCTTCTAAATTTTTTGTTGATGTTTGGCCTGTAAATCCGAAAATTACCAAGCTGCTTCTGAATTTGCTCTAGCCTTCCAGGATCTAGGATCCCAGGATCCCTAATTTGGTCAGACTCTGTCCAGAAACATAAACTAATACAAGAAATCATAAAATTTCAGGAAATCATCGAACCAATTGTAATTACTGTGATTGGTTGATTGAGCCTTTTATATCTTCGCAAAAAGAGATGGCATTCTAAAATATGACGTCATATTCGAACGTAATTTTGTAATTTGATTGGTTGGTCCGTGTGTTGGAAATATAAGGTAAACATTTCTTTGAAAATTCCTGTCGAAATTTGTCGATAAAACTTTGTCAGATTCTCAAAGCTGAAGAAGAATAGGAAACTGCAATGTACTACTAAAGAAATAATATCAACAAAGCTATCTCTGTTTAAGAAGACGTTTTGAAGTTTGAATTTGATCGAAGGACATTTTAGTAAGTGAAAATATTGAATTTAAGTTGAATTTTAAATTATTAATTCAAGATTCGAGTGACCTTCCGCAATATAAAGAAACTTGATTCTGATAATTGTTAGATTTTAGAAAAGGGATACCACACAATTTTGCCGATGGAATAAACTTGTGATCTTTGATCTACTATTTATATTCATATTTACTACACATGGAAATGGCAGGAAGACACTCGGGAAGTCAGTAACCCTTTAATACAAAATGGGTATGTTAAAAAATAGGCACAATGAAGAGTTTCGAGCGTCCAAATAAATCAAGCAAAATATAATATTATGAATCAAATTTAACACAAGCAATCAATCTTTACTGAAATAATACACAACACCTACTCAGTGAGACACTCGAAAAGAGTAACAAAACACTTGTATTACAGGCTTGTGTTTTGCTACGCTCTTCTCTTGTATCACTAAGTATGTTTCGTGTATTATTGTTCCATAAAGATCTCAGGTCTGTGTTATATTTGATAATAAACTGTTTTGTGTCAACAGAAACAGACTTTGTTTTTCATTTCCAACAGTTGAAATTGATGCTTCTGTTTGCTATTCTTGTATTTGGCATTTGGTGCTTGGCTAATGGGGTGATCTGTGTAAGTTGAATGTAGTAGACAATGAGGCCTGTCATCACCCTATCAGCAAGCCCCAGTCACATTGCTAAGTCAGTGGAATTCCTAATCATACTTACCCATAAAATATGTGGAATGGAGGGTGGGAGACAAATCATCGAAACCTTGGAATGTAATTTCCCAAAGCGAATATTTGTTGTAGCAATTGTATTGACCCAATGCATTGAGCGCACTAGGGAGTATTAGAATATAATTGGATTACTGAGTGAACCTTTGCTATGCATTGAATGCAATGAAATGAGATGTAATGAAACTGAATTGTAATAATAGCAAGTAATCTCAAATGACTAAATCAATATCATTCTGCTGATAGGTTAGCATACTGCAAGGCATTTTTAAGATTAATAAATTTAGCAGTAGTGATAGCAGTAGCGATATCGATAACTAGCAGGGTTGAACTGATCATATTAGAGAGTTTCAGATCTCCTTGAACGACGATGGTAGGATCACGTCATTTACAACTTCCTGTTCTGATCGTCGTACTCACACAGTTTACATTTCAGATTATTTTGGCAAACGACGATAGTTCCATATTTTTATAATGTCAAAATGGCGAATACGCATGTGTATGTTATGGATTTTGAATTTAAAACTGTATTTTAAACTTCAAGCCTCAACAAGAACAAAATCTATAATTCAATGTCAAAATAATCAAACCTCAGCTTACTTCAAACCTTATGGTGTTGCTTTCAACATGTTTATGCAGCCAAACGGTATTTGACCACGCAAAAGACCGTAAACTTCATCCCAAATATATATTTTTCAAGAGTATTTATCAATAACTTCTGATGGAAAAAGAATTTACTGCATTTCTGATTGATATAGTAATACTAAGATTGTATTGAATGCACTTTCTATGCCACATTTGTCGTATTTCAAAGTTGAGCTTCGCTACCGTTCACGGCGACGATAGATTGCTCATGAACCGTTCACGTGAACGGTTCTTGCACAGAGGTGATTCCCCCAAGAGATGCGCAGAAGCACTGCGCACCCTTCTAACGTCGTCGTTCATGCAATCTGAAACTCCCTATTTTCTAGCATCTGTAATACCCTAGGTTAATTAATTTTGAGTGCATAATAATCATGTGATAATCTGTTGAACACATGTACCAGAATTTTGAGGCCCCGCCTACCAGTGTGTTAAGCTATACCCTTCTTTGTAGGCGTTTTATACCTCGGCTAAATTTAACCTCATTTAAAATCTATTAAGTTACAAATCAAAATTATATGTGCTAAACCAACGACAACAACAATCATAAATCACTTGGGAATGTGAACATGTATACCTGATAACGGTTGATTTCTTTACTCAAATCATCCTCATTCATGATGTCTTGCTCCTAATAAATATTAAAATCAGCAACACTGTGAAATTTTACACTAAAATTTGGTTGATACCTCTATATAAAATAGGTAATGAGGCATGTCATCACATCCATTACAAAAACATCAAATAGATAGATAGATAGATGATTGATATATTTGCATCTCAATTCGAGATAAATGTTTGTTGTAATACATGAGTACTTTATGTGTATAGTCTAGTTTAATTTTGTATATGATTGTTCTGATTTGCTTTTATTCAGTTAATGTGAATATATATCATATATAATATTCTGTAATTCATAATATGTGCTGATAATTTATGTCAATTATTATTTTGTTATTGATTTGATATATTTTCGAAAATTTAATAGACAATTTAGATTATTTAAGATATCAATAGTCAATTTTGTTTTGCGGCTTTTACAAATTGTATGTATGATGATATTTGTTGGCAGTGTAAAATATGATATCGATCATTTGCTGAATCACCACACTCTTTACATAGGCAATTGTCGTCAGGATCATGAAAAATATTATTTGTACAGATAAGATGGTGAAAGCCATGGATTGACAAGCGGATGATGTAGTTTCGATTTAATTGATTTGCTGCTTGCCAACCAGATGATTGTCAGGCAGGGGCGGCTCCATACCCTTTTTGGAATACTTCAACTATTTTATTTTTGCGGTTTTCAAAACATTTTGAAAGTTCTTCAAAATTAAAAGGGAACAAATGTTCAATATCTTTTGTTAGAAGGTTAGTGTTTGTAAATATGTAAATTAAAGTATTTGAAGCAGATATATGGGCCCCAAGGGCACGTTTGAGATATGTAGCTTTGATACGATCAAGGTAGAGGAATTGGTTTGATGTGATAAATGGTGCAATGACTGGAAAAGCATAAGTAACCATCGGAGAGATTTTCATGTCAAAAATATTTAGCGATGTTTGAAGAGAGACTTTCTTTAAATGTGGTATAGCACCTATCGTGAGAATGCATTTATGTAACTTGTTCATTAGATGTAAAGTAACGGTTAACGATTGCTGTAAAATAACACCAAGATATTCATAGCTTTTAACAAATTCCACACGTTCCTTATTGTATATGAAAATGTCTCTTTTGCTGATAGTACCACCTTTGCGGAATTTCATCATTTTGGTTTTTTTCAGGTTCACTTCTAATGCATTTGTGTGACACCATGTTTGCAAAATATCTAAACCATCCTGTACAGCTTCTTTGTCAGGGGAGTAAAAAACAAGATCATCAGCAAAAAATGAAAAACTTAGATTTGGTATATTACGTAGAACTTCAGCCAAGTCGGAAAGATAAATGATAAATAGGGTTGGCGAAAGACAATCTCCCTGGACAACACCGTGGTTTTGAATAATTTGTGTAGATAGCTTTATACCATCGTCAATAAAAATCTCATTTCCTTTTAAAAGTGAACAAATAAGACGAAGAAGCAATCCATCTATACCAAAAGTGTTCTTCATTTTCTGAACTAGAATGTCACGATTTACATTGTCAAATGCTTTAGTAAAGTCTACAAAACAGCAGTAAGTGGATCTAGGTGTGGATGATTTAGAAAATTGGTCTTTGATAGAGTCTATCAATAGCTGTAATGGTTGTGACGTATTTTTTTCTTCTTGGAAGCCAAATTGCTCTGGTGGAATTAAATGAAAGCAATTTGGTTTGGGTTTACTGTTTATGAGACTTGTTAAAACTTTGAGGGGGCAACAGAGTAAGGAAATGCCACGGTAATTATTAGGGTCAATTTTTACACCTTTACCTTTATACAGTAGAATTACTCTGCTTCTGTTCCAGTTATTAGGTATAGTTCCGAGTTTGAGGCATAGATTGAACAAAGATGTCCATAAACGAAGTAGCTGATCAAGAGAAAGTATTAAGTGTTCGTTAGTAATGTTATCAAGTCCTGCTGCTTTACGAGTTGAGGTTTGCAATATAGCTTGTAGAACTTCGTCTTCTTGAAACAATTTATTAAACCAATCATCTACAAGAATATTTAATGAATCCAAGTTGAAAGTTGGTGGTTTGTTGTAAGGATCGTATAGATTTTTAAAATGACTAAGAATGTGTTCATGTGAAATTGGTATTGATTTTTTGGAATGACGGGTTTTGAACAAGAGCCAAGGCTTTTTGATAGAAAGTTCAATAGTTCTTAAAATTTGATTTTCGTTATATATGGCCTTTTTTGACATCAAAAGTGAGCGATAACTTTTCCTCTCTGTAGAATATTGATCTCGAAGTAGCTGATTTCCTGAACCTCTCATAATTTTGTCAAGTAGATACAATACTGATTTTTTCTTTTCTCTGCATTCAATATCAAACCAAGGTTTATTATAGTGATGGGTTTCTTTGATTTCAGGGCAACATTCAGTGAGTGCTGATTCGATTAATTTAAGAGCATTTTCTAGATCTTCCATTTCAATAGCTTTCTCTGCTAGTTCTAAGTTTGGATGCTTAATAAGTAGCTCTTTGTTGACTTTTCGTTGCAGTTTTTTGACATGCTGTTCTTGGTCTTGGTTTATTTGGTTGAGGCTCCAGGTTGTCAGGACTCTTTGATGTTTTCTCTGGCATCCTTTTACAATACTGTGTTGCTTGACATCTGTGAAGGCGGTGTTGCTAAAAACAAGGTCAATTGTACTATTTCCGTTTGATGAAATGTATGTATATTCTTTAGGATCATTTATTAGGAAAATACCAGTTTGATGCAAGAACTCAACAAGTTGAGCACCACGGTTTGTGGAATCAATTCTACAGTTAAAATCTCCAAAGATTAAGGATGGTAGTCCATTTTGCACAGCACTTAAAGCTGATGAAATATCATATAGTATAGTAGAAATGTGTACATTTGGAGGAAAGTAAAAACAAAATATATTACAATACTTTGTTGAAATGCCAATGTAAGTACTGTTTTGTATAATTTCTTTGGGCTCTAAAAAACTTTTACATAAAATTAAAATACCTCCTCTTGGGCAAGTACCATTTATAGATAGCAAGATAGATAGATAGATACCAAGCAAGATAGATAGATAGATAGATAGATAGATAGATAGATAGATAGATAGATAGATAGATAGATAGATAGATAGATAGATAGATAGATAGATAGATAGATAGATAGATAGATAGATAGATAGATAGATAGATAGATAGATAGATAGATAGATAGATAGATAGATAGATAGATAGATAGATAGATAGATAGATAGATGTCAAGTAGTATATTTGCGCCTACTGCGAGGCAATCGATTGGTGGTTAATTACAATTTAGTTTTTCGATGTATCCAGTGATTTATTTTTACTTTTCTGATCAGCTTTTGATAAATTTTAGCATAGTTACAGTGTTTAATCTTAGAATACTGGGTTTTGCAGGTAATAAATTTTTTGAATAATTTCTTTTTTGTGTGTCTTGAAATTACCAATCCCTTTGTCATCCATGGCTGAATCTTATGATGTTTCTTATTCAGTTTAGTGATGATTAGGGGACATGAATCATTCAAATGTTGTTGAATGGTTTGCTCAAAACAATGAAAAGCTTGAGCAGGTTCAGATGGTAAGAACCAATTTTGCTCAGAAAGAAGATTTTCAAAAGGAATCATATTTTGAGGTGACATATTCCGATAAGTGACTGTTGAAGATTGTTTTTTAAAGTTATTTATTAAAGATGCATAAGGTGCTAAATGATCTGAGATTTCAGTAATTAAAATTCCAGAGCTTATTGATCCTTTGAAGTTGGTAAATATATTATCAATTAATGTACATGTTTTGGTAGTAATGCGAGTTGGTTCAATGATAAGTGGAGATAGTTTGGAATCAAGCATAAAGTCAATCAATAGTGCAGATTTTGATGAGGTTGAAAGCATATCTACGTTGAAATCTCCAGCTAAAAATACGGTTTTCTTTTTAAGCTGGGATAATGTCGTGTTAAGATGAAGGAGAGCATTGTTGAGTGTTGATTTTGGAGGAATATAAATAGAGAAAAAATAAAATTGTTGAGTCTCGACAGCTATTAGTTCAATGTCATCGGACATGATTGACAGGTCTTCACAAACAGAGAATGAAATGGATTGATGTATAGCAATAGCAACACCATCTCCTCTCTTACTTAATCTCTCATTTATAATCAAATCATAATTGGGAATTTGAATGGATGAATTCTGCCATACTTCTTGTAAAGCAATAAGTTTGATGTCAGTGGTTACAAGCAAATCAGATAAAGATTCATGGTTTTTCAAAAGGCTTCTGACATTTTGAGACGCCAATGACATTGCTTTGTTTATCAAGGTCATTACAGTCTGTCACGTTCATTGTTCATTGTCAAAAGATTGTTTACAATATTGAAAGATAGAATTAATTTGGATTGTGAAAATGTGGAATTGCGAAATACATGATTGTTGGGTTTTGAAATGGGAACAAAATCTAAAAGTTAAATTAAAAGCAAAATAATATACAAAATTAAAACAAGATAGATAAATGAAAGTCCTCCAAATTCACCCTACATTAAGCTAGTTATCAGTGCGGCTAAGGGCGATACTGTTCAATCTTTGCTTCAACGCAACGCTGAATGGTTTAGGAAAGTCAATGAGGGTTAAATATTACTGTGGTGTTTAAACGTCTATTGGATGAGAACCTATACTGAAAATGTGTGTTTCAGAGTGATGCATTTGAATGTATGGCTTCCACTGAATACATTTAAATAAATAAGTAAATAAATAAAAATAAATAAAACTGTGATGTTGACAGATTTTAATTCTAATTTTGTATGATTTGTCGTAGATTTGTTGGAAACTGTTTGCAATAAAAAACTAATATGGAAAGTTGTTTATTGTACATTTTTGTTGGGAAATATGAGCATAGCAATGATCCAAAGTTCAAGAAAAACTAAATCTGTCAACACCTTTCCATTTCACATCTATTTTTAGCTTTATAGAAAACCACATACTTCTATAATTTGTCAAAATCACAGTGGAAGCCATGGATTGAAATGCATCACTTTGAAACAAACTTTCAGTATAGGTTCTCATCCAATAGATTTTTAAATGCCACAGCAATATTTCTGAGATTGTTACCTTTATATACGTACAAATTTATTCAAATACACGTTACTGAGATTTAATAACATTTTTTTGGAATTTTGGAGCATTTTCCCCAATGACTTTGTGTATTAATTGAGAGGGGTATTGAGTGCCTATTTCCTAATATTTTGTAGAAACTCAAATTTTGAACTTGAGATTTTCTTACCCACTACAACAATAAAATGGAGCATGCAATTCAACTTTCAACCTTCATTTTTCGGACCAGGCTACAGTACTCAATATAAAATGACATTTTTCACATTCAATACCAGAATTAAGAATTAAAATTTCAAAATTAGTCCAAAATCTAGGTTTTCTATTGTCTAGATCATTCGTAATGAATTTCAATAGGAAAAATGCAATACCATAGCAGAGCTCAAACAGTAAAAATAGTCTGCAATTGGCAAACGTCTGAAAATTGTTACATGATTGCATTGGTCTAATAACTTGCCTACACTCCAGGCTGCAATTCAATTACTATAATCCAAACAATGTCCATAGAAATCCGTATAATAAACAAACATCGATAATGACTTTTCTTGCTTTAGTGCCAGTATAAAAGTTTTGGGATAAACTGTCATTTATCCACAAAACAGGCATGAAGCTTTTTTATGGGGTGAATGGTTAGTTGAATAATTCGAAGGTTGTGTGCTTTTTATTGTAATTATATTGCTGCATGACCCTCTTGACGTCAACCAATAAGATTCTTGTTGAAAGAGTGAATTTTATATCGATGTCTGACTGTGATTGTGGCGTTATTTATATTTAATACTCAACCTTTGATCAATGGACAAAATTTGAGCCACCCATTGGCTAAAATCGAATGCGTGATTCAATGGTATCTGTGGACAACACAGATGACGTTGTCTATTGCCGTTGTTTAATACCATTAGATAATGATTGAACGTGCATTAGACAAAAATGATCAAAGAAAATTACTAACTTGACTTGATAATTTAACGGCCATGCAGAAGAAGCACATTACATTGACTCAAAATTGCTAGCAGACTACAAGTGAATTCTATAGGAGGCCTAGGAAGCTGCATTTTCAAGGTGAAATCATTTTGTTTTTGGAAATATCCATATTTATTCATCTTTGCATCTTTATTTTGATAACAATATTAAGTTTATTTCAATTCAAAGTCAGCTCGCGTTTGAAAAAACAAGTCGCGATTCAAATATGTAATTAAAATTTACTCAATTTTTATATTAAAAGGGTTAGAGACTTGCCGTTCGTGTTTTAGTTACAAATAACTGTACTTGTTGGCTGTATAATGAACGAGAAATTTTATAATCCATGAGGCTGTGGAGTGGATTATACAATTTCAAGTTCATCATTCAACCAACAAGTGCAGTTATTCATAACCAAAATACTTGCGTCAGTCTCTAACCCCTAAGTAATAAATATTATAGATGAAAGAAGGCAGTCTATTATAATGCCAGGGCTCTAATCTAACAGTTGATGGTGCTTTCAATATCAACTCACCACATTTGTGGAAAATTTCTGGAGTTCCAGTAGTCCTTGTGCCATAACAGAAACATCTTTCTTTGATAAATGAGTATCTGAGTCACTGTTAAATATGTCATAACAAACTACAAAAGACAATAATAAATGTTAAAGCAGTAGTACAAAAACTGAAAACGAGAAATAAAATATTCTCCCCCCGATTATAAAAACTTGAGTGACAGCTATTTTCTTCCCTTTCTTCAGAATTTGATTGTGCTAGCCTTCCAGCATTCTTTGTCCCAGAATCTTATCAAATCATGCACGCATATTAAAAACTCGGTAAGTTGATTTTGACATTCAGTAGATTGAAGTAAGATTCAGTTAAATGCAGTTGAATCTTGATTTCTGACAAATTGATTACGCTATATAATAGTTATATTTCTGCTGCTTTAAGACTGTTTTTAATTTCATTTTTATATTTCATTTTACTAGTGTTCAAATTGATTATATTTATTAAGTAGCTCTGCACCACGAAAGGAGAACGATCTTTTGCCACGGTCGGTATAAACATGTGGAAGTGTATACAATTTTTTTACGTGTTTGTACCTTGACCAGCAAATTGACCAATGCTACCATTTTATATAACATTTGGTAGGTCATTAACATAATTCAAAAACAACAGGGGCCCAAGGATCGATCCCTGAGGTACACCACATGTCGATGTAATTTCGTCCGAGTATTTGTTATCAACTTTGATCACCTGAGTTCGATTGTCAAGGTAAGATTTCATCCAAGATAGTACAGGATCAGATAGTCCAATTAATTCTAATTTGTGAAGTAGTATGTCATGTTGTAGACTATCAAATGCCTTTGAAAAGTCCATTAATATCAGTAGACTAAGATGATGACGATCCATCGAATTAAATATTTGCTCTGTGATGTTTAATAAAGCTGTGACTGTAGAGCGTCCCAGTTGAAAGCCATTTTGAAATTTACTAAGCAGTGGTGAAATGAAGGGATAAAGTTGAAAATAAGCTAATCTCTCAATGACCTTTGATAATAAAGAAAGTAATGCCAAAGGGTGATGTTGATCTGGTGTTGTAGATGCTGGTGTTTTGGGATTGGGGATACAATTGTGAATTTGAAAACTGAAGGAAAAACAGACTGCGAGAGAGAGAGAGAGAGAGTAATAAGTTGAGTTAGTTGTTTCGCTATGGCAGGAAGTGCAGCTTTGCTTTAATTGTGTCGATCTCATTAATTATTGTAAAATTGAATAATTGATATGATTTTTCGATGGTTGAGTAATTTGGTGATGTGTGGGTAGTGGTTTTGATGTTCTCTCCTACTTTACTGAAAAATTGGTTGATATTGTTGAGTTCTTCTTTTGTTGATGCAGTACATTTGAATTGATGTTTTTTGTTATTCTTTTTATGTGATTCCACACCTTTTTTACGTCATCACCACATTCTGAAAATTTTAGTTTGTTATATTCTATTTTTGCTTTTCTTAGTTTGTAATTAATTTGATTTCTATATTCATAGTAGCTTTTCCAGTCTTTATGACACTTTGATTTCATTGCTACCTATCTCATTTTATTTCTCTGTTTCAGCTCATTTCTGATTTCTATTGTTACCCCAAGGTGCATAATTGGGATAAAGAACAATCGTTTTTTCAGGTGCATGTTTGTTCAATGTTTCATGTAATGTGTTTTGTAATAATTCTGCTGCTAGTTCAACGTCTTTATCAACTATAGCCTTACTGAATTTTGACATTTTGCTGAAGTGTTTGTAAGATCTGATGGTTTTAAGTTGTTTTGCAGGGGCTTCAATGTTGCAATTTATTGTTGCCGTCAATCCAAGATGATCTGAGCTGCATACAGGTTCCACAGAACATTTACCAATATTTTGACTGATCGATGCAGAAGATAATAAATAATCTATACATGTTTCAGTGGTTTCAGTATTGCGTGTTGGATCAGTATTGTGAGAATGTAAGTCAAATTGTGACATTAAATCAAGTAGAGATATTTTTGATGGTGAATTTTGGAAGTAATCGATGTTTAATCACCCACAATAATGTAATCACAATTTTTCTCTGATAGAATTTCTAATGTTGTTTGTAAATAATCAATAGATTGTAAATAGTTTTCTTGTCTTGGACTGTGACAATTTACAATATAGAATACGCTTTTATTTGATGTTTGCACTCTCACTGTTAATTGTTCATAACTAATTCCACAGGATTGTTTTGTCATATTTAAATTAATTGTTAATTTTAGATCTGTTTTATAATAAACTGCAGTGCCACCTTGTCTGCCATCTCTGTCGTTTCTTAATAGTTCATATCCAGGTATGGAATTATCTACTGACTCTGGTTGCAACCATGTATCTTGCAAGATTAACAAATCTATTCTATTTTCAATGATGTGTGTATATAGTTCAATAAATCGGTCACTTGTAAGGCATTGTGCATTGACAGATAATATTTTAAGTAACTTAGAACGGGTTTCATTTGTGTTGATGCCAGCAGTATTAGTTAGTCAATCTTTTACTGTGTGACTTTAAGAGATTTTATCTGCACCATGTGGAAGTCCCTAATAACCCATCGATCGCCTGGCTCGTTGAGGGTTATTATAATTCTAGCCTTACATTGAGATCTCAGCTGTGCCATCAGCTTCTGTTCATCGACTGTGTAATCTGGAGATACGTATACATTATATAGAATTGTGTCTTTTAAATGTTTTGAATTTTTTAAAAACATCATTTTGTCCCTGAAAGTTTTTAATTTTACCAAAAGTGGCCGGGATGATTTGTTGACTCCTTTCCAAGACGTTGGCATGACTCAACTTCAACTTCAATACCTAAAGCATTCAAAGCTATGTCTTCAATAAAAGACACTTCATTATCGAATTCTTGAGAATATTCAAGTCCATGTAAAATAACATTTATCTTCCTTTTTTCTTGCTCAGTTATATTTTTAACTGCTTTTTCGTTAAGTTTCTGCTGCGTTTGTATTCGCAGTACATCTGCGTATGTTCTAGTGAAATTTGAAATTTGAGGGTAGAATAGGATTTTCATTGTTTACAACTTTGGTTTCTTTGCTTACTGTTAAATTAATTAATTCATCAAGTTTATGTGAAATCATTTGTGTTGCTGAATCTGTAGCTTTTATACGTTGCATAATGCCATGCTCAGTATTTTGGACTTTGTTTGTTTGATTGCACATTGTACAAAACTCTTTCAAAGCATAAAACTTCATTATAACGTTCAGCTGTTCAATAGTGATTGAGATGCTATGATTGTCTGTGAAACAATCAAAGTGTATTGGGCGTTTGCAGTCATGGCAATGGAGGTCATAGCAACGGTGTCAAATTACCTCAATTTCACAATTGGAACATGTTTCAGAACTCAAAATGGCGGTTGGGATTTCATCATTTATTTCTATAATGCTATTATTGCCTGTTTCTATTCGATCCAAATCATCATTTTGGCTTACCAAATTTGTAATGCTTTGAAAATCGAATAATTTCAAGCTCTCCATACCTTTCGTCCAAGTTATTATAACATTTCCTGTTGAATTGTGGAGCTCAAAGCAAAGGTATCTAGTTCTCATTTGTTTGTCTGCATATATTTGTACAATGTCCGTAGTTGAGTTTCTACGCTGCTGTTTTGCTGTTAAGTTCTTGTTTCTGTAATATGGAAGTAAGCTTGATCTCCATAACTCCGTAGATAATGTATGAAAATGCAAGCTTTCGATATTCTTACTGTCTTTTCTATATTTTGTATGTAAATTTCCTGTGACATTTCCGTCGCCTTTGATGTCCAACTCAGCTTCAGTTAATCTACTATTTTTGGCCATATTTGAGATTTTAACTAACTTGAAGTAATACCAGGATAACAAATTTCAACAGAATGTAATATTACAATGAAAAATAAACTTTGAATTGTACTATTTACAGTAAATCATAACAAAAAAACCACACCTTCATTTGTGAGCTACCAAGAATAATTTGAAACAAACCGTTTTTATGCTTTAATAATTCCTGAAAGTCATGTATGAAAGTAAATAATATTGTGATGATTTGTGATCTACCTCCGGCATAATAAAATCTTGTAGAATACGGTACATCGAAAACGACAAATTCAAAAGCTGAACAGAAATTTTTTTGATGAATACTTACAAGAGAGACGGTCTTTCAATGAGCCACGGCAACACAAACAAATACCACAGATGAATTCTTTGAAATCAATGTGATCATCACTTGTTCTATCAAATGCATTGAATAGCCCTATCACAAACAAATGAAAGCAAATTAATTATTGAAAAAGTGAAGTAAAAAGGCAAATGATAAAAGTATTGGGGTGAGTGATTTTAAATCCCATCTGATCCATGTCCTTGGAGATACAGGTCCCTGTTTTACTCTATTCCTCAGTGCAGATTGAGAAAGCATTAAGAAAACGTAATCACTACAGACAATCAGTTGATTTTTGAACTGCCGATGTAGTCAATGTGCTTACCTTGGCACAAAATGGCAGGTATTGGTGGTGAAACATGTCTTTGAAATGTTACACAGTCGTATTTCCCAGTCATTGATGCCCCTTTTAACAACCAATAACGTTTTTCCAGCTCAATGATGTCTTTTTCAGAAACTATAAAGCAGAAATAAAACCTTTCAAATCCATATGCAAATGAGCTAATGTTGTAATCATAGCTTGTGTTAGTTTCATAGCATTATTATTTTTAAAAGATTTGTGTTAATCAATTGAAATAGAAGTAGCTTTACTAAGAAGGCTTGACAAGTTGAATACTGCAATGCTGCTGATGGGCAGTAGGGCAGTAGCTTGAATGGATCAGCATATCATGCAGAAAGAAAATAGAATACAAAAAAGAATATGCTTGGCAATAATACTCATCCACGATATTGCCATTGTTCATTATTGTTTATTAGTCAAGTGAACATAGGCTATGCTAGCTTATCAGATTATGGGTTATTAAAATAGCCAAACCTGAACAAAGTAAATGTGACCAATTTTAAGAATATCCATGGATACTAAATGGGTTCATTTATATGATTTATTATACAATTGAAGTAGCTTTATAGGGAATGAATGACTTATTATATTAACAGTTAATTATTATTTAATAATCTTTTATTCAGAAATGCAATGTTTTTTCAAAGTTTTTTCCAATTCTACACTTTTCATCAATACCGTAGCTGCCTTGTTATCTGAGTTTCTTTTTCCATGCTTTATCTTGCATAATTAAGCTTTTACCAAATACAGTTGACCTGCTTAACATCCTCCTCCCACTGCGCTGGTACGGATGAAATATTGGATATTATAAGCAAGGAAGGAATATGAGCATTTATGTACAGAATGGAAATCAGTTTCAATTTGAGATATATTAAGCAAGGTGAGACATTAAAGGGCAATATTAAACGTTGACTGTAGAAAAAACTTACTTTGTCTTGAAATATAGTTTTTATTTGTCTTTGTGTTTGGCATTTTGTAGATTTAATTCAAAGTCAACATATTTTGAAAAAATATTGACACCCTTATATATGATCTTGAAATTGGCATAAAATAACTACTTTTCCTTACTGACTCAAAAATCACAAAAATACATAATCGTTTATCCGTTCATTTACACACACACACACACATATATATATATATATATATATATATATAAAACGAAAAAATCAGACATTCATATTTGCTACGATTAGTTTCACGCCAAAGCGATCATCAGGCAATTTAATCTGTGAAAAATATGTGATACATTCTATGGTATATATATAAGCAGCTAATTTTATTGTTAAGTTTTCTATTGTTTATATTTGGTAATTACATTGTTCATTAGATAATGGTTCCTGTTTATTGTTAAGATTTAAAGTTTGATAAATAGAACTTATTTTGATGTCGGCATTTGCTGATCATCTCTGTTTTTCATTTAAAAGTTTTTTATCTGAACAGATGATATGGCATTTTTCAGTGAGGCAAAGGTCACATTTCTTTGATTTGCTGTTGTATGCCGTGGCAGATGATAATATGGACCAGTTTATTGTGTATTCTTTTTTGTCGTTTTTGAGTGTCCAAATATGTTTTGATAATTCCTTTGAGTTAATGTATTTTTCTTTCTTGAATGTTAGTTTGTGTTGTGAATATCTATCTTTAAATGTCCCTTCTGTCAGGCCGATGTAGTTTTGTCCTTCCGTATTTTCTTCTGTTGTGATCCTAGCGTTGTATACGACACTTGTTTGGAGACATTTGTTCTCTAGTGGGCATGTTGTTATATTTCTGCAGTTGCATAATTTATTGGGCTGTGTGTTTTGTGTTTTCTGCGGATTAATTATGTTATTGTTGTGGGTGGTTAAGATCGCTTTCATATTCTGTGTGCAACTGTAACTAACTTTAACTTTTACAGTTGCACACAGAATATGAAAGCGATCTTAACCACCCACAACAATAACATAATTAATCCGCAGAAAACACAAAACACACAGCACAATAAATTATGCAACTGCAGAAATAAAACAACATGCCCACTAGAGAACAAATGTCTCCAAACAAGCGTCGTATACAACGCTAGGATCACAACAGAAGAAAATACGGAAGGAAAAAACTACATCGGCCTGACAGAAGGGACATTTAAAGATAGATATTCACAACACAAACTAACATTCAAGAAAGAAAAATACATTAACTCAACGGAATTATCAAAACATATTTGGACACTCAAAAAGGACAAAAATGAATACACAATAAACTGGTCCATATTATCATCTGCCACGGCATACAACAGCAAATCAAAGGAATGTGACCTTTGCCTCACTGAAAAATACCATATCATCTGTTCAGATAAAAAACTTTTAAATAAAAAAACAGAGATGATCAGCAAATGCCGACATCAAAATAAGTTCTATTTATCAAACTTTAAATCTTAACAATAAACAGGAACCATTATCTAATGAACAATGTAATTACCAAATATAAACAATAGAAAACTTAACAATAAAATTAGCTGCTTATATATATACCATAGAATGTATCACATATTTTTCACAGATTAAATTGCCTGATGATCGCCTTGGCGTGAAACTAATAGTAGCAAATATGAATGTCTGATATTTTCGTTTATTATTAAACAGCTCTGCATTTATGGCATCGAGCACAATTGACACAGCAAAAACAACATAAGCACCTTATTGATATTACTACTATATATATATTAGATATTATCTAATAGCAAAAAATAGTGCTCGATATCATTTGACAGAGCTAAACATAATAAAAGCAGTCAAAGACTACACATTCATAATTGTTACTAATAGTTTCATGCTTACGCAATCATCAGACAAATAAACATCAGACAAGTTTAAATAATAATAATAATAATGTTGATTCAATAAATAAATAAATTTATTTATTAAGAGCAAACATCAATATAGTGCTCAATACCGGTAAGCAGAGCTGTATAGATATAAAATAAGAAAAGAGACGTTTTCTCCGTTACTCAAAGTTTTGCGCTGTAGCGCTCCTCAGACGGTTTTATTCATATAAAAAACATTTCTAAATTCACCAAAGATATATACATGATAAAAGTTTACACGCCTATTGATTAAATCGCTGTTCTATTGTTATTTACTGCTATGTTAGTTTCCGTAGTAAATTATTATATGGTATTGTTCTATTTATGTTTTATCTAATTCCTTGAAATTTTTCAAATAAAATTTGTTTTCGTGCCTGCATTTAGAAACCAGCTCAGATCTTCTATTTAATAAGTTCTTGTTTTTGTAAAACGTTATAAATTTTTTTTCCTCTAAACAGAGATGGCATTTTTTCAATATGTTGTTGTATGGCACTGCCGTTGATAGAATTGACCATTTGACGAAGAATGATTTTCCGTTATCTTTTAATGACCAGATGTATTTAGACAACTCAGTGCGATTTTCATATTTTCTGTTGGTAAATGACGACTTATGTTTCGTAAAACGATCTTTGAATGCTCCTTCAGTAAGGCCGATGTAGTTGTGGCCGTTTGCGTCCTCATGTGTGGTTACGTTGGCATTATATATTATGTTGGTTGACAAGCATTTGTTGTCAAGAGGGCAGTTTATTTTGGAGCGGCAATTGCATTGTTTTGTTGCTTGTTCTTTGTTGTCGGCGTTCAATAATTTTCAGTTGTAGCTTCTCAGAATTGTTTCCATGTTTGCCATGCAGCAGTAGCTGACTTTTACATTATTCTCTCAAGCAGAACGAGTGCGAAAAGATCTCATAAGAATATTCAAAACCAACGGCCTAAAAATCACTATTCAGACTAACCTAAAAATAATCAATTTTTTAGATATAACGCTTAACCTCAAAGACGGAACATACCAACCATACAGAAAACCAAACGACGAGCCCCTATACATTAATGCAGAGTCTAATCACCCACCCAACGTCATCAAACAGATACCAGCTTCAATCAACCAGAGAATATCTGACCTTTCCTCCAACAACGATGCTTTTGAAAGGTCAAAATCCACTTACATATGCGCGCTAAGATCTAGCAGCTATGACGCCGATTTTACCTACAATCAACGACCCACCACCACTGCAGCTAAAAGGAATAGAAAAAGAAAAATAATTTGGTTCAACCCACCATTCAGCAAAAATGTTGACACAGACATAGCCAGAAAATTTATACTTTTTACTGAACAAACATTTTCCGAAACAGCACAAATACCACAAACTTTTCAATAAAAATAATGTAAAAGTCAGCTACTGCTGCATGGCAAACATGGAAACAATTCTGAGAAGCCTCAACAGAAAATTATTGAACGCCGACAACAAAGAACAAGCAACAAAACAATGCAATTGCCGCTCCAAAATAAACTGCCCTCTTGACAACAAATGCTTGACAACCAGCATAATATATAATGCCAACGTAACCACACATGAGGACGCAAACGGCCACAACTACATCGGCCTTACTGAAGGAGCATTCAAAGATCGTTTTACGAAACATAAGTCGTCATTTACCAACAGAAAATATGAAAATCGCACTGAGTTGTCTAAATACATCTGGTCATTAAAAGATAACGGAAAATCATTCTTCGTCAAATGGTCAATTCTATCAACGGCAGTGCCATACAACAACATATTGAAAAAATGGCATCTCTGTTTAGAGGAAAAATTTTTTTAAACGTTTTACAAAAACAAGAACTTATTAAATAGAAGATCTGAGCTGGTTTCTAAATGCAGGCACGAAAACAAATTTTATTTGAAAAATTTCAAGGAATTAGATAAAACATAATAGAACAATACCATATAATAATTTACTACGGAAACAAACAATAGCATATAATAATTTACTACGGAAACTAACATAGCAGTAAATAACAATAGAACAGCAATTTAATCAATAGGCGTGTAAACTTTTATCATGTATATATCTTTGGTGAATTTAGAAATGTTTTTTATATGAATAAAACCGTCTGAGGAGCGCTACAGCGCGAAACTTTGAGTAACGGAGAAAACGTCTCTTTTCTTATTTTCTATCTATATATATATATAATAATAATAATAATAATGGAGTCAAAGGCTAAGCATTCGTTTTCTGTAAGTTGAAGTTTCTCGCTTTATGCGATCATCAGACAGATACTACTAATGAAAAATATATACCAGTTACTCTTATTTGACGAAGTGAGAAAAAAAAGTGAAAAAAAGAAAAACTATTGTTATACTTACAATGGTTTTATCTTTACGATTACTAAGTTATATTGTTATGTATTGTTATTAGTTTCCTTAATTAAAATTAAATTGCACTGTTATAAAGCTAAGTTTTTGTTTAAATTAGATAAATAAAATTTGTTCTCATGTCTACATTTTGAAATTAGTTCAGATTTTTTATTTAATATGGCTTCTTTTGCGCAGATGATGTGGAATTTTTCCACTAAACATAGGTGACATTTTTTTGATATGTTGCTATAAGGTCTGCCGGTTGCCAGAGATGACCATTTAATTGTGTAATCTATGTCTTTGTCTTTAAGCTCACATATGTGTTTTGACAATTGCGTGCTTGATGATAAATTGTTGTGTCTGAAAGTCGAGGTATGCTGCGTATAGCGGGTTTTAAATTATCCGTGAGGCCGATGTAACTATTTCCTTCTGGATCGTTTGGTGTTGAGACGTTGGCGTTGTAAATTAGACATTTTGACTGGCATTTATTGTCAAATGGGCATTTTTCTTTATTTCGACAGTTACATAAGGCGGCGTTTGTGGCATTGTTTTCATTGATGTTAGTAATCATTTTGTTATGGTTCCTGATTATCGTGTCCATGTTGCTAGTGCAGCTATAGCTTACCTTGACGCAGTTGAAGTTGAATATTTTTGTTAAATCTGTGGGTTTTTGGGAAATGTTTTCTGATTAGGTCTAAAAATGTTCGTCCAACATTTGTTTTCACACTTTTGTTGTAAGGCGGATTATACCAAATAGTTTTACGGCTTCGCTTTCTTTTGTTGTTGTTTGACTGTGAAGGGCGTGGCTTGAACGACAAGTTTGTCTGGTGTCCGCTTGCCTTCAGAGCGTCTTCGTAGATCTTAGAAACAAGTCAGGTCCACAGGCGGAAAGAATTCAAAAAAAGTTAACAAAATTGTTTAAAGATGTCGGCCTCAAAATTACAACAAAGACCAATCTGAATACGTTCGACTACCTGGATTTAACTTTCAATTTAACTAATAACTCCTACCAACCGTACAGAAAACCGAACGACCAGCCTCTCTACATTAATACGAAATCTAATCATCCACCTGTAATACTAAAGCAAATTCCAATCGCAATCAACCAACGCATCTCCGACTTATCAACTAACAATTCAATTTTCGAAAAATCAAAAGTTATCTACGAAAACGCTCTGAAGGCTAGCGGACACCAGACAAACTTGTCATTCAAGCCACGCCCTTCATAGTCAAACAACAACAAAAGAAAGCGAAGCCGTAAAACTATTTGGTATAATCCGCCTTACAACAAAAGTGTGAAAACAAATGTTGGGCGAAAATTTCTAAACCTAATCAGAAAACATTTCCCAAAAACCCACAGATTTAACAAAATATTCAACTTCAACTGCGTCAAGGTAAGCTATAGCTGCACAAGCAAGATGGACACGATAATCAAGAATCATAACACAAAGATTACTAACAACAATGAAAACAATGCCACAAACGCCGCTTTATGTAACTGTCGAAATAAAGAAAAATGCCAATTTGAGAATAAACGCCATTCAAAAAGTCTGATTTAAAACACCAACGTCTCAACACCAAACGATCCAGAAGGAAAAAGTTACATCGGCCTCACGGATAGTTTAAAACCCGCTATACGCAGCACACCTCGACCTTCAGACACAACAATTTATCATCAAGCATGCAATTATCAAAACACATATGGGAGCTTAAAAACAAAGACATAGATTACGCGATTAAATGGTCATCTCTGGCAACCGGCAGACCTTATAGCAATATATCAAAAAAATGTCACCTATGTTTAGTAGAAAAATTTCATATCATCTGCGCAAAAGAAAACATATTAAATAAAAAATCTGAACTAATTTCTAAATGTAGACATGAGAACAAATACTATTTATCTAATTTTAAAGAAACAAAAACTTAGACTTACAACAGTGCAATGTAATTAAGGAAACTAATAACAATATAACTTAGTAATTATAAAGATAAAACCATGGTAAGTATAACAATAGTTTTTCTTTTTTTCACTTTTTTTTCTCACTTTGTCAAATAAGAGTAACTGGTATATATTTTTTATTAATAGTATCCGTCGGATGATCGCATAAAGCGAGAAACTTCAACTTACAGAAAACGAATGCTTAGCCTTTGACTCCATTATTATTATTATTATTATATATATATATAGATATAAAATAAGAAAAGAGACGTTTTCTCCGTTACTCAAAGTTTCGCGCTGTAGCGCTCCTCAGACGGTTTTATTCATATAAAAAACATTTCTAAATTCACCAAAGATATATACATGATAAAAGATTACACGCCTATTGATTAAATTGCTGTTCTATTGTTATTTACTGCTATGTTAGTTTCCGTAGTAAATTATTATATGCTATTGTTTGTTTCCGTAGTAAATTATTATATGGTATTGTTCTATTATGTTTTATCTAATTCCTTGAAATTTTTCAAATAAAATTTGTTTTCGTGCCTGCATTTAGAAACCAGCTCAGATCTTCTATTTAATAAGTTCTTGTTTTTGTAAAACGTTTAAAAAAATTTTTCCTCTAAACAGAGATGGCATTTTTTCAATATGTTGTTGTATGGCACTGCCGTTGATAGAATTGACCATTTGACGAAGAATGATTTTCCGTTATCTTTTAATGACCAGATGTATTTAGACAACTTAGTGCGATTTTCATATTTTCTGTTGGTAAATGACGACTTATGTTTCGTAAAACGATCTTTGAATGCTCCTTCAGTAAGGCCGATGTAGTTGTGGCCGTTTGCGTCCTCATGTGTGGTTACGTTGGCATTATATATTATGCTGGTTGTCAAGCATTTGTTGTCAAGAGGGCAGTTTATTTTGGAGCGGCAATTGCATTGTTTTGTAGCTTGTTCTTTGTTGTCGGCGTTCAATAATTTTCTGTTGAGGCTTCTCAGAATTGTTTGCAAAATAAACGACTTATGCTTCGTAAAACGATCTTTGAAAGTTCCTTCACTAAGGCCAATATAGTTGTGGCCATTTGGGTCCTCAGGTGTAGTGACGTTTGCATTATATACTATGCTGGTTGTCAAGCATTTGTTGTCAAAAGGGCAGTTTATTTTGGAGCGGCAATTACATTGTTTTGTTGCTCGTTCTTTGTTGTCGGCGTTCAATAATTTTCTGTTGTGGCTTCTCAGAATTGTTTCCATGTTTGCCATGCAGCAGTAGCTGACTTTTACATTATTTTTATTAAAAATTTTGTGGTATTTGTGCTGTTTCAGATAATGTTTGTTTAGTAATAGTATAAATTTTCTAGCAATGTCTGTGTCAACATTTTTGCTGAATGGTGGGTTAAACCAAATTATCTTTCTTCTTCTATTCCTTTTGGCTGCAGTGGTGGTGGGTCGTTGTTTGTAGGTGAAATCGGCGTTATAGCCGCTAGATCTTAGCGCACATACGTAAGTAGATTTTGACCTTTCAAAAGCATCGTTGTTGCAGGAAAGGTCAGACATTCTCTGGTTGATTGAGGTTGGTATCTGTTTGATGACGTTGAGTGGGTGGTTAGACTCTGCAGTAATGTATAGGGGTGCATCGTTTGGTTTTCTGTATGGTTGGTATGTTCTGTCTTTGTGGTTGAGACATATATATATATATATATAAATATAGATATAAAATAAGAAAAGAGACGTTTTCTCCGTTACTCGAAGTTTCGCGCTGTAGCGCTCCTCAGACGGTTTTATTCATATGAATAAAACCGTCTGAGGAGCGCTACAGCGCGAAACTTCGAGTAACGGAGAAAACGTCTCTTTTCTTATTTTATATCTATACAGCTCTGCTTACCGGTATTGAGCACTATATTGATGTTTTGCTCTTAATAAATAAATTTACTTATTTATTAAATCAACATTATTATTATTATATAAATACTAGCAATGAGTGTGGTCCATAATGGACCTTCTATGATAAAACTTTCAGATCACTTATAATTAAACAATTGACTAAGCTGACTATCGCTGTATAATACGGAGAATGAACTCTGGAGGAGAACATGAGACACAATACGCATTGAAACGATGTAGCATTAATCAATACATCTTAATCATTCCTTTACTAAAAACTAAATTTATTTCACATCAATTGAGTAGATTGAAATGTATAATTTAACGTAGCTAAATCTACATAAAAAACTTTATTTTATGTGCTGAAAGGAGGCCAGAACACATTAATTATTATAATTACAAATACTCAGTCAAATTTCGAAATCTGAAACTATCCATAAAAAATCACTTCAAATCCGATCCGATACGAAGACCCAAAATATTAACCCGAATCTGACCCGGTACGATCGGATCGCGTTCGGTTCGGATTCATTAATCTTTATTGCAATATATACAACACTAATGTGGTGTTCACAAAATAACGCCGTCAAAGTGCGGCCGGTCAAACTCGTGGCATTGCATGCAATATATTCAATATTAAATTAAGTTAGCTTCAACAAAACACATGGTCCATTGATTTCTGTTATTAACATGATCAATAGACATCTTTTGTTAATTAACAATGATTTACTGCTTCATATTTAAAAAAATAAGAAAAATCGTTGATAAAAAGTTGCCGAATGGCAGTTTTGTACTGACGACCCTGATATTGTTATACCAGAGCATTAGCCAATGAGCCACTGCCTTACTTACTGTTCTAGGCGCTTTAACTGTACTAATCAACAAACCTACTGCTTCGACAATGTATTATTGAACAAGGCTGACCCACGCGCGACAGCGCGTGTATTGAATTTCAAATTATCTATATAATCTGAAAATATTATGATATGATAGTATATGAGCCTATATATTTTTGATCTTTGCAATCTCAGCAAGTATGCCTGTGATTTTCATGGCAGTCTATCAAAATACTAAGAGTTCGTTGAAAATAAAATTTTATAAGTAAAAAAAAGATCTGAGAAATTGGCCTGATAATGCTTCTTGTTATCAAATTTTCCAGAATAATAGCATCAACATTCTTTTAAAAGGAAATAAAATTCTATAATAAATCGCTATACTAATTCGATATTGATATTATGTTACATCTTAGTTGTCAATATTTCTACGCGCTATTTATAATACATTACAGATGTCAAATGAAAGAAAAGACGATTATGAATAAATTAGCTATTTTGATAGAAAAACGAAAACAACTCATTTTGCCAGATTCGTGATATGCATATTTATTCAGAATTTATTGAAACGGACGCGATGGTTTATAGAGTGGAAATGTTTAGTGCAGCTTCAAAGATATAAAATACCACAGCTGATGGTAGTATTTAAATGCTCATGTTATGATGTCTGACGAAAAGGATAATTTACTATGTAGAAAATGAATCTACTTTACCATGCATTTGATCACGATATGAAATGATCATTTTTGTCAGAATTATTTCGAATAAAAGACAATCTTTATTTTATTCTTATCGGGCGTACATTCTCCTTCGATAAAATATGGTTGTTAACTTATTATTGATTGGTGTATTAACTCAGAGAACCCGCTATTATGTATTTAAATGTTGTTCGGAGACTATGCCGCTCGTATAGTTTTTATTTGGATCTCATTTGGAAAATGGTAAGTTGTATTTTAATAAATATTGTTTGCTATGATTGATTATTTCATACAACCTTTTTCGCTTTTTATTTTTGTAACACAAGGTTTGTTACACTCATCAAAACTGTATTAACTATTTAAAAATGTTTTTGAATTATGTTTTTGTGCTTTTAAATTCAAAGCGAAATTTTATATTATTATTTCAAATTATTATTATTTATCACAAATCATACGCTCAATTCAATTTAACTTTGTTGAATTTGATATACCTGAAATTAACATTATTAAATGTTGATCAACGATAATAACAAGACACCGCTATTTTTATTCTCGAAACTGTAGTAACATACTGTGTCTTATTCTTATAGCAAGTCAACAAAATGAAATTTTAATTTTAATCGACGCTTACAATTCCTTCGTTAATTATGGAAGCAAAATCTGAAAATAAAAGCCTGCCTGCTCAAAACCAAATGATTCATATTTTTATATTAAATAATAAATTATGAAATTACTTTTGTGCAATGCCTTGATTAATTCTAAACTCTGTAATATTAGACTGTAGACAGACAATCTCTTCGAACTTTGAATATTTTTCGAATTAGTCGAACGCCAACGTCATTTTGAAAATTCTTGCAAGTTAATTTGTTTTTATGCCCTGCGATAGATTATTCATTTCAAAACAGATTGTTTGCTCAGTGTTCTCACAAATTATATATCAAAATAGCCTTTTTAAAAGTGAAATGTTTTGTATCTCGATTTTGAGAAAAGTAATGAACGGCATTTTGTTTCATTAATAAATTAAAGACCTAAAGTCTCTTTAATTTTCATAGCGTTTGTCCAGCGCTATATGTATTGCGGATATCAACACTACATGAAATAAGTCTACGTTTCTTTGATTTCAAAACATATTTTGTTAGGCCTAATTATACTGGTATTTCAATGTAATTCAGTATTTCGTATTGTTTTAATTATCATAAAATTGATTCAGTTTCAAGTTTCACTTGTTCACACAATTTACATGCAGCTTTTAAATTCAAAGCAAAATATTTTTGTTCTGCAGATTTCAATTTGAATTCGATTTGGCTGCCCGCTAGATTATCGACCTATGAAATTTTTCAAAATCTCTGAATTTTTTAATACAATGATATCAAATAAAATATCAGATGAAGTATATTATTTTAAAACAACGTCATAGACCCATACTTTTCATACAACAACTTTGTTACTGTATACGGTTATCTCGACACAAATGTTTGCATAATTTCCCGACAACGGATTATCCGTATTATTTCGCCAGTAAGACGTACGTAAGTCGCGGACAAACACAGAAATATCGAAATATCGAAATATTGTGATATATAAACAGACAGTATTATTAATATAAGTAGATATATATCATAATAATAGAAATAGAAAGGAGTCAGAGACAACACATTCTTATACTGTTACTTTAATTCATGCTTTTATAGCAATCATCAGACAGAAATCTTCCAATGTAACCATCCTTATAATAATGCTGCTGTTGCTATTGCATGAAATGTGATTCAGGTTAGAGGTATACACATGATCATCAGATTTCTGTCTGATGATTGCTATAAAAGCATGAAACTTAAAGTAACAGTATAAGAATGTGTGGTCTCTGACTCCTTTCTATTTCTACTATTATTATTTACAGCTCTGAAATTTGAAGACGCCATTATTCTTGTTGTTGTTATTTTGCTGTGTTTTTGTAGCAAGGGATAAAAACCGTGTTTCTATAGGTAGCCTGACACAAACACCGACAACAACTAATCAGCGATCAGTAGGACATTCAATGATTTTATATATATATATATATATATATATATATATATATATATATATATATATATATATATATATATATATATATATATATATATATATATATAATATCAATTTGAGTGCTCAATGCTAAAGCAGAGCAATATAAATAGTAGATCAAAGATCACGAGTTTATTCCGTTACTCTGAGTTTCGCGTAAAGACGCTCTTCAGACGGTTTTATTAAATGAAAAATCATTACGGTGTGCTCAAGTATATACATGAATTAATGAAGCGTTTCTATTGTTTAAATATATTTATTACATTCTATTGTATTATCGATGCTATTGTTAAATATCTACTTGTTATTCTTATAGTTTCTTAAATAATATTTGTTCTCGTGGCGGCACTTAGAAATGAGTTCCGTTCTTTTATTTAGTAAATTGTCATGTTTATAATAAATTATATGGAATTTCTCTGTTAGGCATAGGTTACATTTTTTAGTTTTGTTACTATAGGCAGCCGCTGTGGCTAGTATTGACCATTTTATGCTGTAATTGATATGCTTCTCTTTGAGCTTCCAAATGTGTTTGGATAACTCTGTGCTGTTTGCATATTTCTTTGTTTTGAAGGACATCTTATGTTGGGCTGCGCGCTGCTTGAAAGTGCCTTCCGTCAAACCGATGTAGTTTTGGCCTACGCTGTCATGTGCCGTTGTGACGTTGGCCTTGTAAACGAGACTTGAGGATAGGCATTTTTTGTCCAATGGGCAATTGTCTTTGTTGCGGCAGTTGCAAGTCTTTTTAGGTTTAGTGCTGCCATTGTCACTTAGGACTTTATTGTTATGGCTTCTAATTATAGTTTCGACATTAGCCATACAGCTGTAGGATACCTTGACATTATTTCTATTGAAAATTTTGTGGAGTCTATGGGCCTTCGGAAAGTGTTTGTCAATCATCGCTAAAAATTTCTTTGCAATGTTGGTATCCACATTTTGGCTGAACGGCGGATTAAACCAGATTGATTTCCTTTTTCTGTTAATGACCGGCGTTGTTGAAGGGCTGCGTTGCTTGTAGGTGAACTCTGGGTTATGCCCGCTAGATTTCAATGCAGATACGTATGGGCCTTTACAATTATCGAAGACATCCTGATTGATGGATAGATCGGAGATTCTTTGACTTACTGCTATCGGTATCTGCTTGATAATGCTCCGGGGATGATTAGATTCTGCGTTAATGTAGGACGGATGGTTGTTTGGTTTTGTGTAGGGCTTGTAAGATCCATTACTCAAGTCGAGGGTAACATCTAAAAAATCTATTGTTTTCAAGTTTGTGTGGATAGTAATGCCTAGTCCGTTACTTTTGAAGATTTTCACAATACCTTTTCTAGTTCTTTCCGCTTGTGGTCCTGGCGTATTCTTTAATAATGCAATACCGTCGTCTCTGTATAGGCCAACGTTTTTTATGCCATACTTTTTCACAATTTTTTCTAATAAGAAGAGGCCGACTAGTTCGCAGATTTCAGCCCCATCGTAGCTACCCATCGTAACGTCAAATAAATTGCCATTATTTTTCTTCATCCAAGCAGTGTTGTTGTCAAATAGCAGTGACTTTCTCGCGTGCATTATAGTTTTTATATCCTCGGTGGTGATGTTAATAAACTTTTTTGAGTATTTAATTGCATTGAGGAGAAGGCTTTCCGTGATAGATGGGTAGTAGTTTTCTATGTCGAAGGTGATAAATGAGCATTTCTTTTTGTTTTCTATAGCCTTAAACCAGTCTATAACGGCAGAGGTGTTTTTCCATTGATTAAGCCCGGTTTTGTCTTTTATGCTGGTATTAATAATGTCTAGTATTTGCTTACTTACGATTCCTAATTCACTCTTTGCAGGGTTGATAAGTCTGCAAGTTGGATTATTAGAGAAATTATCCTTGTGGTCTTTTAAAGTAATGAATGCCTGTTTTTCTGCCATGCGTTCAGTTCTTTTGTCTATTTTAAGATCGGCGGCAATAGATTTTGCTTCTGTGTTAATACTTTTAATGATACTGGCTTCCGCGTTCTTGTATGTTGCTGTGATATTATTCCTAAGTAGAGAATCGTGCTGTTTTTTTTCGACCTTGTAAAAATTGGATGTTTTATCAGCGGGTATAAATGCTTTTGTAGAGTTCTTAATTTCTTTTATATCTTCATTTAATCTCTCCTGGAATTCATTGTTTGATTTCTTAAATCTAATATTTTTCACTGTGTTAAGTAGCTCAGCTTCGAAACTTGCCAATTCGTCAATAATAGGGGGGCAATTCCTTGATTTAAATCCATAATTCTCCTTGGTGATTTCTTGCTGCTCTTCTATCCTGTTCTTATCATCAAAATATAGCGGCTGCTACAATTCATCATCATCATCATCATCATCATCATTTATTCAGAACCTTTAAGTTTTACAAAGCGGCTGCCTATAGTAACAAAACTAAAAAATGTAACCTATGCCTAACGGAGAAATTCCATATAATTTATTATAAACATGACAATTTACTAAATAAAAGAACGGAACTCATTTCTAAGTGCCGCCACGAGAACAAATATTATTTAAGAAACTATAAGAATAACAAGTAGATATTTAACAATAGCATCGATAATACAATAGAATGTAATAAATATATTTAAACAATAGAAACGCTTCATTAATTCATGTATATACTTGAGCACACCGTAATGATTTTTCATTTAATAAAACCGTCTGAAGAGCACACCGTAATGATTTTTCATTTAATAAAACCGTCTGAAGAGCGTCTTTACGCGAAACTCAGAGTAACGGAATAAACTCGTGATCTTTGATCTACTATTTATATTGCTCTGCTTTAGCATTGAGCACTCAAATTGATGTTTTGCCCACACAATTACTTTATTATTATTAGCTCCTATTTATAGTCGAGCACTCTCACAGCACTACACAACTCAAAGATGTATCCAACGAAGTTTAATTATTCTATGAAGAACATACCGGTGCCGCCCAAGAATACATACTTAAAGCGTTTAATAGAAAAAGTAGAAAGTGTTATTAAGAGAATGCGTTGGAAGGCGTTTTATTTTGATGATAAGAACAGGATAGAAGAGCAGCAAGAAATCACCAAGGAGAATTATGGATTTAAATCAAGGAATTGCCCCCCTATTATTGACGAATTGGCAAGTTTCGAAGCTGAGCTACTTAACACAGTGAAAAATATTAGATTTAAGAAATCAAACAATGAATTCCAGGAGAGATTAAATGAAGATATAAAAGAAATTAAGAACTCTACAAAAGCATTTATACCCGCTGATAAAACATCCAATTTTTACAAGGTCGAAAAAAAACAGCACGATTCTCTACTTAGGAATAATATCACAGCAACATACAAGAAAGCGGAAGCCAGTATCATTAAAAGTATTAACACAGAAGCAAAATCTATTGCCGCCGATCTTAAAATAGACAAAAGAACTGAACGCATGGCAGAAAAACAGGCATTCATTACTTTAAAAGACCACAAGGATAATTTCTCTAATAATCCAACTTGCAGACTTATCAACCCTGCAAAGAGTGAATTAGGAATCGTAAGTAAGCAAATACTAGACATTATTAATACCAGCATAAAAGACAAAACCGGGCTTAATCAATGGAAAAACACCTCTGCCGTTATAGACTGGTTTAAGGCTATAGAAAACAAAAAGAAATGCTCATTTATCACCTTCGATATAGAAAACTACTACCCATCTATCACGGAAAGCCTTCTCCTCAATGCAATTAAATACGCAAAAAAGTTTATTAACATCACCACCGAGGATATAAAAACTATAATGCACGCGAGAAAGTCACTGCTATTTGACAACAACACTGCTTGGATGAAGAAAAATAATGGCAATTTATTTGACGTTACGATGGGTAGCTACGATGGGGCTGAAATCTGCGAACTAGTCGGCCTCTTCTTATTAGAAAAAATTGTGAAAAAGTATGGCATAAAAAACGTTGGCCTATACAGAGACGACGGTATTGCATTATTAAAGAATACGCCAGGACCACAAGCGGAAAGAACTAGAAAAGGTATTGTGAAAATCTTCAAAAGTAACGGACTAGGCATTACTATCCACACAAACTTGAAAACAATAGATTTTTTAGATGTTACCCTCGACTTGAGTAATGGATCTTACAAGCCCTACACAAAACCAAACAACCATCCGTCCTACATTAACGCAGAATCTAATCATCCCCGGAGCATTATCAAGCAGATACCGATAGCAGTAAGTCAAAGAATCTCCGATCTATCCATCAATCAGGATGTCTTCGATAATTGTAAAGGCCCATACGTATCTGCATTGAAATCTAGCGGGCATAACCCAGAGTTCACCTACAAGCAACGCAGCCCTTCAACAACGCCGGTCATTAACAGAAAAAGGAAATCAATCTGGTTTAATCCGCCGTTCAGCCAAAATGTGGATACCAACATTGCAAAGAAATTTTTAGCGATGATTGACAAACACTTTCCGAAGGCCCATAGACTCCACAAAATTTTCAATAGAAATAATGTCAAGGTATCCTACAGCTGTATGGCTAATGTCGAAACTATAATTAGAAGCCATAACAATAAAGTCCTAAGTGACAATGGCAGCACTAAACCTAAAAAGACTTGCAACTGCCGCAACAAAGACAATTGCCCATTGGACAAAAAATGCCTATCCTCAAGTCTCGTTTACAAGGCCAACGTCACAACGGCACATGACAGCGTAGGCCAAAACTACATCGGTTTGACGGAAGGCACTTTCAAGCAGCGCGCAGCCCAACATAAGATGTCCTTCAAAACAAAGAAATATGCAAACAGCACAGAGTTATCCAAACACATTTGGAAGCTCAAAGAGAAGCATATCAATTACAGCATAAAATGGTCAATACTAGCCACAGCGGCTGCCTATAGTAACAAAACTAAAAAATGTAACCTATGCCTAACGGAGAAATTCCATATAATTTATTATAAACATGACAATTTACTAAATAAAAGAACGGAACTCATTTCTAAGTGCCGCCACGAGAACAAATATTATTTAAGAAACTATAAGAATAACAAGTAGATATTTAACAATAGCATCGATAATACAATAGAATGTAATAAATATATTTAAACAATAGAAACGCTTCATTAATTCATGTATATACTTGAGCACACCGTAATGATTTTTCATTTAATAAAACCGTCTGAAGAGCGTCTTTACGCGAAACTCAGAGTAACGGAATAAACTCGTGATCTTTGATCTACTATTTATATATATATATATATATATATCCAATTGAACAAACCAATCAAATTGCAAGAATACGTCTACCCACATATTCAAATGCAAAAAGCTTTGTCTCACAGGGTCTGACATCACCTATATGACCCTAAATTCCAGAAAGCTTTAGTAAGTTCAGAAGGAAGTAGATATGATCTGATTTACAGGCCAAACCTCAACAAAATCTAGCAGAAAAAGCTGAAAATGTTCTAGGATTTCAGAAGGTTAGACATTTTGCCAGAGAGTGTTTGTGTCTTGTCAATACAATTTATCTCCCGCATGTGTAAGAGATGACTGCAATAATTTTATTATCAATAAGCATATGAATTTCAATTGTAAACATCACTTATGCAACGTAACAGTTGAATTACATATATGTCTAATACTAACATTTTGTTAAGCTAGCCAATGATTGATGGAATGATGGCGTATCATCTTTGCTTGATAGTTTGATACCATGGCGTTCTTGCTGTTCTAGTAGAAGCCAACGGGTCAATGCACACAGTTCAGCATTCGTACATAGCCACTGACAAAATGCAGTATAATCCAATTTTTCATTCTACAAAAAAAAATGTCAACAATGAAACAAAAATATTTTCTTGGCCAATGTGGGAAAAAATCAGCTTATTATGGGTTCTATTAAAATGGCATCCATTGTAATTCTGTAAATTTGTAATGATCCTTATAATAATGCTGCTGTTGCCAGGGTCCGATAAAACTTTCAGCATTCTGGAATCCTAGAGGCATTTCAACATTTTCTTCTGAATTGTTTTGTTGATGTTTGACCAATAAATCATTAAAAACATCAATTTTCTTCGGAATTTTGTCTCCCAGGATCCCACTTTTGTCGAACCCTGGCTGTTGCTATTGCATGACATGTGATTAATTATCTTGATTCATTTCAGGTTGGAGGTATACACATGATCATCCATGCACAGGGGAGGATTTGTTTAAAACATATTCAGATGTTTCTATTTTACAACATACATCAAGTAGCATATTAAACACTTTCTTCTGTAATATTGGTTACCGGTATATAAAGTGTTTGATATTTTCATAATATTATTATGTGGCTGAGTCTGCTTTTGTCAAATTAGCTATCACATAATTTCTCTGCCATCACCTTCTACCTATTTAACCAACCACGAAGACTATAATCATGTATTATTAATTGATGCAATTGAAGTACACAACTCACCTTCTTAAATATAGATAACACTTCATCATCAATTGGGACACTTTCACATACATTATAAAAGTTTTCTACATCTTCACGTGAAACATAATTGCCATCCGTTGAGACAATACCAAAAACAACTATGATAGAATAGAATGTAGCAATTAACCAATCAACTAGATGTGCGATATATTTGAATCATCACTAGTAAGATAACGTAAATCAATTAGTATATAGCGGAGTTTATCATGTAAAATATGAGTTGCGAGTCCCCCGTACTGCTGCGTAGTCCGCATCCTTCTTGTGTTGACCGGCTCCCCGGTGTTGATAATGATGACGAAAAATAGTAGTTGGCACCCTCCCTGCTGACCTCAGAGACTGGCTGGCAGTCTCTGCGGCGTTGATCGGGACGCTTTAAAATCACACTTTCTATACTCCTCCCCTGCCCTCTTTGGCCCCTCGGAAGGGGCCAGGAGGGCCCCTAATATTTAGAAACATGTCACGTTTGGCAACACGTCGACAGTGGTGTCAAGGTCCCGTTGCACCGTCCCTCCGCTGCCCGGGTCTCTCCTCTGGCCCTGTGCAGTCTTTACAAGCTTTAAATCGTAGTGGGAACTGAGCCGAGCCTGTTTGCAGAGCGCGCCACTCCTCCTTTCCTACATGAGCTGCCCACGTGGCGGTTGCCATGACGATGAGAGGAAGTGATCAGTGGCTTCGCGGTCGACTGCCCTCGTGGTCACGGACCATAATGTTAACACTTTGAAAGGGCCTTTTGTTGTATTGATATTGGCAGCCGCGCGCTAACAGCTGTTGAAAAAGTTTGTGATTTTGAGAGTTTTGAAATATTAATGAAAAATCCATTTTACCAGGTAGGGATTCGAAAAAAAGTCCTGTAGATGTGCTCGACCTGTTCTACAGGATGGCGTTTTCGGTTTGTTCGTGGGACACGCGGATCGCTACATGTGTCTGGACAGGGTATTTCGTTAGTAGGCTACAAACTTCTCGTTTCGTGGGATATAACACACCTGCGTCCTTTAGTGGCGCCTTGCTCCGCTCGACGCCGTTATCCCCCGCTCCCCTTAAAAAATCGCTTCGCAAATCTGCCCTGGGATCCAAGATGAATTATATATCCCTATTACAATAACAAGAGTAACAACATTGAAACAAAATTATAGACTGGATGGCCACACAAGGATCACAATTTGGAAATCACAGAAAATTCAATGGGCAAACGAGGCAGCATTTTTGATTAAAACGAGGTTATTAATCACAAAGACTTTGTGAAATCATTGATTCATTGAAATATGTTTTAAGCTTTTGCAGTGATAAAATCAAGCATAAATATAGCAATCTGCATTGCGCAACCAATGGCTTCTATCCCTGAATTTATAAATTTATACTATGATGAAATACACTTCTTAAAAGTCCAATTGAATTTAATTCAAATTTATTGGTGAGAAATCTTAATTTAGCAAAAGTTTTCGGTATAGATTTCTAATAAATGATAATGAAAGATAAATGTTTGCCTCCACTGGTAGGCTATAAATATAGGTACAACCTTTTGCAAAGAATAATGAACAATGAGGGTAGAATCCTCAACCCCAACAGATACATTACGATTCATTTGACATACATTTAGTTTTCTCCTCAATTGAGCCACAAGTTATAAGCACAAGACCAGACACAACATCCTTGAATGATATCCCACGTGAATTTCCACCACATGCAAGGAAGATTTGCTATAAGGAATAAATAATTTCATAAATTGCCAAGTTCTTACAGTACTACACTATTTAATTTCTAGTTATTCTATGAAAAAATGTTACATCCTATCTATAAGCTATATACGGCCTTAGTGAAGGACGTAGTGGTTAGGGTGTGGGATATCTGTATCCACACAATATTCGCTTCACAGAATGCTGATTACATAATATAGTCAGGATTAGGTACCAGTAATCAGACTGTTAAAAAATTTTGTGATCTCAATCCGACCAAATTTGAATCTAATTACTCAATGTGGCGAACATTTTACGGTAAAAATAGGCCCACACAAAGTTTTGGACCTGTTAACTCTAACTTCTTGAACAAATATGCATGATGGTAAATGATCAGATACAGTCAAACTCAGTTAATATCCCCTCTTTTAATGTCCCACCTTGCTTCATATCCCAACATATAACTTTTAGGGAGGATTAGCTCGGATGGCAGAGCAACTGAACTTCAGGTCGGATCATTTCTGATCAACTGTGGTTCAAATCCCCCTAAGGTCAACTCAGCCTTGACTTTACTGAAACATCAAATGAGTACCATCTGAGGATGGCGGATGGAATCGTCCAGAGGGAATTGCATTGTGAGTAGCTGCGGTGCATCGTTGCGCATTGACAATCGACACCTATCTGCAATGAGATCTGTTAAAATTCTCCATGAAAAAAGCCACTAATCCAGAAATAGAGAAGTAGTACGGGTGCCTTCGGTAGAGCGACACCGTCTACATTACTTTTACTTACTTTTTCAATGTCCACCCTTGCTTAATATCCCCAAATGAAACTGATTTCTATTTCCCATTCTCCGTATAAACTCCCATAATCCTACCTCGCTTAATATCCCAACTCGCTTAATGTCCCGCTTTTCATCCGTACTGTGGATATTAAGCAAGTTCGACTGTTGTAGTAAATCAAGTCTGAATAATATTTTATTCAATCAATTGATTCAATCAATTGATAACTCAGCATCTATTATTAATAGGCTATTATCAGGCAAATCAAGAAATCCAATCAGATCAGAACAATTTGATCACAAGAAAACGGATCCGATCCGACAATAAATATCCAATTTGAATCCAGAAAAAATCTGATCGGATTGTATCGGATTTGGATTAGATTTGCAAATTTCCAATAGGAAGTACAAACAATTAAATACCTCAGCTATTCTCTGTGGGGTGGAATCACCAAGAACTTCCATTATAAATGCAGTTTTAGCCATCATATTATTGGAGGAATTAGAGTATCTTTTAAATGCAGCTTTAAGGCGATCAAGTTCAGCATCTTCAACTATCAAATGATAATGAAATAATTGATAATCAGAGGCAACATTCTGCTAGAATATATTTCTAGATTAATAGAACTGCTTGGATCTATCTAGTATGCGTCACAAACCACAATCCCCTTACTTTTACTTTTTAACACTTTCTTATGAAGTGCTTAGCAGCTAGAACATACTTGATACTTCAGCAGGATTATCATGTCGTTAGGTTTTTCGTCTCAGATTAATTTTAAATCTATTTGTTGTCGGTTTCTGCTGGTTTTCTATTTTTGTTGCGTAGCAACACGATAATCCTGCTCATGCAATGAATATGTGCTAGCCGCACAAGAAAATTGCTAAAAAGATAAGTTCAAACTTTGAAGGTATATAGCTCTTGTTGGAATATCCCTGCGAAAAAACAGTTCAGGAGTTCATGAACAGTTCATGAACTGCAAATGGCCCAAATTTTCATGAACACTTGCGGATTTATGGACAGTTCATGAACAGTTTATGAAAATTTTGAGCCATTCAACTTTCATGAACTGTTCATGAACTCCTGGACTGCTTTTTACAAAAAATATTAAAGAATAAGAAAAGCAGCTAGCAGGATCCGAAATATTTGATGAAAAAAAGCGAAATGATTCCACCTTTCCATTTTTGCGCAGAATTATAAATGTAGTAATGTCGGCCGAACATCACAGTCAAATTTACTTGTGGTAAATAACGCAATAATTAGGGATGCACCGAAATTCCGTTTCGGCAAAAAATTCCGGCATTTCGGTTTGGCTGAAATTTGACCTTTAGTTTCAGCTGTTTCGGTTATCTCGGTCATTTTTTATAAACACATAAAATGTAATAAATAATCATATTTGATAACATAAATCAAAATAAAAAATAATTACATCTTGTCTCCAATGCATCATAAAGCCTTTGTCTCAAATTGAGTTCGGACATGTTTGCCGCGTGAAAATTATGTTTCCATTGGATCAAAACATAGACTTTAATTCTTTAAACGATATTAATATACGCTATGGAGATTTCCAATAAAACTGCATGAATTGGTCCAAATAAACAATGGTGGTTTAATTTAATTGGTTGTTTATTATTCTAAATAAACAAAAATATTGTCCTTTTTAACCTTTGTAATTCAACTGATTATTTTACGAGATAGTGCTACTGTAAAATAGATAAAATTTGCTGCCTTGCATGATTAAACATGAACTGAAAGAAGAGAAATAACTTGTGTCGATAGTCAATATGTTTTTAAAAAGTTTCTATATTCCAAATTAAGCAATTTCAATTCAATCTAGTGATCAAATGTTGTATAAGAAACTTAAAACAAAAGAAAAAAGCTTTGCCGGAACAAAACCCAAATTCGGCTAAATTCCGGCCACCCATTCCGGCAATTTCGGTACTTTGGCCACAGCCGGAATTGTGTTCCGGTGTATCCCTAGCAATAATTGGCAATATACTTTGAAAAAGCGATTCATAACTTGTTTGTTAAATCGATTAGCTGCCATAGCTACAGAACCTAAAATAAATGTAATGGTGCGTATCACTGCTGCGTAACTTGTGTGATTTTCTTTGTTACACAAATCAGGGGGAATTGCATAGACCATTTAAACACGAAAAAAGATAACGATTATGGATATTTTGTTGCATTTTGTTTGAATATATTGATAAAAGTAACATAAATTCTTTTAAAGATTGTTACTTTATATTTTAAAACAAGTATATTATGTATAAAACTAGCAATGAGTGTGGTCCATAATGGACCTTCTATGATAAAACTTTCAGATCACTTATAATTAAACAATTGACTAAGCTGACTATCGCTGTATAATACGGAGTATGAAATCTGGAGGAGAACATGAGACACAATACGCATTGAAACGATGTAGCATTAATCAATACATCTTAATCATTCCTTTAATAAAAATTTAATTTATTTCACATCAATTGAGTCGATTGAAATGTATAATTTAACGTAGCTATATCTACATAGAACAACTTTATTTTATGTGCTGAAAGGAGGCCAGAACACATTAATTATTATAATTACAAATACTCAGTCAAATTTCGAAATCTGAAACTATCCATAAAAAATCACTTCAAATCCGATCCGATCCGAAGACCTAAAATATTAACCCGAATCTGACCCGATATGATCGGATCGCGTTCGGTTCGAATTCATAAATCTTTATTGCAATATATACAACACTAATGTGGTGTTCACAAAATAACGCCGTCAAGGTGTGGCCGGTCAAACTCGTGGCATTGCATGCAATATATTCAGTATTAAATTAATTTAGCTTTGACAAGACACATGGTCCACTAATTTCTGTTACTAACATGATCAAACAATATCTTTTGTTAATTAACAATGATTTACTGCTTCATATTAAAAAAAAAAGAAAATAGTTGATAAAATTTGCCGATTGGCGGATTTGAACTGACGACCCTGATATTGTAATACCAGAGCATTAACCAATCGACCACTACCTTACTTTCTGTTATCGGCGCTTTAACTGATGTGATCAACAAACCTACTGCTTCGACAACGTATTATTGAACAAGGCCGACCCACGCGCGCGTATTGAAAATCAAATTATATATATAATCTGAAAATATTATGATATGATAGTATATGAGCCTATATATTTTTGATCTTTGCAATCTCAGCAAGTAGGCCTGTGATTTTCATGGCAGTCTATCAAAATACTAAGAGTTCGTTGAAAATAAAATTTTAAAAGTAAACAAAAGATATGAAAAGTTGACCTCATAGTGCTTCTTGTTATCAAATTTTCCAGAATAATAGCAACAACATTTTTTATTTCATGATGGTATTTGCGATAAAAAAACACACAATAATTGGCGCAACAGTTTCGATTTAATCTAAAATCATCTTCAGGCAATGTGAAAAGAGAGAGTTCAAAAGTTACATGAATATTTATATAAAAATCTAATTAATTTATCTATTGAATTTATCGGAACGGTATTATACTTTTTAACAATGGCAAACAATAATTACAGGAGAGATATTTTAGCACAAGAACTAATTACGAATATACGATACAAACACGGTGAAATAACAGTTACAATCAAAAATAGTTTAACAGCGGCAAAATGCTCTTTGGTATTGTTCTTCCATTTTCTGTATTTCTTCTGGTCGTTGTTTAATATATTGCCGACCTGAGTGGTCGACATGACAGCATCGCGCATGTCACACAAGATAACAGCAGTTAGATTTAGCGTAACTATGAATATGGAATAGTAATAGTTTAGAACAAATTGACAAACAGAAAAACTAAGTATGGATATACTATAAGACAGATACAATGAAATAATTATTACAACCAAAAACAAATAATCCAAAATCCATTCATCAATGGCAAAATGTTCTATCATATTGATTACCAACTTTCTGTATTTCCTCTGGTCGTTGTCATTTATTCATGTAACTTTTGAACTCTCTCTTTTCACATTGCCTGAAGATGATTTTAGATTAAATCGAAACTGTTGCGCCAATTATTGTGTGTTTTTTATCGCAAATACCATCATGAAATTCATGTCAAGTAAACCTTTACGAAGACATTTATTAATCGCGATAGCCAGCTACACTTTTCTAAGTGACTTGGGAGGTGTGGCAATTCATTATCAATTACATCTGGAGATATAAATGTTGTCGTCGTATATATTTTACTTATTTTTTGGATGTTGTACGAATATTATTTTGTTGTTTTTATTTGGAGTTTCAATGATGTGGTATATTTACAGACCGGAGGGAATACCTCATCGATTTATTTGGTGTCAATGTGACCTAAAAGATTTTGAATTAACTTGCATAGTTACGTTATATCTAACTGTTGTTATCTTGTGTGACATGCGCGATGCTGTCATGTCGGCCAATCAGGTCGGCAATTTTTTCAACAACGACCAGAGGAAATACAGAAAGTTGGTAATCAATCTGATAGAACATTTTGCCATTGATGAATGGATTTTGGATTATTTGTTTTTGGTTGTAATAATTATTTCATTGTATCTGTCTTATAGTATATCCGTACTTAGTTTTTCTGTTTGTCAACTTGTTCTAAACTATTACTATTCCATATTCATAGTTACGCTAAATCTAACTGTTGTTATCTTGTGTGACATGCGCGATGCTGTCATGTCGACCACTCAGGTCGGCAATATATTAAACAACGACCAGAAGAAATACAGAAAATGGAAGAACAATACCAAAGAGCATTTTGCCGCTGTTAAACTATTTTTGATTGTAACTGTTATTTCACCGTGTTTGTATCGTATATTCGTAATTAGTTCTTGTGATAAAATATCTCTCCTGTAATTATTGTTTGCCATTGTTAAAAAGTATAATACCGTTCCGATAAATTCAATAGAGAAATTAATTAGATTTTTATATAAATATTCATGTAACTTTTGAACTCTCTCTTTTCACATTGCCTGAAGATGATTTTAGATTAAATCGAAACTGTTGCGCCAATTATTGTGTGTTTTTTTATCGCAAATACCATCATGAAATAAAAGAATGTTGTTGCTATTATTCTGGAAAATTTGATAACAAGAAGCACTATGAGGTTAACTTTTCATATCTTTTGTTTACTTTTAAAATTTTATTTTCAACGAACTCTTAGTATTTTGATAGGCTGCCATGAAAATCACAGGCCTACTTGCTGAGATTGCAAAGATCAAAAATATATAGGCTCATATACTATCATATCATAATATTTTCAGATTATATATATAATTTGATTTTCAATACGCGCGCGTGGGTCGGCCTTGTTCAATAATACGTTGTCAAAGCAGTAGGTTTGTTGATCACGTCAGTTAAAGCGCCGATAACAGAAAGTAAGGTAGTGGTCGATTGGTTAATGCTCTGGTATTACAATATCACGGTCAACTGTTATTTCACCGTGTTTGTATCGTATATTCGTAATTAGTTCTTGTGCTAAAATATCTCTCCTGTAATTATTGCTTGCCATTGTTAAAAAGTATAATACCGTTCCGATAAATCCAATAGATAAATTAATTAGATTTTTATATAAATATTCATGTAACTTTTGAACTCTCTCTTTTCACATTGCCTGAAGATGATTTTAGATTAAATCGAAACTGTTGCGCCAATTATTGTGTGTTTTTTTATCGCAAATACCATCATGAAATTCATGTCAAGTAAACCTTTACGAAAACATTCTTTTAACATGAAATAAAATTCTATAATAAATCGCTATACTAATTCGATATTGATATTATGTTACATCTTGTTGTCGATATTTCTACACGCTATACATTACAGATGTCGAATGAAAGAAAAGACGATTATGAATAAATTAGTTATTTTGATAGAAAAACGAAAACAACTCATTTTGCCAGATTCGTGATATGCATATTTATTCAGAGTTTATTGAACAGGACGCGATGGTTTATAGAGTGGAAATGTTTAGTGAAGCTTCAAAGATATAAAATACCATAGCCGATGGTAGTATTTAAATCCTCATGTTATGATGTCTGATGAAAAGGATTTACTTATATAGAAAATGAATCTACTTTACCTTGCATTTGATCGCGATATGAAATGATCATTTTTGTCAGAATTATTTCGAATAAAAGACAATCTTTATTTTACATTCTCCTTCGATAAAATATGGTTGTTAACTTATTATTGATTGGTGTATTAACTCAGAGAACCCGCTATTTTGTATTTAAATGTAGTTCGGAGATTATGCCGCTCGTATTGTTTTTATTTGGATCTCATTTGGAAAATGGTAAGTTGTATTTTAATAAATATTGTTTGCTATGATCGATTATTTCATGCAACCTTTTTCGCTTTTTATTTTTGTAACACAAGGTTTTGTTACACTCATCAAAGTGTATCAACTATTGATAAATGTTTTTGAATTATGCTTTTCTGTTTTTAAAGTTGAAATCCATTTTTGAACGTTGAAAATATTATAATTATTATTATTTATCACAAATCATACGCTCAATTCAATTTAACTTTGTTGAATTTGATATACCTGAAATTAGCTTTATTAAATGTTGATCAACGATAATAACAAGACACTGCTATTTTTATTCTCGAAACTGTAGTAACATACTGTGTCTTATTCTTATAGCAAGTCAACAAAATGAAATTTTAATTTTAATCGATGCTTACAATTCCTTCGTTAATTATGGAAGCAAAATCTGAAAATAAATGCCTGCCTGCTCAAAACCAAATGATTCATATTTTTATATTAAATAATAAATTATAGAAATACTTTTGTGCAATGCCTTGATTAATTCTAAACTCTATAATTTTATACTGTAGACAGATAATCTATTCGAACTTTGAATATTTTTCGAATTAGTCGAATGCCAACGTCATTTTGAAAATTCTTGCAAGTTAATTTGTTTTTATGCCCCGCGATAGATTATTCATTTCAAAACAGATTGTTTGCTCAGTGTTCTCACAAATTATATATCAAAATAGCCTTTTTAAAAGTGAAATGTTTTGTATCTCGATTTTGAGAAAAGTAATGAACGGCATTTTGTTTCATTAATAAATTAAATTAAGACCTAAAGTCTCTTTAATTTCATAGCGTTTGTGCCGCGCTATATGTATTGCTGATATCAACACTACATGAAATAGGTCTACTTTTCTTTGATTTCAAAACATATTTTGTCTGGCCTAGTGATACTGGTAATTCAATGTAACTCAGTATTTCGTATTGTTTTAATTATCATAAAACTGATTCAGTTTTAAGTTTCACTTGTTCAAACAATTTACACGCAGCTTTTAAATTCAAAGCAAAATATTTTTGTTATGGGGATTTCAATTTGAATTCGATTTGGCTGCCTGCTAGATTATCGACCTATGAAATTTTTCAAAATCTCTGAATTTTTTAATGCAAGGATATCAAATAAAATATCAGATGAAGTATATTATTTTAAAACAACGTCATAGACCAATACTTTTCATACAACAAATTTGTTACTGTACACGGTTATCTCGACACAAATGTTTGCATAATTTGTTTTTTTTTTATTTTATTTTTGTTGTGGTCATTTCTAAATTTATAATTTGAAAAATAGAAAATGTTCAACCTAACTCGATTTCAAGTTCTATTTCAAAGGCAGAAACTTTAAAAACCAGAAATCTAAAGGTACATTGAGCAATGAATAATATAATTATGTATTTAATTTTAAATAATACTGTATGCAGGATGTCACAAAAGCTTTGACCTTCCGGGAACTGTGTTGTTCGATTGTAAACCTTCTGGGATTGAATTTATAGTGCTTCATAGTTTTGAAGAATTGATCTTAAAATTTCAGAAATTTGACTTACCTTGAAGCAAGATGCGTGGATTTCAAAACACAAAAAATATGAAATCCAAAAATAATAAATTTTGAATTAGAAAATAATCATGATAAAATTGGAAACCATCTGATTTTGTGGTGGCCTTCCGGGAACCAGGTTCCCAGGATCCTGCACTTGGTGACAGCCTGACTGTATGTATTGTAACAGTCAATTTAAAATACCATCAATTTATCACCTGCTCAATTTACGATGTTCTGCTTGATCTTAGGTACTCTGCATGCCTTGTCGAATAATGTATTTTAGTACAACCCAATGAATTAAAATTTAATCAATTAGTGTCAGTGATGCCGCAACTGTAGGCCTAAACAGTGCTATATATTGCAGTAAATTACTTCCATACTCTATCAATTTACATGTTGGCTTAGCATAATTTACTTTACTTTATAGATTTCAAAACAATAAAATTAAACATTTTCAAAATCAGATGCATTACATCTAATTTTATACATTTGTTAGTAGAAAATTGTTTTTTTAGGTCAAGCAGAGAGCCTTGTGCAGTGTCTATTTTCTGAAATTATGATATAGTATCTTGCTTCTCCTACCACCGTTATTCTACTCATTAAGCTAGGGCCAAACGGATGAAAATTTTTTCACAGAACATTTCCTGTGTTCTGTCGCCGAACATCTACATGTTGCCAAATGATAGAACATTTGAAATTAGTTTATCAAACAATGCTTTTGTTTTATTGAGATCAATCCTATATTTGATAACATGATCTATCCTTTTTCCTATGTTTGCTGTCAATGCTATCAGAAATTCAATACAGTCAGAAAATATATGATTGTACAGTAATATAAAAAGCGATATGTAATAGACAACTTGCGACACCGTTGCATGATGGGGCATGATTGCTTGCGTTTCCAGTTTTCAAAACAAGTAGCTAACAAGTCAATAGTTTGTTATTGGATGTGTTTCTCTCGTTTATTTTGATATCAAGAATGAAACTTTGGAAAACGTAAAAATACTCTTGACATAAATTGTGTTGATTTTATCTCAAGTCTTACTGTACTTGCAAAGCTGAAATAAGTGGGAAATGTAAGTATGTCGCTGCAACTTTGACAAAGGACTTTATCTTTTGGAATCACATCAATGACAATTTTAAATGCTTGTGGATAATGCTATTCTTGTTACAGCCAGGAACACAGCAAGTAATACCAGTCATGTTGAAAATAAGTACGAACAAAATTCATTACACATTAATAATAAAAAATTTAACATACAAAATAATGTTCACTTGTTGACTAATCAATTTTTTAACTATTGCGTTTTTGTTTTGACGGAGGCAATCAATCAATCCCATCATGCATTACTTCAGTGGCGCAAGGAAATCCATAATGGTAGCTAGCGCAAAAGGTCTATTGAAATGTTCTCATCAGCAAGGGATCTAAATACAGTTTTGGCAGTTAATTGGCAAAAACCGATTTAAAGTGTATATCCCGGATGTTGGGAGATTGCTTCTTTAGAAAGAGAAATATTTTCTATTCGTACATGATCTTCTTGTGTTTTTACTTTGCGCGATCATTTCGGGTTAATTTTGTGTCTCACTCTTTTTTCTCGAACAGGATCCCGTTTATTTTCAACAATAGAGATTACACCGGAAAAACACTAAACTTTTGACTTATTTGTCTCCAAATAAAAAACCGCTAAACCAAATGACAATCTGCTTTCGGAATGAAATTTTTAACGTTCAGCTAAAGATTTAGAGCTATATTTGATTAATAGTCAAGATCCAGGTAAAGAGATATAAGCCTCTAAAGTCAAAAGTTTTTAGTTTTGGATTTTTCTCACTCAAGTGCTCACACGATTAACACCTCTTTGCGGCTTCGTCTAAGCATAGTCGGCATAGTTGATGCATATTAAAAATAGTCACACACCTTCAATAACCAGCAGCGATAACCTGCTTAGACGAAGTCGTAAAGAGGTGCTAATCGCGTGAGCACTTGAGTGAGAAAAATCCAAAACTAAAAACTTTTGACTTTAGAGGCTTATATCTCTTTACCTGGATCTTGAATATTGATCAAATATAGCTCTAAATCTTCAGCTGAACCTTGAAAATTTCATTACGAAAGCAGATTTTTATTTGGTTTTGCGGTTTTTTATTTAGATACAAATAAGTAAAATGTTTAGTGCTTTTTCTGGTGTAAACTCTTTTGTGGAAAATAAGTGGGTTCCTGTTCGAGGAAAAAGAGTGAGACACAAAAACGTAACTTTGATTGCATTTTTGAGGGGGAAATACTTGCGCAAAGTAAAAATACAAGAAGAACATGAACTGATAGAAAATTTTTCTCTATCGAAAGAAGCAATCTCCCAATATCCGGGATATACACTTTAATCCACTACAAGGCAACAGCCAACCACAGAGCAGAGATGAGAATAGCATGAGACGCAGGGCCTTCAATATTCCACTGCTTCCGCAAAACATCCCAACGTTTTTGAATAGAAGTCGAAAACAAATTTGTTTGACGAACATTGGACAGAACAGAATGTTCTGTTTGGTAATCCTGCAAAACGAACGAACATGACGACGAACTTTCATGTCTGTTGGGTGCTCTATGAAAATGTTCCTCTGCTTGACCCTAGCTTTAGAGAAGTAATTTTATTTCCCATCATCTTTTAGCACAATTCGCACCAGCTTCAAAAATGATTCAGGGAGGCCCTATCGGGAACGGGAGGAACGAGAATCTTAATCACCCTTTTTCAACAATGTGAAATAGAAATTTGTCAAAAACAGGCCTGAGAAATGAGAATTAAGCATCATTGAACAGGAGCTTTTTAGTTTTCACCTGTATGTTTAGTTCTCAAAGATAGAAAAACCAATTTTCTGTATATTTCTGTTGAGAAACAGACCTCAGCACAGTTTTCCATCCTCGAATCATGTCAACTAAAGTACACAAAGTACTGTGAGAATCCCTGTGGCGGTGAGAATTATCTTACTGACATTAGCCTTATTCTAATAAGAGGCCTGAACAGAAGAACAAAGGAAATCACATAGATCCTACCATTTTGTGAACAAATCGCGATCTGTAGGCCTAATGCCAGCTAGGATCTAGCTCAAAGACCACAAAATAGGTGTTTCAATGATCCTCAAAAGTGGCCAAGGTTGTCTTAATTGCAGAGACTGGGATTTGTGAATTTTTGAACTGACTTATCAGGAATAAATATGAGTTCAAATTTCAGTCAGTTCAGTTCTAGAAATTAACAAGTTTTTAAAATGTTTGGTGTATGTAACTTGCGTTTGTGCATGCTGCATTCTTTCACAAGATATACCACATTGTATTATAACGAAAATGATTTGAATAATCTGATTGGTTTAGAGTTTGACGCCAAATCGCCATAGCAAAACTACGTTTGAAAACACAGTCAATCTTACAATTTGAATTTATATCAAGAATGAGAATTTCCAATTTGATCAGGAGTTTTCAAATACACTTCATGAGCAAGAAAATCATGTGAATGCCTGTAAAAGTTGTGCCAGTTATAATACAAAGCAATTGACGCACAGTTTTCTATGAGCTATTGATATTTGGCCCATTCGAGTCAATTCAGGAGAAAACTGGGAGGCGAAAATTACTCGCTGAGGCGGCTCGTAATTTTCTGATGCCTTCTCGTTTTCTCCTCACATGCCTCTGGTGCACCAAATATCAATAGCTCATAGGAAACTGTGTACCAATTGCTTATTATTCAACGCCTCTTTGAGTATGACCTCTGCTTAAAATATCCAAATTGTTTGATTTTCATGCTTGAAATATTTCAAGTCTATAGGTATTATACTTACGTCAATATTTCCTTATCTCCTCGCTATGGCTCCTAGACTATGAGTATGACTTGCGTTATAATAAAGACTATAAGGTATACAACATCTTACGGTTGAAAGATACATAATCTAGTTCACAGTCTCTAGGTTCTCGATGCATTCCATATCTCATATCTCAACATATATACATAGGGCTATCTCATATCTCATACGGGTTGCATAGGTAAACTTTATAAGCCTGGGTTGACAGAAGCTAGATAGAAGCCGAAATATTCGAAGCTGGCTAAGAACTGTCAGAAAATCATAGTTTCGCCTAGCATCACTATGAAAACATGTCTATGGACTAAATAAAGGAAGGTTACTATAAAATAGATCACGGAGAAAAAGTAGCCCATCGTAATTGGGAGGTGGCTGAGCTGAGGCTGTCAAGTGGCAAAACGAATGATGACGAGTTGAGAATCACGTTTCAACAAATATTATAGCAGGAAAACATCATTTAACGATCATATTAGCTAATCAGGATAATTTGAGCTCGATACTTTATATAACGCTGTTGAAAATAATGAAATAAATATACAAACTGACCTCTCTTGAGAGCATCTTCGTAGGGCAGGAAAGAAGATTTTGATTCTTTGCCACCCATAATAATCAAATTGACATCAATATGTATGCTTTGGGAATTCTTTAATATCCATTTATATAGCTAATATTATCTAATACTGAGCGGTAAATTCTACTTGCTTCCAAACCAAATTGGAGATGAAATGTTCGTAATCTGCGTTTCTTTTAGCCGACATGTTGTTTTCTGTTGCTTTCTTCGATCAGCATCACGAGTCTAGGCTCCAGGTCTCCATGACATCATCTCGCAAAACAACATGTTGACAAAAATTTCGTTATTCAGAAAGCAATTCCTGGAAATCGCTCAAAGTTTGCTCTTGTTTTGAGTTTTTCGGAATCACCCAATTCCTAGCAAAATGCTTTACAAAAGATTCAATTTTCTTATGGCATTTTATGTATGACGTATTTTCTATATGGCTCACATTGAGCTAGATATCTGTAGTAGATTTATTAATATCAAATTGCAACTGGAAGTCTTGAGAATATTTGGTAAAATCTTACTTTAATTCATACTTTTATTTTCAAATCATGAACTACTACCACTGGTATGGGCGGATTTCTTTTAAACTGTAAAATGCTATTTTCTTCACAGGAGGTGATTTCGCTCTATACATATAGTATGGATTTCAGAATCAAAAATCTATTGGCAACATGATTGAGCGGTATATAATAAAGATTGAATCTTACAATTTAAGCGTTATTCGATTTCAATTAGTTAAATATCATGTTGAAAAATACTTAAAGTTAAAATGACTACAATGTTACGATGATTACTGAAGCGTTTTGGAAATTTTTAAACTAAACATGACATGGTACGGATTTCAGTTACACTATTTGTCCATTTCAATACATTAGTAGTAACAGCATTGAACATAACCTTGAAAATTTAGCTATCATGTTTCAAATCCATGCAGTTACCAAAATGAGTAATGTTTATAATGAGTAAGTCAAAGAAGAATTGAAGACATAAATGTATGCAGCATATATGTATACAGTATAGGCTTAAAACTAAAATGTCACAATCCCCCTGTAATCCAGTACTGTATACTATAATGAAATACAGCTTCTCAATAAGTAACAACGTTGGGCCGAAGGCCCACAAGGCCCTCCGCAGGTGCTAGAAGAAAGCTGCCGGAGGCAGCCTTTTTTTCTAATTTTCAATAAATTTATATATCATAGAACTCCAAAATCACCGTCAAAACATGCTGGAATTGCTAGAGTGTATTCCATACTGGATAATTTGATTCGACTAAAGGCCTTACGTAGGTCTTGTAAGCTTGTAACCATAAATTGTTTGTGGTGAAACTTTTCAATAGAAGAAACATTCTCGATTTGGTTTTTACGCCAATAGTTGCACAGTGGTTTGAAAATTTCAAATTGGAAGTCAAAATAAATCCAATATCACGAACTTTTTGTACCTCAGGGATTTGCTTGCCGAAAAGAGAATATTGGCAAGAAAGAATGTTTTTATTTCCAACGGAAAGTGAAAAGCATTTTTCAACAGCTACTCTGAGTTGCCAAGCAGTGGTTTGGTGGTATTGTGGACATGACACCCCCCTGACGACTTAGTCAGTCAGCAAATCTTCCTTAAAATGTCTCCAGTGGGTTAAAGGGGGAGAAATGTTGAAACCCTTGCTTTGCAGCGTCAAATTTGTTACAGTACCAGAGAGAGGACGAGAACGACAGTGTGTTGCTAACTCTATGGTTGGTTGCAATGAGGCCGTGTCAATACAATGAAAACTGATGTGTTTCACTGAGTTTAAATTCAGAAATGTTAATATTTGAGGCAATAGATGAATCAGATGATATTGTAGCGGTTGTCAAGGGAACATTAAAATAAGTAAGAGGATCAATGATTGAATTACGACTAAGTTGCAACAAATGACAATAAAGCAGTTTTGCATCCTCGATTGTCGAACTTCTAAGGCTCCTGTACTTATGCGACAGTTAAGAAAGTTATTATTTACTACATAGCATATTGGTGGTACAGTATCAACAATGGAATGACTGCCGATGGACGATATCGCTCTCATTCGGCATGTATTGTAAAAACTGGAACCCTCTGCCAAGAAATCCGACACAACTGTACAAACAGTTATTGATGGACCTTGAATAAATTTCATCAGCATCACTTTCAACCTTTTCCGTGTTCTTGCATTGTTTGATATGTCCCTTCCAATAAAGCCACACAGAGTAACTCTAATAACCAATCAAAAGACAAAAAAGCCAAACCCCATCAAATACAGGCCTTTTGGGGGTTCGAAGTACGTACTACATACAAGTTACTTGTTATCCTGCAATTGCCTCATTTGAATGTACAGTATGTTGAAGCGGTAGTGATAAGATGTAAAATGAATAGAGCATTCAGTTATGAGTTGTGATTTATTTATTACAAAATAATTACAGTTTGATTTTAATAAATGCTTCAAAAGCACCTAAGACGTCTCAACGCGTTTAAAAATCGTCGGCGCCTTGACATATTGACTATCCCATTATTCTCAGTCGTGTTCGTAATGTTGCTAGCTACGGTCTTAATGACACAGTTACCATTATCTGTGTTGCCATTGGATGGTTTATTATAGCTTTCCTCATTTTCATCGCCCAAGGAAATTGTTGAAATGGAGTTGTACTCTAAAAAATAAATGATGGTTGTACGTCTAGCCTCAGCAAAATGGATATACTATAGTGTCTAAATAGTATTTGCTTTCAAATGAATAGGAAATCCATCTGCCTGCGTTCTTACCCAGGTAAATGTCGCAGGCAAACACGCAGGCAAAGTAAATTTGCGATATGGAAACAAGGCTAATAAGAGTTTTTCGTTCCAAAGGCGAAGAAGACCAAGTTCAATATGGTGATACCTTCATTGTCTGCAGGTTTTCATCAGATATTGCATATCGGCAAACAGATATTAGTACTATTTATTATTATTATTATTATTATTATTATTATTATTATTATTATTATTATTATTATTATTATTATTATTATTATTATTATTATTATTATTATTATTATTATTATTATTATTATTATTATTATTATTATTATTATTATTATTATTATTATTATTATTATTATTATTATTATTATTATTATTATTATTATTATTATTATTATTATTATTATTATTATTATTATTATTATTATTATTATTATTATTATTATTATTATTATTATTATTATTATTATTATTATTATTATTATTATTATTATTATTATTATTATTATTATTATTATTATTATTATTATTATTATTATTATTATTATTATTATTATTATTATTATTATTATTATTATTATTATTATTATTATTATTATTATTATTATTATTATTATTATTATTATTATTATTATTATTATTATTATTATTATTATTATTATTATTATTATTATTATTATTATTATTATTATTATTATTATTATTATTATTATTATTATTATTATTATTATTATTATTATTATTATTATTATTATTATTATTATTATTATTATTATTATTATTATTATTATTATTATTATTATTATTATTATTATTATTATTATTATTATTATTATTATTATTATTATTATTATTATTATTATTATTATTATTATTATTATTATTATTATTATTATTATTATTATTATTATTATTATTATTATTATTATTATTATTATTATTATTATTATTATTATTATTATTATTATTATTATTATTATTATTATTATTATTATTATTATTATTATTATTATTATTATTATTATTATTATTATTATTATTATTATTATTATTATTATTATTATTATTATTATTATTATTATTATTATTATTATTATTATTATTATTATTATTATTATTATTATTATTATTATTATTATTATTATTATTATTATTATTATTATTATTATTATTATTATTATTATTATTATTATTATTATTATTATTAATGGTGATAGATCAAAGAAAACACATTCTTTACTGTAACTCCAAGTTTCACGCTACTGCGATCATCAGACAGTTTTTTATTCTATGAAAAATGTATACATACATGATGGTTTTAACTCCTATTTCAGACTATACGTGAATGCCGCGCTATTGTTAATTATAGTGTTATTGTTTAAATACAATGGTGTAAGTTTTTCTTTTGAAAGTAGATGATAAAATAAATAAAATTGTTTCCTATTACATCAGTTGGTTGATTATTATTATGTTTTTGTTTCTTTAAAATTAGCTAAATAGAATTTGTTTTCGTGACGACATTTAGAGATTAGTTCGGATTTTCGATTTAATAGTTTTTCTTTTGAGCATATAATGTAATATTTTTCCAATAAACATAAATGACACTTTTTTGAAATGTTGCTATATGGCTTAGCATTGGCGATGGGTGACCATTTGACTGTATACTCGCTGTTGTTGTCTTTCAGCTCCCAAATATATTTTGATAGCTGTGTGCTAGTGCTATATTTTCTGTGTTTAAACGTTGACTTGTGTTGTGTATAGCGCACTTTAAATGTATCCTCTGTTAAACCGATGTAGCACTTTCCCTCTTCGTCTTCTGGAGTGGTGACTTTTGCCTGGTAAATGATTCCCTTCATTTGGCATCGATTATCAAATGGACAGGATCTTTTGTTTCTGCAATTACAAGGCGTGGCATCGGTTGTGTTGTTATTTTCGCTGTTTATTATTTTGTTATTGTGACTTTTCAGAATTGTGTCCATATTATTAGTGCAGCTATAGCTGACTTTGATTGTGTTACTATTAAATATTTTGCTAAGATTATTTGATTTAGGAAAATGCTTTTTAATTAGGTCCAAAAATGATCGGCCAATCTATCTATCTATCGATCTATCACCATTATTATTATTTACCGCTCTGCCAAATGTTGACATTGAGCACTATTTTGTCTGCTATTAGATAAACCTATACTTATTATATTATTATTATTATTATTATTATTATTATTATTATTATTATTATTATTATTATTATTATTATTATTATTATTATTATTATTATTATTATTATTATTATTATTATTATTATTATTATTATTACTATTATTATTATTATTATTATTATTATTATTATTATTATTATTATTATTATTATTATTATTATTATTATTATTATTATTATTATTATTATTATTATTATTATTATTATTATTATTATTATTATTATTATTATTATTATTATTATTATTATTATTATTATTATTATTATTATTATTATTATTATTATTATTATTATTATTATTATTATTATTATTATTATTATTATTATTATTATTTATTATTATTATTATTATTATTATTATTATTATTATTATTATTATTATTATTATTATTATTATTATTATTATTATTATTATTATTATTATTATTATTATTATTATTATTATTATTATTATTATTATTATTATTATTATTATTATTATTATTATTATTATTATTATTATTATTATTATTATTATTATTATTATTATTATTATTATTATTATTATTATTATTATTATTATTATTATTATTATTATTATTATTATTATTATTATTATTATTATTATTATTATTATTATTATTATTATTATTATTATTATTATTATTATTATTATTATTATTATCAGTCCTTTGAAAAAAAGTTATGTATAAATGATGATGATGATGATGATGATGATGATGATGATGATGATGATGATGATGATGATGATGATGATGATGATGATGATGATGATGATGATGATGACAATTTTGATGATGATGATGACTATTAATGACAATTTTGTCAAATGTGTTCGATTAATGGTCGCATGCATATCATGGTCAATTCGATCAATGCATGCAATATTCATAATCAGCATTTTGCAAGTAAGTATGACTTACGTTTGAAGTTGCTTATCATTGGGTTGTCGTGGCTTTGCATTCGAGATGTTGCGTCATCATTGCTTTGACTTGACAGTGCATCGCTCAACTTGAAAGGCTCGAGTGCTTGATTATCATTGCAGCCAGACAAGTCAGACATCAGATCTGATGGAGGGTTTGATATTTCAACATCAGTTGCAACATTTTCAAAATTTAAATATTGTACAATGAGACTTATCAGATGACACAAATAATATTTCACAAACATTGTACAATGAGACTTATCAGATGACACAAATAACATTTCACAGAGGTTTAGCATCCCAGTAACCAGACTGCCGATTTAAAAACCTTTCAACATTGGTTTTCAAAAATGCTACAACATTTTGGCGAATTACAATCAACATTTCTGATACGTTTTACTCGTTTCCAAGCTTCATGGCTTCAACTCCAATTAAAGATGAGTACTATATGATTTACTTACTTCGATTAGTTAAACGCTTCAAGTAGTTACCAGGCTTCAAAATATTCATACGAATTAGTTCCATATCGAGGCTACGTGTCTCGTCTGAAGTTTCTTGGTACTCATCACTGCTAGCCGCTATAAGAAGTGATAGAATACGTTGGTAACCATGACAACTTCATGTACATGTTACACCTAAATCACAAGACTGATCTACTCTTTGCCACTTTCCACTTACTGGTATCATTGAATCGTTTTAAGTATTTCTTATCATGATCTGCCAACAGTCTTTTTTTGATGTCGTTTGTATTTCGGGCATGATTGTTATCAGTACCAACTAAATCGGTAAAATGACAAAGATTTAACTTCGACTGAATATTATAAACCCGTAACCATTTAGATTGAATCAATATTGCAAAAACTAAATTTTGAATGAATTCTACCTTCCACGCGAGTTGGCCGTTTCAAGTAGCTTATAAAATCATTATCCTGATCTTCTTCGGATGTGGAGTCTTTCGTACTTGCAACATGACCATATTTATTGGAAGAGTCTGGAAAAAGAAGGAGCTTATCAAAACACCGATTCTCTTGTCTGGGAATGTATTAACTGCAATATTTTAGATTACTGTGCTCAGTGTACTGTCTTGATTGTAAAGTATGAATATGTTATGCAAATAAGTGTCCCCTTGTCAATGATTCGCTGACGTTTATGGTGCCAATCTTGTATTAATATCATGCATGAAATATGTAATATCTTGGCAGTTGCTTTGAGAGCCGATCGAGAGTGTTGATGGTTGTGAATGAACCACATCTCACACCTTGCTCTACTGCGTATTCTTTGTATCATTGCATGTTATATTTCATTCGCTAACTATGTATACTCAATTATATAAGTCGTCCTCTTTACTGACGCATACGTAATTACCCTTACAATATTTGAGGACTCAGCCAAAAAGATCATTGCTTAGATATTTATACAGTCAAAGATAAAGAGAAAGATCAATTCAAATGAAAGAAGAGTAGAAGAAATATTAGATCTGATAGAAGGTCTAATATCTCCACATCAGTTGCAAGATTTCAAAACTGAAACATTGTACAATGAGAGTAATCTGATGACACAAATAACTTTCACAAAGCCTTAGCATCCAAGTAGCCAGACGGTCTAACTAACAGCATTTTGAAAATGGTTTTCAAAAATGCTACAACATAAGTTTAGATATCTTTTACTTGTTTCCAAACTCCATGGTTACAGTTCCAATTAAAGATAAGTACTATATGATTTACTTACTTCGATTAGTTAAACGTTTCAAGTAGTTACCAGGCTTCAAAATATTCATACGAATTAGTTCCATATCGAGGCTACGTGTCTCGTCTGAAGTTTCTTGGTACTCATCACTGCTAGCCGCTATAAGAAGTGATAGAATACGTTGGTAACCATGACAACTTCATGTACATGTTACACCTAAATCACAAGACTGATATACTCTTTGCCACTTTCCACTTACTGGTATCATTGAATCGTTTTAAGTATTTCTTATCATGATCTGCCAACAGTCTTTTTTTGATGTCGTTTGTATTTCGGGCATGATTGTTATCAGTACCAACTAAATCGGTAAAATGACAAAGATTTAACTTCGACTGAATATTATAAACCCGTAAACATTTAGATTGAATCAATATTGCAAAAAAAATGAATTGTACCTTCCACACGAGTTGGCCGTTTCAAGTAGCTTATAAAATCACTATCCTGATCTTCTTCGGATGTGGAGTCTTTCGTACTTGCAACATGACCATATTTATTGGAAGAGTCTGGAAAAAGTACGAACTGGTCAAAATACTGGTTCAAAATAATTCTCTTCTCTGAGAACTGCTGCAATATTATTACTGTACTCAGTATACTGTCTTATGAAGCAATATTTGAAACATTAACTATATGTCTGCCAGTAAAATGGATTGCATTCATTCCTGGTACTCGAAAGGATATTTGATTTACATACCTCCGAATCCATGCAGTTCTTGTTTACCTTTGCCACCATTTGTCGTGAATTTATTATTATACCCATTTGAACTTGTGAGGGAAGTAGCCAAATCTAGAAATTCACAATTCCGTGATTTAAGCCAACTCGAATAACACATGAGCTGACATTATACTCTTTAAGGACACATTCATTACACTTACTGTTAATACCATTACACGAAGTTGGTTTTTCTGATGCTTCAGATCTGGTTCTTGTAGCATCATTAGTGACATTAGTATTGTTACATTTCTCAATAAATAACCGAAGACGATTTTCAAAATATTTATCAATCCAGTTTCTCTTTCCTTTGAATCCAGGGTTTCGTTTAAAACACAATACTGTATAAAGAAATTTCAAATTGAAATATTTGACTTCAATTTATTATTATAGTGTTTATGTCTGCTTTTCACCCGGCTTTATAAGCAGTGGCATTTATCAGTAGAGAGAACGATGAAATTATCAGAGATTCTTATACCTTGATTTTTAGGATGATACATTTTTTCAATAGCTTTCATTCGATCACTTAATGTTTCAATTCCATGAAGCTGAGCAATGATTTGTTTATGGACTCTTTTTGAATGACCGATATCCGTCACACCTCCATCGTCTGTCTTAAATTCAGACCAAAAAATATATTTGTCTGGTCTATTGATTGGGATGCCTCTCTTTTCGTCCCGATCTTGTTGCCACCATCTTCTGATCCTGACTTTTTTCTTTTTGTAAAGCTGGAAAGAATTGCAGTGAACGAGTCAACGGAATCTACTTAAAGTTGAGTTCGCTATAAATCAGCAACGAAAAATAAATAGGTTGAAAATGAGACAGACATGTAACTATAGATTGAAAATGAGACATATAAATATAGGTTTAAAATGAGACATATAACTATAGGTTGAAAATGAGACATATAACTATAGATTGAAAATGAGACATATAACTATAGGTTGAAAATGAGACATATAACTATAGATTGAAAATGAGACATATAACTATAGGTTGAAAATGAGACATATAACTATAGGTTGAAAATGAGACATATAACTATAGGTTGAAAATGAGACATATAACTATAGGTTGAAAATGAGACATATAACTATAGATTGAAAATGAGACATATAACTATAGATTGAAAATGAGACATATAACTATAGGTTGAAAATGAGACATATAACTATAGATTGAAAATGAGACATATAACTATAGATTGAAAATGAGACATATAACTATAGGTTGAAAATGAGACATATAACTATAGATTGAAAATGAGACATATAACTATAGGTTGAAAATGAGACATATAACTATAGGTTGAAAATGAGACATATAACTATAGGTTGAAAATGAGACATATAACTATAGGTTGAAAATGAGACATATAACTATAGATTGAAAATGAGACATATAACTATAGGTTGAAAATGAGACATATAACTATAGATTGAAAATGAGACATATAACTATAGGTTGAAAATGAGACATATAACTATAGGTTGAAAATGAGACATATAACTATAGGTTGAAAATGAGACATATAAATATAGGTTGAAAATGAGACATATAAATATAGGTTGAAAATGAGACATATAACTATAGGTTGAAAATGAGACATATAAATATAGGTTGAAAATGAGACATATAACTATAGGTTGAAAATGAGACATATAACTATAGATTGAAAATGAGACATATAACTATAGGTTGAAAATGAGACATATAACTATAGGTTGAAAATGAGACATATAACTATAGATTGAAAATGAGACATATAAATATAGGTTGAAAATGAGACATATAACTATAGGTTGAAAATGAGACATATAACTATAGATTGAAAATGAGACATATAACTATAGGTTGAAAATGAGACATATAACTATAGGTTGAAAATGAGACATATAACTATAGGTTGAAAATGAGACATATAACTATAGGTTGAAAATGAGACATATAACTATAGGTTGAAAATGAGACATATAACTATAGGTTGAAAATGAGACATATAACTATAGATTGAAAATGAGACATATAACTATAATTTGAAAATGAGACATAAAATTACTGGTTGAAAATGAGACATACGGTATATATACAATAGGTTGAAAATGAGACATTCTGGCAAAATTAATTCGATAATGATTCATAAACGATATTTAGCATAAAAAAGTGTTATCATGAAATATACCGTATGACATTGAAGAGATGTTGTAGTGGCTTAATATTGTACTGTAAACGTCATGGTATAACTGTCTACATTATATGTATCATTTCCTTTAAATCTAGATGTGTGTAAGGGCTGTAAAATGTACCACGTAAATGTCCTCTTTCAGCTCTGCCTTGATCGTGTGAAGACGTACCTTGTAACACTGGTCGGCTGACATATAATGGACCTGTTTGTACCTTCTATGTACGCCCTTTATCCACCCTTTTACTGTCAATAGGCCAGCCAAAAGTTATATTAAATATACACTGAAATACATTAATCACATTGCCTTCAATTGCTACTATGTCAACCCCTTAAATAATTCCAGGTGATTAACTAATTGATATTGATTAAAAGTGACATTTAAATTGCAATTACGGCAATGACATATCATACCTTTCGAAACTTCTTTCTGATAAACGTACGCTTTTTCTTTTTGAAGTTTTCATTATAATCAATAAGAGCTCTGTTTGATAACGACATAAAAAGCTATTTAATATCAAATATAATTGTATTTGTTATTGTGAGAATGCTTTTCTATAAGAGACGACATACGAATGACTGAACTAGTTTTGGGTCAAATCCCATTGATAGACGACAGTAAAACGAGAATGTGCATTTTCAATGTGTCTACGTTTTCAAGTTTCATTTATTTTCCTTATATACATTTTCAATTTCAAAGCCATATTACAGTTCTCCTAGATGAAGTGCCCAGCAGCAGAGTGGAAATGGTGAATACACGACGAAACACTGAGATGTATCCTTAATGCATATTAGGTCTTATTTGTGTTATTTTTATTTTTATTTTTGGAAACTCCATGGGTATACGCGGATTATCTTGAAAGCGGCAAGCGCACTCCGATTAATTTAGAGAGTTACCCTGTGAGTGGTCTCGATGTATGCCCAGAAAGAACCAAGAAGTTCCCAGGTTGTTCACCATAGATAAAGATTATGACCATGGCCTGGAGCTTTTGACGTTTGAGCACATGCTAAATTTTGGGCTCAACATAATAGTTTAACTTACTTCAATGTAATAAAGATAACGAATACGCCAAAGGCGAGTATCCACACAGAGCAGAAAGGATGGATTTGAAAAGGAATAATATCTGAAATTAATCAAAATAATTCATAAGTTAATTTGGATCACAACTCTTCATCAAAAAATAATTAACGATCACAATCTTAATTACTTACTTCCAGTAACTGCATCCTTATAGAATGCCTTGCCTCCTTTTGAGAAGGTACATTGTACTTCTGAATGAGCAATGTCGTTGTTCCACAACGAGACATTGGCTTCTTTAATGAGAACAAAGGTTAATACCCAGATAAGTGCTACTGCACTGTAAATAGAGAAGTTCATTTTAACAGATTCAATTGCGGCTTAACGCAAAGAAATCTCGATAAAAAGAACAAATAGCCAGCGAGTATCATCTTTATGACGTCAAATGAATTGCTCGTTCGAATCTCGGTTACGTGACGTGACATGCGTCAATGCAAATTATCATAAAGGCCCTCTGCCACTTAGCTACCAGTGCCAAATGTGTATGTAGCAGCTTGAGATGATTTAGAACCACCAGCCTCAGGGCTATGGGCTCTGAACGCTTCCGCTTAACCCGCTCTGCTCTGCCACTATTATTACGGCATTTTTGACACTATAAAATCCTTATAAGACTTATAACAACCAAGGCATATAGTGGAGAATTAGCCAATAATTATTAATGCAAAGACAAGCGAAATTGAAAGAATAATATAAATACTTTATACTTTCTCTTAGGGGCCAGTCATTATAGTTATCAACGGGGAGTGGGGTTGATTCCGCACGGGTGCAAAACCTTGAAGAAGAGGTACCAGAGCTTTCAAATTTATCTTACTATATTATACCTGTAGCAATTTTAGCCAGTAAATTTCAATCGGAGTACCACTGTTTAAATCAGATTGAATTGGGTTTGAAACTTTTCTAATCTTCAGAAATATCGAACAGACCTACTTCTCCGATGCTATAAAATACTGACCTCTTATGCATGTTTTGTTCCGTGATATGATTGACAATAATTGATATATACTTAATTCAAAATTTGTTAAATAAGTTATAGATTGGACAGGTGCTTAGTTTTCTAGTCTAGTCCATGTTTGTGGTCCTGTACGGTTTATGGGATAATTACTACATTTCATTTATATCATCCTCTTATTACTGATCTTCAACTCTTATTGTTCTCGTCTCTCCTCCCTTTATATAATTTATATTCTAAAGACGAAATAAAATTGTACAGTTGTTATAGTAAATCATTTTCTTTTATCTATTTGTTTGGAATTTGAAATTGGTATTTAACTATGTAATATGGATGATGTAACTGTTAAATTTATGTGAAATCTGCAATTGTTAATATTCTTTACATAATAATGAATTTACATCTGTGACACTACAGTCCTGCACGCGTTAGGTGGCAGGTCAAACATTACATTTTGCGGATATTGCAAAAGAAATTGCAATCCACTGCAATTGAAATAATCAGATTCTGATGTCCATACAGTAAAAGAATACTGTTTGATATTACTATTCAATAACCATTCAAGTTGTTCTTGTGATATTGTAGCTAATGATGCTCTAATTGGGAAAGTAACAGCATGTGGCAAATACTTAGTCAATTGATACATTTCGCGCACCATTTGCCATGTATAGCCGCTGTTTTCAACTGTATTATTCCAATTAGTTGTCCATCCAGGAGATAAAATAAAATCTTTGAGAGGGCGACACAAATCAATAAAAGCAGATGCATTGACGGGAATAGAAGTTGGGTTATTTGGTCCCTTCAATATATCAGAATTTAGAAGTATTGGACTGTTTCTCATATTCTCATCAAAATCATCTTGAACTTTCTTAAGTGTAATTAGGGTTGGGTAAACTACATCAATTTCTTTCATGTCCAGCTTAACTCCTTTCCTTGGCGCGGCAAATGATTGCTTCAAGAAGTCTTCTAGTGTCAGATCACTGGAGTTATCAGGTGGGTGAGCCATAATTGGAATCCCATGGATTGGATCAAGCAGCACATCTGCTTCAAGCATCATTACAGTTGAATCATTTAGTGCATGAAATAAATGAGTTTGGCTGTTAACACCATGAGCCCAAGTAATTCCAACACCTTTATCAACTTCAAAGTAAGAGTACAGCTCTGAAAGTTTATTTAGCTTAGGCAAGGCTGACGTTTCCATGTGTGATAGTAAGATACTCGGTATCAATATAGCTGTTGAAAAGAGAAAACAATAGTCTGAGTTATTTGCCTAAATGTAGGTAGAAATGACTATAGAATACAAAGGAAGAACGTAATGATTGATTATAGGGGCCAGTTGTGACGTGATTGAATATACAGAAAGCTAATTGTATCAAACAGTGGGGATCATTCTCAAAAACTATCCAATGGCTAAAACATGCCTAATTTTGAGCATGTATTTGCATGTATTTGAAGTGTTACGAAAACATTATACGAATCACCCGGCGTATCATTTTCAATCACATTAAATACTGTTTTGACTGATGGTTAGTCTGTTGTATATACAGTGTTAATATTTGTGACTGTATTTGTGTACTCAAAGTTTGATTGTGTAATTTAACTGTTTGTATTTTAAATATTATTGTAACTATTGTCCTAGTATGGGGGTATTGGGGGCGTGACAACACCCCTGGCAACTTGGTCAGTCGGCAAATCTTCCTTGAAATGTCTCCAGTCGGAAAAGAGGGAAGAAATGGCAAAAGAATATTGTGATGTTCGCTCTCTAAGAGTAGAAATAAGAGAGTTCTTTTAATTCTTGTCCTTTCATTAATGTCCACACAAATCATGAATACTGTATGTTTATAGAGACAATTATCTTCAACTTTTGTTGTTTGATCAGGACAGACAAGATAAATTTTTGAGCGGATGGGATCTCTCAAAACATGACCCAGAAATTTTTCATTGCTGCGCTTAGCCTGTATTCCGATGATGATTTTAGGTCACTGTACAATTTCAACATGCATGGCAAACCTTGATGTGGTGGATTCAACTCCGGATACCGTACTTTAACTCGTTTCCAATTTACAGTTACAGATCAGGGATCAGACTCCGGTGAAGTCGGAAAATTTATTGCTCAACACCTCCCTCAAAGAAAATTTCTCGGGACGGGCCTGACGTCAGTACTATTCTACCATGATGGAAAAAAAGCTGTTTTTCATCATCATCCTCTTGCCGTGTGAACATCCGGTGAACGCATCATGCTTGCGCTCAAACAATGCAGGGATGACTTTCACTCAGTAGGCCTAAAAATTAATTAAACATCAAGTTTGACTGATTGAGCCTCTACAACGACAAGCAATCATCTGTCATAAATTAGGCCAATCATCATGCAAGCAGCAAAAACAACAACAAAGTAACAGCAGCACAAACACAAAAGAGTTTTGTTATGTAAGGAGACAATGAATTAGAGACCTATTTTGACCATTTGTGAATTGGTTTTGATTAAGTTTTTAACTACTTAGTAGGAAACATAAAACGACATCAAAATCATTTAGGATCATTAGCAATAAATTCAATTGAAATAATCAGTCCAACATGAAGGCCATCTGCACATAGTGGTCAATTTATCTGCTTCTATTTGCTGGCTGTTATATACAGGTTTTACTGTAACTGATTAACTTCTAGCTTTTAGAGCATTATACGGTTTTCTAGTGTAGTTGTCGTAGTTTTTCATGAATCATAGTCAACCATGGTCCATAGCGTAGCGTAGCTATTTTTGTATTTTTCATCATTTAGCCTACCGTTAAATATTTGATTTTTAAAAATGGAAATGTCTTTTACATTTTCAACACATCCTTCCCTGTACATGGATTATCGTATGTCATGTCATGTCGAATCATGTTTTACTCTTTCCATTTTTTAAACGGTAAATTTTAGTTCAGTCAAACTTCGGGATAAATTTTCGATTACCACATTTATGATTTCATTTTAGCTGACAATAACTGGATACCATTTTTTACGAACTGAATAATAGCCTACACAGCTACAGCAGTCAAAACTGAACTTCGAGATTATTAGGGGAGGGGAAATGTTAGAGGTCATTGGAATTCTTTCTATTTAATTTTGAAATGAAATTCCGTTCAAATGTTATCAAATGTTAACTCGAAAGTTTATACCGTGATCATTCTGTTTTGTTTACAATGTTTTGTAATTCAAAATGTTTGAATAATTCGTCATGCCACTTTAGACACCTTGCTTTGTTAGAATGTGAAAAGGTCAACAGATTATTAGCCTTTATCAGTAAGACACCTCAGCATGGTTGAATGAATGCTCTATTTATGAAGACTTAAATCAAACGTAGGGTTTTAGAATTTGGATTTCCCTGAGAAGGGGGCTAACTCTCTTGACCAGGGGACTATTTAAAGAGAATGTTAGTAAAGATGCTTGAAAATGTGTCAAATATTTTAACGACAATCAAAAAAATTTTCCCTGATGAGGGGCTGGTATCCCAAAAGGAGTTGTAGCTAAATCCAGGCTGGGCCTTTGAATATAACAATATCAATTCAGCATATATTGCATGATCTATTTCTACTTCATGATTTATGTTTTGTCTTCCACTCTTACTAAATTAATTTGGTAAGAACTTTAAATGGGAAACAATTGGAAAAATCAATTAATTGGTGGATTGTTACGAACTTATGACTAATCTGCAGGTAACCAATTGGCATAGAACATCGGTTTACATAGAACATAGAGCTTTATCAGTTATCATTTCATCTCTAGAATTTACTAATATACTGCGAATGAAATGAATATATTCTGAGCCAATAAAAAACTAGGCGTATGCTTAATTTTTACCAGCTAAAAGCATAAAACAATGGTTTCGCTATTTCTAATTTCTAATTGAGGGGTGATTAGCTCAGATGGCAGAGCAACCGAACTTCAGATCGTAGCCTATCATATCTGATCGACTGTGGTTCAAATCCCCCTCAGGTCAACTCAGCCTTGACTTTATCTGAAACATCAAATGAGTACCGTCTAAGGATGGCGGATGGAATGGTTCAGAAGGAATTGCATTGTGAGTAGCTTCGGTGCATCGCTGCGCATTGACATTAAGGCCTATCTGCCATAAAATCTGTTGAAATTAATCTGCAGTGTCGCGGCTGAGATCTAAAGAGCGTTTAACATCATTGCTCTAAGCGAAAGAGCCACTCTTCTAGAAATAGAGGCGTGGTACGGGTGCCTTCGGTAGGGCGACACCGTCCACATTACTTTTTTACTTATTTCTAATTCGATCTCCTACTGTATAGACTTCAGAATAAAAGATAGATATTCTATTGAAGCATTTCTTTTTAAAACATATCCGCAGAATCATCACAAGGCATACCCGAGATAATATTTTTTGCATCTCAAGCTGTCGCAAAAATTTATATTTAACATAGAATAATACTTTCTGCCAACGGAGAAGGCAAAGCTCTGTCAAGGCCAAATAATCCACAGCCGTCCTGAAGACAGTGTCTGTAACTTGCATGCTGCGTGCTTTTCAGGAAATACGTCATAATTTATCACCATTTTGACTATGACCTCAGCTTACGATTTTTAGCATCTCGATGTTATGAAGAATGACATCTCCGATTTAGTTCAGGGGTGAGACGACTGTTCTGAAAACAATCGGTTTTGCCGATCATCGGTGCAGATTTTTACTAATCAGGAAATAATCGCCATTGACAAATCAACCACTTTTTTTAATCGTTTCATGGATTGTTTTTAGACAATGAAAATCAAAATAAATTTTTGACTTATGGCTATTTTTATTCGAGAATTCATTAATTTAATGTGTTGATATTTTAATTAAAATGTTGATATCGCCCAGTACAGTCGCTCTGTTTTGTTTACATCGTTTTGAAATTCAGAATGTTCGTCGCTCTGTTTGTTTACACCTTTTGTAATTCAAAACATATTCAAAATGTTTGAATGATTCGTCATGCCAATTGACACCCTATTTTGACATTTATAAAATGAAAAAGGTCAACACATTAGCGTTGATGAATAAAACACTTGAGCATGGTTGAATGGTTATTTTTGTTGAGAAAGAAAAAGCGGCCGTTGGGTTTTAATATGTAGGAAACAGTTTTTGAAATAGTTAAAGTAGTTTGATTTTAAAAAAATGTTTGTACAGAGATTAAATTTTTGTTATTTTGGATGAAGCAACTCTTAAGGTTGGAAAGATATACAAATTAATTACGGGAAAAAGTTGCTTTGCTGCCCGCTTCGTTGTGCTTGTGTGCCAGTCTGCAGATTATGGTAATGGCGCATCCGAGATTCAACGATATTTAGATATTTTAATGTCAAACATCAACAAAGTATTTGCTGATGCGCACCAGAGATCTTGGCGAAAACTGCCCTTTTCTGTAGACTGGCTTGTGTGGACAGACAAACTTCTGCTACCATCAAATTTCAAAAACTTAACAACAACTCCATTTGTTTTATTCAGCTAATTACAGACTTGGCATATGCATATGCAGCGCACCGTAATTTCGTATTGTAAACTCATGATCTACGACTATGTGTTATCTGCTGCTCTTTCGTTTCGATTTGTTTGGATGGGAAACAATCGGCAAAAAACGATTAATCGACGGATTGTTATTACTAATCGACGGCTAACTAATCGGCATCGAACATCGGTAAATTTCATTATCGTCTCACCCCTACTTTAGTTCAATTAATCTTTCGGACAAAGTGTTTGACACAAAGAGAATATCAGTTCTTCAGCATAACAATAAACAGCATATAATACTTCATTTCCTTCAAGACTAAATTAAACACTAACTTTTATTTGTGCAGCCTAAATGAATATTCATTTTAACGCTATCTAAAACAGTCTGTCTCTTGCAACTTACATTTGATGAAGAAAATATATTGATTACACACTTTTTATACTGAAATGTATACAAAGGGTTTTGTGCATGCGTTAAACTTTATATTATGCGTCTTAAACATGAAACTTAATTAATTGAACAATTAATTAGAAAATTATGGATTATGACGTACGAAACAAAGAAGTTCTGGCTTGGCTAAATTTTGTAGTCGCTGTCATGTCGTAATTGACAGGGACTTCATTCCAGACTGAGTTCAGACTTAATTAATTTATTAAGAGATAAATACAAAGGATTTTCCATGAATTGTTGAACGTGATTTAGGAGGAAATCCATCAAACGAAAACGCAATTATTTGTAGGGGTGAGAAGGTCCTGAAATGTTTATCTAGCAAGTCGAGAATAAATTCTAAGAAAATCTGTATCAATGTGATACATACATCACCTTTAAATTAATAATAATAAGCATTCAATTTACAATTTACAATTTAAAATTGGTATATATGTTATAGAAAACGGTAAATTTATAAAACGTTAATATAGCTGTCATTAATATCATTAATTTTCGGTCATACAATCTTCAAAAATCAGATTATTGAAAAATCAATTAAGTCTGGAGTAAAGTCCCAGTCAATTACGAAATGACAGCGACTGCCAAATTTAGCCAAGCCAGAACATAATAGCATAGAGATGCTAACCGGAGGTCGTAGTCAAAAAGGTGACAAATTATGACGTATTTCCTGAAAAAGCATGCAACACGCACGCACACAAGTTACAGACACCGACCCTGGAGATCTCGTCGAACGGCGCACTTCGCTGCAAACTGGCCAATAGGAGCCCCATTACAACTATGGTTCTGGTGGTATAAACTTGCATATTATAATATTATAGGCCTAGTGGCATTTGAAATGTTTATAAAAGATCTCCACTCTCCAGACTCATGGAGAGTTTACAGTATTTAGTATTCATGAAGTGTCAAGTGACGATTGATTCTATATTTTTATTATATTTCAATATCGATTAAATCCTGAATCTTCTTTACAAGAAGTCCTAACAATGAGACTGCTGAGCTGAGTTCAACTTGAGTTGACTTTATAATGTTGATCAGCGATATTATAAGAAAAAGACACAATTATACATAGGAGCTTTAGTCAATAGTGTGTCTTGTTCTTATCGGCTTATAATATTGCTAAGAATAATAAGGTTATAAAATTATTGGTAATTAAATTCTGAGCATAGCAGACCTAGTCTGGGGCTAAGCTACTCACTTACCTAATGCAAACACAAGACACACGACAACAAACAATGCAATTATTCGACTTCGTGATTTCTTCAGCTTTCCTAAGGTATTATACACCATATCAAATCCACGCAATCACTCCAAAGGTTTAACTTTGTAAGAATCAGTAATAAAACTTATATCAATTTCAAACACTTTAATGTTAACAATTTCACTTTGGTCCAATCTAACATAGAGAGGCTAGTCTCGCTATCACTAACGCTTATACTCCTCCGAGATTTAAAATCTCACTAAATTCACATAAAATCATACACAATTAAGTACAGTTATCTTACAAATCACAATCATGGTAATTAGTAATTAATTGATCAAGGAACATAATCATCCAACCATACAGGAGGACGTCTAAGTCTAGTTGGTCTCGACGGCTGTTCATTCTCAATATCATCTTCATCTGAAGATTCTTCAGTAGTTACATTTGTTACCATTAATTGGCATCATATTGATAATTTGGGTTCTCGTTTGAAGTAGTTGTATATATATTTCGTTTTCTAAGATGTGAAACATGATGTAACGATGGATGCCCACGAACTAATACTTTAACCTTTTGTGGAGAAATCTGTTTTACAACTATGCCTTCAGTCCATTGCTGCACCTTGCTGTTGATTTAGGTTTATGGTTTTACCTATACTTTTTCGTCGGTGATATATATTCTTTCTCAAAATCAGGTTCATTATTACTACATTACCCGTAATTAAAATTTATCCACGAAGGTGGTAGGTAACCGTACGTCCGTTCTAGTTGTTGGTACATTATTTTACAAATACACTGCCTCAGGGGTAGTCTCTGCTGATTTGTTGTCACAACTTTGCTTTGAGTCTGAACGGGGGAGGGTTGATGGATAACATAGATAGAATTGGAGTATGGTGGAATAAGATGGTTATTATAGTCATTATACGACAGATCGTGTTGGCCATATGCTTGATTTTTTGGCATGTATTGACCTGTCAGGTGTTGTGGAGCAGCAGGTTGAAGAGGCTGCAATGAATAGGTTGAAGAGGTGGTGGCATGGACTACATATATGAGGATTGCTTCAGTGGTAGTCTTTGCTGATTTGTTGTCACAACTTTGCTTTGAATCTGAACGGGGGAGGGTTGATGGATAACATTCCCTGCCTTCATATTATTTTCTTTGTGGCCTCCCCTGTCTTATTTCCTGTTGTTTTTGTACCGTTTCTTTGTTGTTGGAAATTACTTGTGTATTCATTTGGATGGGATTGACGTTATTTTGTATTATTAATGGAGTACTAATGTGTTTATATTGGTGCAAGGCTCTGATCATGTTTCTAGCGAGTAGCTTTGTTCCATGCAAGTTTGTGTATGTGCAGTCGTTCAAGAATAGATCGGGATTTAATGTGATACTGTCATAAACTGTTGCTGAAAATGTGTCAAGATGATCAACAAAATGCACTTGATTTAATTCGCATAATTGTTTAACCATTTTGTTTACAGCTATAACGCTACATGTTACCTTTTCATTCGTTTTGGGTAACATTGATGAGTAGTATATCCGAGTTTTTAAACAATGACTTAGTTTTAAGTAATACTTTTTTTGACTCTTGGTTACGTAAGTGACCTTGAGTCTATCCTGTCATGGTGGAAACGTTTTCATTTCATTTCATTTGAATGATTTGTTTATTTCTGCATAACAGCATATAAATTTGAATTACATACAGAATAACATAACATAAATTAGCAAATGATTAAATAGTTTTACATAATTAAGAATTTAGATAGATTTTCATTGGAGAGATATATTTTGAATTTATAAACATTGGGTGCCTGACGTGTTTCCAGGCTTAACGATTTATATACATTTATGCATCTTACAAAAAAGGTTTGACGATGGCGATTTGAATGCACCATTGGCACAACAAGTCGACCATGTGGAGTGACAGTAATAAGGTTACTGGAGTCAATATCCACAAAACTATTTATAACTTTATAACAAAATAATAGGTCAGCAATCAATCTTCTATACTTTCAAGTGTTTCGATATTCAAATTAACGATGCGTTCTTTATAAATTAAATCGTATTGATACAGAAGTGTTTTTGAAAATCGTCGTTGCACAGATTCTAGCAATTTGATATCTTTTATCAAAATTGGTGACCAGACCTCACTGGCATATTCACGGATGGGACGCACATACGTCATAAACAGTATGATTTTAAATGAACAGTCTCTGCTATAAAATACACGATTAATCATTCTACTACGAATAGCTGCTTTTTACAATTGTTGTCATATGTGTAGAAAAATTTAACGTTGATGTCATAAAAACAACTAGATCTCTGATTTTGTCAACAGATTCTAAATCTACTTGTCCAAGATGATAAGTTTGCTTAGGATTATTTTTTCCCAAATGTAACTTCGCATTTATGGCATGCCATTGTTAGCTGGTTATGAGTGGCCCATTGCAAGATGATGTATAAATCAGCTTGCAAGGCAATATGATCAGCATTTGAGTCACACGTTAAGAACAGCTTACAATCGTCTGCATATAATCTGATACTGCTGTGTTTTATTATATCAACAATGTCATTAATATATATCAAAAATAATACTGGCCCTAGTACAGAGCCTTGGGATACACCTGACTTTACGTCAGAAAAGGTTTGAATGGTTTCCATTGACAACGGTTCTTTGACGCCTGTTAGTGAGGAATGCTTCTATCCAGTCATATAATTTACCTTTAATGCCATGAGATTTTATTTTTTGCAGCAGTTTAGAATGTGAAACAGTGTCAAATGCTTTTGCACAATCTAAATAAATAACATCAACAGAATGCTGACGATCGACAAGAGTAGACCATTCATTAATTGTTTCTACTAATTGCGTCACAGTGGGTCGCAGTGACATAAATCCATGTTGAAAACAAGATATTAATCCGTTATCACGTAGATGATCGACAATCGCTTCTTTAATAATACGTTCCATTAGTCGACAAACATTTGATGTAAGGCTAATTAGTCTGTATAGAGTGAAATTTGTGCTTGGACTAGGTGTTTTAGAAATCGGCATGATATCAGCTGATAGCCAATACATCGGTAACTGTGACGTCTCAAATGAAACATTAAAAAGTACATATAGTGGATAGCACAAATATTCTATATATCGCTTGATGAATACAGCTGGGATTAAGCCTGTTCCAGATGATAGCTTGGGCTGTAGATTGATGACATTATATTTTATCTTGGCCAGGCTGAAATCAACAAACTCTAGGCTGGTTTTAACAACTTGAAGTGGTAATATTAAGGGTGTATTGTTGTCTTCTGTAAAAACAGAGACAAATCGATTGTTTAATAAATGGGCAATGTCACTGTCAGTTTCAGCAATAATTGATCCTGGGCCATGAAGTGGTGGTATGCGTTGACGGTTACTGGTTACTGAATCGAGACTTGACAAATGACAAGAAAGACTTAAAAGAGGAGAATTTAGAAATAAAACTGTTCTCTTTAGATCTCATATTATTTCGAATTAGTTTACGAAGTAAACCTTGTGATTGCCTCCATATTGCTTTAGATGTAACATCACCAGTACTTTTATAAAGACGGTACAGTCTTCTGGTTTCTTTATTTTGAGCCTTGATTTTGGGTGACCATGAATGCACGCGGCTATGCTTAGTGAGAGGGATGAAGTTACTTAAAATGATAGTGTAGACAGCGATAAAGGCAGTCCAGAACTGGGCAATGGTCGAACAATGGAAACATATTATTGACCAATCGATATTCTCGAAAAATGTAGTAATTGAGGTGTGGTCAGCGAAATGAAAATTGTAAACTGAAGGTTCAACAGACGAAGTTCTGCTACATGGCCCGGGTACATGGCAGTGAAGGTTCAATGTCCACAGAAGAATGGTCACTATTAGCAAACGGTGTATTTGTAGCTGCTTTTGTTACAATAGTTGAATCAGATATAACTAAATCCAAAACATTTTCACCTCTTGTAGGCTGCAATACAAATTGTGATAAACCAGATGATAAAATAAACTATAAAAATTATTTCTCTAGCGTAGTTGCATTTTTATGAGGAGAATAATCTGACCAGTTTATATAAGGAAAATTGAAGTCTCCCACAATCAATATACGACGATTAGTTTATAAATGAATGTTAATAAATTTGAGAAGAGTTTCTAAGCAACCACCATTAGGTGGACGATATACATTGATAATAGTTAGCTCATAATGACAATTAATCTTCACAGTTACTGCTACAGCTTCACATGATGAATCACATAACGTAGAGGTTACTTTGGCAATATAAATAGACGGAACAAATATAAGAAGGCCACCACCTCGTTTTTCTTGTCGATCTTGACGAAATATATGATGAGATGTCCCTTGTAATTGTAAAGAGGACGATGGAACGGAATCATCAAGCCATGTTTCAGTGCAACAAACTATTGAATTTGAATAATCCGAACACAACATAAAATTCAGTAAATCCAAGTGAGATTTTATAGATCTAGATGTCAGATCGAGATGAAATTGAGTCTATCCTGTCATGGTGGAAACGTTTTCATTTCATTTCATTTCATTTCATTTCATTTCATTTCATTTCATTTCATTTCATTTCATTTCATTTCATTTCATTTCATTTCATTTCATTTCATTTCATTTCATTTCATTTCATTTCATTTCATTTCATTTCATTTCATTTCATTTCATTTCATTTCATTTCATTTCATTTCATTTCATTTCATTTCATTTCATTTCATTTCATTTCATTTCATTTCATTTCATTTCATTTCATTTCATTTCATTTCATTTCATTTCATTTCATTTCATTTCATTTCATTTCATTTCATTTCATTTCATTTCATTTCATTTCATTTCATTTCATTTCATTTCATTTCATTTCATTTCATTTCATTTCATTTCATTTCATTTCATTTCATTTCATTTCATTTCATTTCATTTCATTTCATTTCATTTCATTTCATTTCATTTCATTTCATTTCATTTCATTTCATTTCATTTCATTTCATTTCATTTCATTTCATTTCATTTCATTTCATTTCATTTCATTTCATTTCATTTCATTTCATTTCATTTCATTTCATTTCATTTCATTTCATTTCATTTCATTTCATTTCATTTCATTTCATTTCATTTCATTTCATTTCATTTCATTTCATTTCATTTCATTTCATTTCATTTCATTTCATTTCATTTCATTTCATTTCATTTCATTTCATTTCATTTCATTTCATTTCATTTCATTTCATTTCATTTCATTTCATTTCATTTCATTTCATTTCATTTCATTTCATTTCATTTCATTTCATTTCATTTCATTTCATTTCATTTCATTTCATTTCATTTCATTTCATTTCATTTCATTTCATTTCATTTCATTTCATTTCATTTCATTTCATTTCATTTCATTTCATTTCATTTCATTTCATTTCATTTCATTTCATTTCATTTCATTTCATTTCATTTCATTTCATTTCATTTCATTTCATTTCATTTCATTTCATTTCATTTCATTTCATTTCATTTCATTTCATTTCATTTCATTTCATTTCATTTCATTTCATTTCATTTCATTTCATTTCATTTCATTTCATTTCATTTCATTTCATTTCATTTCATTTCATTTCATTTCATTTCATTTCATTTCATTTCATTTCATTTCATTTCATTTCATTTCATTTCATTTCATTTCATTTCATTTCATTTCATTTCATTTCATTTCATTTCATTTCATTTCATTTCATTTCATTTCATTTCATTTCATTTCATTTCATTTCATTTCATTTCATTTCATTTCATTTCATTTCATTTCATTTCATTTCATTTCATTTCATTTCATTTCATTTCATTTCATTTCATTTCATTTCATTTCATTTCATTTCATTTCATTTCATTTCATTTCATTTCATTTCATTTCATTTCATTTCATTTCATTTCATTTCATTTCATTTCATTTCATTTCATTTCATTTCATTTCATTTCATTTCATTTCATTTCATTTCATTTCATTTCATTTCATTTCATTTCATTTCATTTCATTTCATTTCATTTCATTTCATTTCATTTCATTTCATTTCATTTCATTTCATTTCATTTCATTTCATTTCATTTCATTTCATTTCATTTCATTTCATTTCATTTCATTTCATTTCATTTCATTTCATTTCATTTCATTTCATTTCATTTCATTTCATTTCATTTCATTTCATTTCATTTCATTTCATTTCATTTCATTTCATTTCATTTCATTTCATTTCATTTCATTTCATTTCATTTCATTTCATTTCATTTCATTTCATTTCATTTCATTTCATTTCATTTCATTTCATTTCATTTCATTTCATTTCATTTCATTTCATTTCATTTCATTTCATTTCATTTCATTTCATTTCATTTCATTTCATTTCATTTCATTTCATTTCATTTCATTTCATTTCATTTCATTTCATTTCATTTCATTTCATTTCATTTCATTTCATTTCATTTCATTTCATTTCATTTCATTTCATTTCATTTCATTTCATTTCATTTCATTTCATTTCATTTCATTTCATTTCATTTCATTTCATTTCATTTCATTTCATTTCATTTCATTTCATTTCATTTCATTTCATTTCATTTCATTTCATTTCATTTCATTTCATACGCAGCAGCCGCAGGTCAAGTGAAGTACAGGGCCATGTGGCACAGGTCTATTTTCCCAATGCCCGCCATGATGGCCGAAAGTCTCATTTATCCCGTATTCTAGAATTGTATGTTAAATTATTTGATCGTATCGTACATGTTTTCTCTGTTTACTCTCCCACTGCTGTTAGACAGATAGAGGCCTCCCTTTTCTGTGCTCAGTTATCTTCAATCTTAGTTAATATACCATCCCCCGTGATGTTATTAAGTTGTGTGGTGATTTTAATGCGTGTTACCCCGCTTGTCATTAAACCCTGTATGACGTAATTTAAATGATAATTCCCCTTATTTAATTGATCTTGTTAATCTCTATGACCTTACTCCGTTAAATTCTGTGTATCATAAACCTTTGTCAAGACGCGCTACTTTCTGTGGTCCGAAAGGCCGGAAAGAACGTCTTGATTATATTCTCATTAATTGTCCACGTTTATTTTATGATTGTGATACTATAGCACCATTTGCTTTTCCATCTGATCATCGCCTTGTTTTCTCTTGCATGAAACAACGCATCCGGTACTGCAAAGGAAAGGCTGGGTCATCACTTTCTTGGGAAAGTCATTCGGAGTTTTCGCAAGTGTTTAACGACTGTCTTGAGAATTCTCTTGTTGGACAGCCCACAAAAGGTGATTTCTCCATTCTTTCCTCAGCCATCATCAAAGCAGCCGAGACCGCTTTGCCGCGAAGAAAAAGACAATGGTCACGCGTCTCTTGGGACAGTGACGCAATGATCACACAAGTAAAATGTGAATTAAACTTGCTAAAAACAATTACGTGATTGTTCTCCTGCTCTACACAATATCAGTCTTTTACAAGCTATTGTTAATTAAAAAAATAGATCTTGCTGCCACTCATCATGTCCTGAGCATGAATTAAACGCTATTATTTTAGCGGTAAAAACGGCTAGTAACAGTAATAAGCATTGTATAGCTTGGAAAGAGATAAGGCGTCTTAAGAACCCATCCCACAAGCCCTTATTAGTTGAAGCGTATAATTTTGTCGAGGCAAACAGTATGATTCGTAATTAATTTTATGATTTATATAATCCCCCATCCTGTCTAATATCGTTAAATAAATTAGCACCACCTCCTAATTTCTCCTCTCCTGATATGTCCAATCATAATACTTCTCCTGTTACTAATGACGAATTATGCTCTATTCTATTTTCTATGAAACCCTTGCGTCTCCTAGACCAGATGGAGTCCCCACCCTGGCACTTCGAGAACCCCTTGTACAGAATGAGCTACTTAACAACATAAATGCTGTTTTGTTAGGGGAACAATAATTAGCGGGTCAATGGCGAAGATCTGCTGTCATCACCGTCAACAGGAACGCGTCTAGAGACCTAGACGAACAGAGGGGTATCACTTTAAGTTGTACTGCAGGGAAAGCTAATAATAGGATTCTACAGAAAAGGCTGGCGTCAGTAATTGACCCATATTTAAGATACAATCAAAATGATGGCAGGAATAGTCAACCTTAGGCCAAATTCTATCAGCTAGGATATTATTAGAAGGCTGTAGGACTCATCAAAAAGACATTGTTGCAATTTTTATTGACTTCAAAAAGGCCTTTGACTCTGTGTTAAGATGCAGAATCCCAGAAATATTAGATTCCTATAATTTACCTATTGTTTCTTATCGATGCTATTATGTCCCTTTAATATTCTACTTCGGCTTCTATTAGAACTCACTATGGTGATACTGACGATTTCCCGACAGCTTGTGGCGTACTAAAGGGTGACACATTGTCCCTTTTTTACTTACTCTATTTATTGATTTTTGTTTTTCGTATTTCATGCGCTGAATCTTCCGGTTTTACCCTTAATCATCGTAGGTCTTCACGTCATCTAGAGCGCAGCGTATCGGACCTCTCAATCGTTGACGATATTGCTTTCTTAACAAATAGCATATCTGATGCACAACAGCTTCTTGATGAAGTTGAACGGGTTGGTAAAATGGTAGGCTTGACAATTAACACGACTAAGACGAAATTTATTGCTTTAGGCATAAAATAAGCACGCCTTGCTACATCAAATGGTGACATAGAGCATAGGCGTAGGGGCATGCTTCCAACTGGGGGGCAGAAATAGTTTGCCCGAAAAATTTTCCCGGAAATTCCAAATCAAAATAATTTGTTTCCATGCAAACTTCAAACACGTTAATGGTACTTATAAGGTGGTATTTTATCGATGCGGTACTGAATTTTTGGTATTTTCTTATTACGGAATGGTAGTGATAGTAATATCGGTTAGTACCCTTATACTATTAGTACTATTATTGTATTCTGATGAATGAACCACTACTTATGCGAAACAAAAAACTTAGTCAAAACAGAGATATTTCAAAAATTTATAGCTGTGAAATTGCATTCCTAATCCTAACCACTATAAATTCCAATCTAAACGAAATATTGTTACGTATTATACACATAATTATAAGTTCAAGAGGCAAAACTCATGCTCAGCAAGGTATAAGTAATGACTCGAAGATTACGAGCCCAGTCCGTCATTCTAAGTTTCGCGCAAATGCGCTCATCAGACGGTTTATTCATAATGAGAAATATATGTGTCTTGGCAAGTATATTTCAAGTATGAATAAACCGTCTAAAGAGCGCATTTAAGCGAAACTCAGATTAACGGACAAAACTCGAAACTCGTAATCTGTGGGTTAATATCATTATATGTATATATATATTGAGAACAGCAAATAATAATTACAAAAGTAATATATTTTTAAAATCCAAATTTTAAAAAAAGTAATCATCTCGTCCATTCCTTCTCCCAAATATATCAATAATATCATCCATACAATTTTCTGCAATGTCATTGGCAAAAGTTCTCTCTATATTGATCACAGCGACATTGTTCAATCTAACTTGTCCCATGGTACTTCTAAGATATGATTTTATTCTTCTGAGACTGCTGAATGATCTTTCTGCTGTGCAAGATGTCGCAGGTATAGTTGCCAGTATTTGCGCAGCTTTGTAAAAAATTGGAAGTACAATATCTTGTCCAGCATCATACATATCTTGTACAATTTTTGAACCAGTAATCAACCCACTGTTTTCATTTCCATCCATTAAAGCATAATTGGTATTGATATTTTTTTCTGAATTCAGAAGATCTCTATCTAGACCGTAGTGGCTACAGACTGCGTCAAAACTTTTCTCCTGCGGCTTCTCGTTAAAAATAACATCACCAAGGGAACATAGAATGTTTTGATCGTTGCTACTAAATCTTGATTCGAGCTCCGATACAGCATGAGACATACTTGGATAGAATGTTTCAATTCGATGGTAATCTTTTGGTGATTCATAGATCAAGGCATCAGAGACAGAAGAAGACTCTCCAACCAATACTTGTGACCGTCGAGAAGGCTTTTTAGTCCTCGGCAATCTAGCAGCTTTAACAGAAAACTCAGTGCCTTCAAGCTTTTCCATCATTATTGTAGTCAGATTTTCTGCAGTTTTCCATACAAGATCAAAAGAATCTTCTGTTCTGCATTTTTTTAATGTCATTATGGTCGCGTCAGCTGTATTCTTGGCAGTGATGACATCTACCCTCTTCCCTTGCAGAAATTGGCTAAGGCTGCTTGTGTTTGATAAAATAACTTTCAGGGTGATAAGGCCAATTACAAAATTAAAATCACTTATTGCCGTGAGCAAGCAACGACTTTCTGAATATATCTTGCTATCCTTGTCATTTGTCAGTACAAGCAGTGCTTGGATAATGTTTGGCAGTTGCCCAATTACTGCCCGGACTGCTTCCCATCTACATGTCCATCGTGTGACGCTCTGAGATTTTAGAGTGCGGCACAAAATTTGTCCCTCCATGCTTGTGCTGTTGAAGAGGACGTGTCTCTTTGGGCTTGCCTCGAGGAAGTTATAAATTGTTTGCACTGTTCCTAGTGCATTTCTCAGTGGCTTGATATCAATTAAAACATCTTGGATAGCAAGATTAAGCAGACGCCCATAACAGTGAACATACACAGCTAAAGGCGAACTTTCCTTTAATCTTGTCGATAGGCCTTTGTGGATTCTACTCATGCTAGCTGCACCATCAAAGCACTTTCCTACTACATCTTTCATATCCAAGGACAATCTTATAAATACATCTTTAACAATTTTGTACAACGTTTCACCCTCAGTTGAGGATGTACTGTAGAATCCAAGAAAAGATTCTTTTGTGTGGCCATTGAAGACACATCTCAAGCAAATTGATACCTGTTCTATTCTGCTTATGTCGGATGTTTCATCTACAATGATTGACGTTGATTTGCTATCTCTTGCTTCGCTAGAAATCTTTTTCACAACCAAATCGGCTATGATTTGGAGCAATTCATTCTGTATGTCAGGGGATGTCCATTGTGCATGCGCATTTAGTTGGGTCTTTAACTTTTGCGACAGCCATGAGATGTCCTTACATCGCAAATGCAAAATCTCTAAAACATTCCCCCTATTAATATCCGATACGGAGACTAAATTTTCTCTCTCTTCTGCGTGACCTCTTTGTGCAATATTTTGCTGTGCTGTAAAGAGAAGACATTCAATTATGATCTTCAAATAACTTCGATTTTTAGCTACTTTCTCACGATGTGATTCATTTAGCTTCTGCAAAATTGATGTTTTACTTTTTTGCAATGACACATATCCCATCCATTTCGCCATTGCCAGCTGGTGATTTCTGCTTTTTGCGTGCTTCTTAAGTCGCTCAGGTTTCTTCCAGTTGTCATATTCAAACGAGTCATCCCCCATAAGCTTTTTGCATGCAAAGCACTGAAATTTCTTGTTCTCGCTCTTATAGGTAAGCCAAGAATATAATCTGTACAATTCATTGCTAAAATCTCTTGTATAAGTTTCTTTCGAATATATCTTTGGGTTATATTGGTTTTGCAATGGTTGAAACGGTGAACGAAAAGTAATCATCTGACTGTACAGTTTTAGTTTTAGCACTGTCATTAACTTGCGATACAAAACGATCTTTACTGGGATTAACATCGGAAGATGTATCCTCTTTGCAATTCATATCATCGTCTGATTCACTGGTAGAAATATTTGATACTGAACCTTCCACATCTAGAAACAATATCACAGTTATATTATACCACTTACTATTTTAATTGGGATAATGATATTCAATGTTCCCTATATATATGTGCTGTAATACTTTGCTTAATAGATAGTGCTCAATGCCATGTAGCAGAGCGTGCCATAGTATTGAAAATAGTCTGAAGTATTTTCATTTCTATTTTCAAAAACCGCGACGTGCATTTTGACGGATCTCATAACTTTCATGTAGGTGAATATCATCACAGCAAATAGAAAAAACACAGATATGTGCGCAAACACCATCAAGAATTGAACGAACCCAATTTTGAGATAGATCAACGGTATAGACCTTCAGATGTTCAATGAACATAACTATCCCCGTCACTTAATAAGCGAGATTATTTCATAGGAGAAATGATTGCATAAAGATGTATTTCACAATAATAAGTTATTGGCTTGCTACCCCTATACTGTGCAAAACGAAACTGAAAAACCGTTTAATAGCTTATTCGTTACCAAAAGCCAGAAATCAAAACATATCAGCATTTTTAAGGGGAATAGTATTGCCAGTGGAAAGTTGGAAACACTATTAAACTAAACAAATTATTTTAATTTAAATGTAAACCAATTGAACAATCAATCAACGTACGTACCTGTTTCCATATGTGATTCTTCAGGTGCTTCATTATCATTTGAGCAAGCAGTGGATATTATTTCTTCTGTTGCTGAATTACCTGTTCCTGGAGAAGTTGCTTTATTACAAAAAATTCCGCTAAGCAAAGTTTGATTACTTTCTACCACAACCGTAAACTTAACAATGCATTCAGGATGTTGTTTAGCATGTTTATCTTGATAGTCAGAATCAATCTCCTTCGAACATTTATTACATTTGACGCGTTGTCGATATGCTCTTTTTCGAGGTCTTGTCGACATTTTGTTAAGATCATAAATTAAAACTGAATGAATGTCTCATGAATTAAATATTGAAAAAATGAATGGATGATGAATTTTTTGTTCCTGTGAGGGTGTGAGGCTGTGATATCCTGATTGAATATATTTCTTTTTATAAAACATAATGATCGTATATGTCATATGTGCTACTAACAGAGAGGAAACGTCACAATATTTCAGCATCAGAAACTTTAATAGGCGTTATATTTAAATGGAATTAAATTTCCAAGAAAAATTAGACCTTTTAAGACCTCCAAGTGCTATAGCTTTTGATTTTAATTAAAAAAAAAATTATGACCTTATTTCTACTTGAAAAACAGTCTGTAGAGCAGTTGTTGCCAAGAAATTTGAATACAATTTGACTGCGTCATTGGCACTATTTCATACCATACCATTGTTAATAAATTTTCGGGAACTAACTTTAACTAACTTTAACTAAATACTGTAGATGGAATATTTGACTTATAAAGTAATCTTCTTAAATAGTTTACTTTCAAACAAAATATTTCTTTACAATGTACGATGCTCAACCAACCAATCATATTTGCCTTGATTGAGAAGTTCGTTCGATTATTCCCGAAATTTTATAAAGCCTAATAAATATTTAATAAATTATACAATTTAAATGAGAAAATGTGAATAATCTACATAACACAAGTTATTTTACTGACAAAGCATTAAGTAGATGATAAAAGACAACAATCCTGCCAATAATCCCGAATAATTCCATGCCGAAAGACATAAGAGAGGAATTAATTTTGCCCGAAAATTGCCCGAAAAATTCTCCTCAAAAAATTTTATGACATAGAGCGTGTAGATTCGTTCAAGTACCTAGGCTCTATGCTTCCATCTTCTTCAGATGATTTAACCCAACGTAGAGGCCAGGCTTGGGCAGCCATTAGAGGTCTAAATAAGTTCTGGGCGTCCGACATTAAGTTAAGACTGTTCAGACAAACGATAGAACCTATTCTATTATATGCATCTGAAACGTGGGTTCCATCAACCTCACTATTGACCCGACTTGACTCAGCTTATGACGCCATGCTTCGGCATGCTTTAGGAATACATTGGCCCAACTTACTGTCTACTGCTATAAACTTAGAAAACTGTCCCCTTCTGCCTCTGCTATTACTCACCATTGTCAGATGTCTTTTGTTAAGTCACATCGAAAGATCAAAGACGTATGCCCCTCAACCGCTGCATGACATCCTTCACTGGCAACCGAAGGAGATGCTTCGACGGGGCTATGGGGGAGTAGTATCTTTCCATAATGTTTTGTATCGTGAATTGTGTTATTTACAAGTTTCTTTGTCAGCTATGTCTGACCGTGATTTGTAGCGTTCTTTGTGTAGCAAATATGCAAGGCGTAAGAGGGACGGCACATTCCTATATTGAGACTGTCTATACTACTATATTTGCTATACTATCAATATACTTTCGTATTTGCTAATAGATTATCACGCCTTCGGAAATATGAATTATAAATGCCCCCAGGAAATGTCTGGTAAATAACTCTTACTGTTTTCCAAATTTGCAAATATTACTAATGCGAACACGCTTTGTGTTCTTTTTCTGTGGATAATAATAATGGTGTTTACGTGTTTGGTCTTCACATGGATAATGGGACAATACATAATTCACATTAATTGTTGTATTGCTACAACGCTTAGTCGGTTGTTCCTATGTTTTCTAGGTTTGCTGCAAGCCGGTAATTAATTTATTCAAACATTATTCGTGCTGAAATAATAAAAATCAGAACGGTATAGATGAAGCACTTTCAAGTTATAGCTTACAAAACAATCTAATTCTGAAATCTTGTTGACTATAATATAAAAATTCATAAGAAGAACTTTGTACACATGTATTCACCACGACACACTCTCCATGGAAGTAGCCTCTAATCTCTATACTGCACATCAATACTGTTAATTTACGTATAATGTAATATTTGTGCCATCATTGGATTTTGCCACAGATATGTTGTTGACGTTTTCTAGTTTTGAAAATATGACCTTAGCTTATTTTCTCCACAATTACAACAGCTGTCCGTTCCAAATGAAAGTCATGCCATTGTGCATAAAATGATATTCGTTTCCTTTTGCTGTACTGAATTATTGTCTCACATCAATGGTATACCCAAATTAAAAGAGATTCTTCTCTACATGCTGTGAATACTGTGGGTATAGACAGAGAGTTATAATAACTATTTTGGCTAAGCAGTGAATTGCAAAATATCTCTTCTGTATTTAGTTTATTATGTCATGAGAAGTATTTAAGAAAGGAAGTATGAACTATTTTATAACAGGCATTTACAGATTACTGTAAAGTATTATTAACATATTTAGGGCCAAGAAAAACTTACAGAATTAATTTTAATTTACTTGATGAAGATTTTATTTAAAACTTTTAACATATTTGGCTCTTACAAAATGTTTAGACAGATATAATTCCACTACTGGTATAATTCTATAATTCTTGATTTTATTTTGAAGACTACTCTGGCTTCTTGAAGGATATTTTGATGAGCGTTCAGTGAATAACACGTCACGTGGCAACTAATAATCCCCGTAATAATCTTACTGGCCAAAAAAATCAAGCTCCATCCGACAATACTCAAGTGAGATAAGGCCATTAAAATGATCATCTGCTCTTCCAAAAAAGTTATTTCTAAATTTCCTTTGGAATACATTTTCAATTTTATAATATCTTTTAGTATGCATGCATGGATTCCATCTCGATTTTCATATAATATCCATCAGACAAATTAGGGTCACACGAAAGCCAACGCGAAAGTTGCTATCTAAGTCAGCACACAAAATAATGGAAATATGAATGTATGCCATCGTGAACATTGATATAAATGTTTCCAAGTAATGATACTCTAATTAGACATTCTGAGCGTTAATTTTAATGCAGTTCTGAAAGCTGGCAATCGAAATGCACAAATGAATGGATTAATACAACTATTAGATAGGGTTAATATTAATTGTAGATCTCTCAAAGAATGAAGTAAAACACAGCTACAACGTGAACAGAACTGTAATATGTAAATCATGACTATTGCAGGTAAATAGGTGCATAGAAATGCACCAAGCAACCAAATGAATGCTTTACTGATTGCTCTTTCTGCCAGTAGATGCCGAGATTTCAGTACTTCATTGTGTGATGCTGCTTGATCTGAAGTATTTTCATTTCTATTTTCAAAAACCGCGACGTGCATTTTGACGGATCTCATAACTTTCATGTAGGTGAATATCATCACAGCAAATAGAAAAAACACAGATATGTGCGCAAACACCATCAAGAATTGAACGAACCCAATTTTGAGATAGATCAACGGTATAGTGAAAGATGCAAGCCATATCAATGCACTGATTCTCAGACATCTTCGTAGACTCAGTTTTTCACGATATTCAATAGGTTTCGTAATAGCAATATAACGATCAATACAAAGTGCGGCTAAACTGAATGTACTTGCGCTAGTGAATACAAAATATGATAGTTGAGTTGCTAAGATCATGTAAGGAGGCATGTCTCTGAGACCCTCGTATAAATGAACAAAAAACGATAAAGGCATCATGACACATCCAACTAGTAGATCACTAACACATAAGTTGACTAAGAAGTAGCTGAAAGGCGTGCGTAGCTTCTTTTGTGGGTCTTTAATAACTGATGCCAGTAATAAGACATTACCAATGACTGTGAAGACACTTAGTATAATAGATGATATGCTTGTGTAGAATGACAAGGCTATAGGTGGCTGACAAATATACACCATTTTCAACTACATCAGAATTGTATTATGTGACATGAGACAATGCTTTTATACTGATTTTGTTCATGCTGTTTTACATCAAGTAGTAATTAGCAGGTGATGAACTTCTTGCATCAACCGTTTATGTAAAGCTTCAAAAAGTATCGCACCCTCAGATCATTAACAATTACCAATGATATTCACATATATTAAAAAGAGGCAATCTTTTATAAAAAAAATATTAATAATTTTGTATTATTGATCGTTATTTGCTGAAGATATCAGCCAAGATAAGCCCTTATCGTTGATTCCTCGTATGATTTGATTGAATTATTAATATCTGCTTAGTATGAGCAATTTTAACTAGCAACAGAACGATGTAATCTTTATTAAATAGGATTATCCATTAAGCCATAAATAAAATATTTATAACGTAATAATATGTTAATGTATATGTAAAATAAGGCGCCTCTAATAAATCTACTAATTGAAAGGCGCCTTTTGGCGATGGATACTCTTTTTGTGCTCTGTCAATTCTTTCTGTAATTGATAAATTCAAGATTGTTTATCAGTATTTTATTCTTGGATTTTGTTTTTAAATTACTTTTACTATATATCTTTTAGATTTACATTGTTTTATATTATTTTTTATCTTTTTAAACACATTTCTATCTACACGATTTCCTGACTATTTGGATTTGGATTTGTTATTGTGAAATAAACTGTAGTTTGGTATCTTTACATTGGTAACCATTTTCTAATTAGACGCAACAACAATAACAAATAGTGCTACTAAATATACAATATACTAAACAAATACTTCATACTTTCCGTGAACTATGCGTCTGATAGCACCACGAGAGGCACGTAAGGAGAAAACGAGAAGGCATCAGAAAATTACGAGCCGCCTCGGCGAGTAATTTTCGCCTTTGAGTTTTCTCCTGAAGTGCCTTGAGTGGTGCTATCAGAGCATAGTTCACGGAAAGTATGAACTATTTGGTTTAGAACATAGCCAACCCCGATTTGTGAATGTTTTGTACGTTATTTCAGAGCATTTTCTGACCTTACAATCCATGATCAAGTATGTAACTCTCCTATTTTCGTGACGTCACAGGAAGAAAGCTGAGTCGAGAGCTGTACGAGCTCTCGCTTTTTTGAAATCAACTAAAAGCTGCGAGGAAAAATTGATATCGAGAAATTTATATTCCTCTTCTTGAAATTAAAAGAATGGATGCTTAACATCGTTTTCATACATATAGTCATGGATTCGAATCTTTCAACAATATTTTCTATTTTTTTATGTGTGTTATTCATTATGGAAAACTTGAAAAGGAAAGAAAATGTTTCTTACCTATAATAATAATTTGGAGAATTTCGTAAAAAGCCGTGAACGCGAAGAAAGAAATGAAACAACGAAAGATTTATTGACTAAATGTTTGCTAATTGCCTATTTAAAAGAGCAGATTATTGAATTGATGATAACTCTTTAGAATGCTGTTAACTTTCATTTGGAGAAATGGTTTAATTATTTGAAATTTTAGCGGTTGATTCTGTTCAGCCTATATGTTTTGGTTTCGGTAGTTTATCGAAAGCTTTCTTTTCTATGCTAGGAATTTAGTTTTTACTTATATCTAGGAACTTGCAAAAATTAGTCATTAAAATATAAGGGGATGTATTAATGAAATGAAGTTATGTTATGTTATGTTTTCACAATTATCAATAAAGTAAAAGTTATGCAAATTGTTTTTGAATTGTTAATTTGTGCAAAATATTTCTATACACTTTAAAACAAGTTTGTTTACTGGCTCAGATATTTCTCCTGCAAGCCATTTGATTTATTTCGAACAACTTAGAAAATTAAATTGTATATGACTCTACACATATTCGCTGTATTTGCTTTTTACTTTTAATTACTTGCTGTTTATAATGCCACTTTTAAATAATTATCGGTTGTTTGGTATTTTCATAAATTCCTTGAAATCGATTGGGTCAAGCTCGGCTATGGTGAAATGGCGTTATTGGCATTAACCAATCAAATTGCAAGAATAAATCGTAGCAGATCCTTGATATGTTCTAATAGGAATTAGTGTAGGTCCGGTACTGGACCTTGTGTGATGAAACATTAAGATCACTAATAATTAAACAATTGACTAAGCTGAATATCACTGTGTAATACGGAGAGTGAATTTTGGGGAGAACATGAGACACAATACGCATTGAAACGATGTATAATTTACTTAAGACATCTTAAACATTTACTTCATAAAAATTTAATTCATTTCACATCCCAGTAAACAC